>OZ017742.1:137062547-137662547 GCA_963969285.1 Odontomyia ornata | reverse complement strand
CCCTGTATATGTCTGCATATCGTAAGTTGTGTACATAACTGTTCGAACATGAGCGTGGTTCTCCCTTCCTAACTTCTTCTAAACAAGTACCAATTTAGACATACGCACGAGCCATTAGGGCAGAGGTTGCCTTATTTGGCACATTGCTCTGGAAATTAATGATGAAGTCTGACGTAGAAACTTGGGGGCCCATTTTGAAACCACAGTTCAAAATATTTATACGACCACCATTGCTAAAATGTTGGCTCGATTTAATGATAGCTCATAGTCTCATAATCGAGGCAGGAATAAGAGTGCTGCACCCTAGGATATTTTTGCGGGCTACCTTTCCTTTTTTACCAACGGAGCAAGCCCGTTCTCTTCTGTTTCTTCGCAAGAGCAGGATCTTAGCCACCGTATCCTGTCTTTGCCAGTGGAAGAAACTCTTCTGCTCTGCTTCTGCTTCGGGGTATAACCAATCATCACTTTTCCTCTATTTTGCAGGAGGATATATGCATAAACTTTATCACATGTCCTACAAGGTTTAAATCTTTCTCTTTCTATGCTTAAATTATTTTAACAGTCAAATTACTATATACTATGTCACCGATTTAAAAAAAAACTAAAACAAATTACCTTCAACTGGTATTCCATCCTTCCACCATGAAAGTTTCGATGGTGGATTACTTGAGCTTGAATCGCAGATAAGCGTCGCTTCCACACCATGTTTCAATTCTTTCGGTTCAACGCGAATTTTGACGGTTTCGGGAGCAACTGCAAAATAAAACACAAACGTTGAAATCCGTTACGTCCGTAAAAACTAAATTTAAAAATAAAAGATATTAGTACGAAAAAAGGAACAAATGCTGAAGTCAAGCGGAAGATGAACCTTATTGTTAGATTTTTTGCCTTTTCAGTAGCATTCGCTTGTCTACAGTTTGTTCATACATGCTCAGAGTAGCGTTGCCACCCATGCCAAATGGTTGCTAGTGTTGCCAGAGTAACATGGCAAAACAGGAAATGACAAAAAACTAAAAACATGTTCCAAATAAAGCAATAGAACGACCAACTATGCTAAAACTTTCAACTTCACTCCTCATTCATGCTATTTGCGCAAAACAAATGTAAACTGTAAAAGCGTTCTTTTTTTTTGAATCGCGTGTATTCCTTTTTGTAGTATTTTTATTTTCAAACAGCAGATATAGAAAGGATATAAAACTGTTACAACAAGAACAACAAAATGGTTGTGAATGAGAAGCAAATAGTAAAACAAGAACAGAAAATAAACATTGGAAAAACTAAAAACAGATAAAGGATATACTGGGAAAGTTAAAACAAAAAAACAAAAAACAAATAAATACGTTAGTCGACATGTACTTACAGTGTACGCTTAAAGTTTTCGTCTCGAACAGCGGAATTTCCGTTGCACTATTTTGCGCTTCGCAACGATACTGAGCCTGATTGTCTGTGACGTTTGCCAGAATTGTTAATTCAGCTGAAACCGATTTATCGTTGGTTTTTTGTACCGAATTTATCTGTGAATGGAGAAGAGAACAATTGCAAATTGTTGTGAGTGAATAAAATATTATTGATCGAATTTCGCATGGATGAAATGGTACTGAATGCAGAGGATGGTTTGAATTTGGATATAGGAGTACATACATATGTGACAAGTTGGGAGCTGATAAAAGGTGATAGGTGTGTGTGTGGAATTTAATGGAAAGATATTTTTATTTTTCATTTAGCATGGAATATAGTACGTTAGAGCTCAAAAGCAGAATTTCTATGTATGTTTAAGATGGATTTTTTGATCGATTTCATTAATGAAACCAACATTTGAACTACTTTTTTGTTCGTCAGGTTTTCATGAAATAGTTCCGCAATACTATGCTTCCTAACTATGTAGTAGCCCGCGGAAAACACCTCATTAAAATATGACATCTACCGCGTACGACTAACTTTACTCGTTAGATCTAGTCATTACGCCATCCTTATCAAAACTTCACTGAATTTTACAAGTCAATATTCAATACGCCGATAGCGTTGCAACATGAAATTGAATTAGCAAGGAATCAATTTCAATCATCATGACTATGAATGGGAGGGAAAGTTTGTTGTGCCAAATTTAAAGCCAAGAGTCGTCCTTGTACGTTGAGTATTCAAGCGAAAATTGAGTTAACATAAAATAGAAGCTGTCAGGTTATATAGTTAGCAAACAATGGCCTAATCGAATTTGAAGCTTTTCCCCGGAGCATCAAATAATATAACGTTACGTGTTGTAATTTAATGCACTTTATACTCAATAAGCACTATGACGACAGTGTACTCGATAACAGCAATTTTGTTGAAATTCTAGGAAATTAATATTGAGTTCATGGAGCTTTTCCTCAAACAAATTTTATTTAATTGCATTACAATAGAGTATACAGCTTGAGAGCTACTTCGGCATTTGATAATGTTTTCCCGGAACTTCCAGTCTCATGAAAATGTCGCACTGTTCTATGGTTTATCATAGAGGTGATTATGGCCGAAATTAAATTATAAACGAATTGTGGTCAGACAAATTAAAATGAAACTTTGAATTGACAGAAGCCACAAATCTTTATTTAGGATTCATATTTAAAATGAATCAATCTAGGGATTCGATGTGTTGTGCTCTAAAGGAAAGATGAAGCATTTTTAGTTAAACTGCATGCTTTTTTGTTATCTTGATCAAAATTCTGCTGAAATTTGGTTAATAAGCGCCAAAAGTAAGGTAGCAAGTTCACCAATCAAAGGCGAAAAACATGACCTAGCTGGGAAATTTTTTTGGAGTCGTATTTTGTTATAACATTCAAAGAACACATAGTGCGAGTTAACAAATGTGCGTTTTGAAGCGCAAAATTGACAAGGTAAAACAAGCGAAACAGATGACGAACATTAGAGCTCGCTCATAAATAAACTACGTCTAACAACGCCTCAACCAAATCTCGCAGCTAATACTAAGGAGACTTAGCTTACAGAGCAAAAAATGTGAGTAGTCTCTATCCGCCCACACAGCACAGACGACAAATAGATGCCCGAAAGTCATCGCAGCTCACTACGGACCCAGGGCGATTTTAACTTCATTTGATGTATTTTGGGTTGTCTAGAGAGCCTTCGCGATTTGATATGCCTGTTCAAACATCTCTGGTCTCTTATAATCTTGTCAAACATTTTGCTAGATTTGAGACCATTCAGGAGTTTTTCTGTTAACATTCAGTCCAAAATATGATCGTATTCATAGAATGCTCCCTTTTTAAATGACGAGAAAAACTCACGATCCCTCCACCTTTTGCCTGACAAATCTGACGAAATTTAATACTTTCAGCATATAAATTCCTCGTACTGAATTGTTTTTACATATTTCATCGTAATTGAGCTTCTGTGGTGTCCGCGGGCTTGCTACAAACTTTAAGGCGAATTTGGTTTCTGAACTAATCAGAAGTCAACAAATTGAAATGAATGGACTTTCCACGGTTTTTTCAGTTATGCATGAAAAATCCGAATGATATATTAAGAAGTGTTATTTTCATAATCAGACGATATATTAATTTTATTATTAATACCAAATTCACATTAATATTTGGCTTAACTGATTAGCTAACTTATCTGTTCCTCTTCTAAGCACTATAGCCTTTTTTCGTTGACCCAGTCAGACCATTGTTTCCTCGGTTTCCCCATTGTTCTCCGGTCTTCAGTTCTACCAACGAATAACTTTTCGGGCATCCGTTGTTCGTCCATACGATTCATGTGGCCAGCCCATTGCAGCTACCGCAGCCTTACAATCGTTGAGACCTTCGGGTTGTCAAAAATTTCATACAGCTCATGGTTGTATCGAATTCACCATTGGTCTCCGTCTAGCTTCGCTCCAATTATTGGCCTCAGGACCCGTCGCTCAAACGCGTTCACTATACTTGCGGATGCTTGGGTTAGGGTCCATGTTTCACACCCATAACATAACACAGGTCTTATCACAGATTTGTATACTTGGAACTTTGTTTTCCTGTGTATGCAGCTGGTCTTCAAGATCGTCAATACTGAACAAAATATTTTATTTGCGAGCTGCATTCTTCGGCGTATTTCGTCTCTTTCATTGCCCGTTTTTGTTATTTTGGCACCCAAATACACAAATTCGCTTACTTTGTTTTATTTTCATTGACTCGGGCTTTGTTTTATTTTCGTTGATTTGTAGCCCTACTAGTTTTGCTTCGCTGTCGAGTTTCAGGAAGAGTTCTTTGGCAGTTAATAGTGACCGTAACAAAATGTTTATGTCATCCGCATCGGCTACTACTTGGCTCGATCTGCATAGTAATAACCTCTAACGTACTCCAGAGCCAAATTGAATAGCAATGGAGCCAGCCCATCTCCCTGCTTTAGTCCGATATTTTTGTCAAAGGCATCGGTGAGTTGGTTATTGATGCGGACTTGAGAGGTCGTCGACGTCATTGTCATTTTGGTAAGACGGACTAATTTGGCTAGGATGCCAGAGCCAAGCATTATTTGGTACAGTACGTTACGATCAGTACTGTTGTATGCTTGCTAAAAGTCAACGAAAATTTGGTGAACGTCTATGTTGAACTCCTAGCACTTTTCAAGTACCTGCTTGACTGTGAACAATTGGTCTATCGTCGATCTTCCTGCTCTAAAACCGCCTTGATACTCCTCAATCATACTGTTGGCATAAGATCCGATTTTGTTTTCTAAGATCTTTGAAAATATTTTGTACGCCGTACAAAGTAGTGATATGCCTCTATAATTTGCGCACTGTAGCTTGTCACCTTTTTCGTGGATAGGGAATATAATTGATTGGCTCCACTCTTTCGGCATATGTTCTTGTTGCTAAATGTGCTGGATAACTTTGTGTATAGTTTGATGAACACTACTGCCACCATATTTGATGACCTCCATTGGAATCTCATCGATGCCCGGCGCTTTATTATTTTTTTGGGCTTTGATGATGGGACAAACTTCATCCAGAGTCGGTGGGGCCAATGAACGCTCTCCACAAACATATATAGACTCCGATGCTCTGGAGCTGTGCGGAGGATTAAGGAGCTTCTTAAAATATGATGCCCATCTTTCCTTAATCTTCGTTTCATCAGCGATGATATTGCCGATATCATCACGACAGAGCGTGGTTTTGGGCTGGCAGCCACGTTTCAGGCTTTTCACTACTTTGGATGCTTGTCTTGAGTTGTTGCTCACTAAACTTACATCTATACTTCTCAATTGGTGGTCATAGTATTTTCTTTTCCTATTCCTAATTATCTTATTCGCTACTCTTTTGAGATTTTCATAGTCTTCTCTCTTCGTTCTGGTTTTCCTACCTACGTATTCTTTGTACGCCTAATTCTTTATATCTAACGCATTCTAGCACTCATCATCGAACCAATCATTCCTCTTGCGCCGAGCTTGATGTCCGATCGTCTGTTCTGCCACGGTCCTAATAGCTACTTTCACTTCCATCCACGACTCGTTGCTCGTCTTTAGCGGTGCGTCTGATCAAATGGGAGCCAGCTGGTTGTCGAGGGCCTCCGTGAAATTTTCGGCCTCAGACGCCGTTTGGAGCCTTTCGATGTCAAATTTTCGTAGCAGGCTGGTCTTCGCCGAGTATGCTTTTGAAATACGACATCAATAGGTTAAATTGATCAAGTAATGATCTGAGTTACAATTGGCTCCTCGGCATGTACGAACGTCAAGTATGCTCGAGGCCCAACGTTGTTGGATCAGAACATGATCGATCTGGTTTTGTGTGCTGCCATCCGGTGATACCCAGGTCATTTTCTGAATGCGTCGATGTGGGAAGCAATTTGAACGTATGCCTAGATATCTGCTACATGCAAAGTCAATCAGGCGCTGGCCGTTGTCATTTGTTTCATCTTGGAGGCTAGAATTATTTTTGTGTCGTTTGTGGGCAATGAGTCAACCAGTCTTTCCAGGTGATTATAGAACGTTTCCTTCGTTTCTTCGTTCTTTCTTCGCTCGGGGCGTGAATATTAATCAGCCAGATTTTAAAGAAGTTCGCTTAAACACGGATCGCACACAACCGCCTTGTTTCCTCAACCCATAGGTTCCATGATTCCTCATACCATATTGGGTTTACTGGTGCAACAATAATGTGACATTAAATGCCGCGAAATGCTAATAACTGTAAATACATCTACAGCTCTGCTACTAAATCCTACTTCCACTTCCTTAAGTAAGAGTAGGAGGGTGAAGGCGAATCTTCGATGCCTGATAACGGAATCGACGGAACCATGCCACCGGAATGGAAGTTGGGCGACGGGCTAACTGCTCGTCCCTAGAAAACCTTTACTCGTTTCGAAACCTGTAGATAGGCCTCAGAATGTATTGGACTCACGGCAACGACCTCGCGAACGAAAAAAGGACTATGGCATTGGATCCTGGAATGTCAGATCACTCAATTACCCTGGCGCTGTTAAGGATCTTTTTCAACAGGCCAGTCAAAATCAATTAAAAATACTGGCAGTCCAGGATACGAATTGGACTGAAAACGACATGCCTAGGCAAACTGCTCGAAAAACATTTGCGGGCAAAACACTATTTCCCGTACTACAATCCACCACTACCATCACTATCACTGCCAGAAGAATTTCTTCCCCGACGAAACAATGTAAAAAAACATATTAAATAAAAATTCCAAAAAAAAATATTGATAACGGCAACCCTTTTGCAACGCAATTTAGCAAAGAATTGCAGTTTTATCTCGTCAAGAAAACCCCCGTTGCCGCCATGCGGGAGTCTCATCGAGATAAACAAGGAGATTGTTTCGAAGAGCGACGTGTGGACTGTCTTCCCGACTTTCCGCGTGGCTCGGTCTGGGATTTCCTTCGGATAAATGATTCTGATGAAGTGAACTGGTTGCTCTTGGAAAGTGTAAACATTTCATTCAAACGCGGTGCATAAAACTGCGATTGCAAAAAGTTTGATTAAAGATAGAGTCCCAAGTGCCGACGATGACGACGGCTATTGAGTGACAGCTCTTGAGAAGTTCGAGATCTCGCGGGACAAAAACTCGAATTTGACGGAGGTTTGAAAAATTAGGCAGAAAAGTGTATAGCCTCTTTAGATTTTTAGTATTAAGTGGTTCAGTGCATCAAATAGAATGGAAGCAATAGCCGAGCTTGATTTTACGGGCACCACTGACAACGAGCTCAGCTTCAGAAAGTAACAAGTTCTAAAGAATAAAAATCCGAAACGAGACATCTAATCGACTTTGCGATTGTTCTAAAACAACACGAGATAATCGTGTGTTCTAGAATTTTTTTCGGTCGTGTTCTATTGTGCTCGGTATGAAAAATTTTTCTCCGAGTGTGTTGGTTCGATGGTTTACCGCTATTTCATTCTTTCGCCTACTGGTGAGCATCCGCGCGACCGTAGCCGATGTAATTTGTGGGAATCCCAAAGGGATGTGATACGACAGCGATCGGTGCGCTCACCCATACCATAGTTCAACAAACACTGCTGTACCTACATATATTTTCATCCAAAGGCAATAAGTTCGGAGCGAGTCCGCCGTAACAGAGAGAAAAACAAGTGATCCTATAATGATACTATTTTTACATTTGATGTACGGACCCCTTAAAAGAATTGTTTACGGTAGATTTTCTGTATATCCCGATCTGAAAAACAATGCTTGTTTTAACTGTTTTCGACATTTGCGATTGGATCCCGGATTCAAATTATAATGAAAAATGATAAGGAAATGGTTGGAACATTGCTGGGATTTGATGATTTTGTACATATGCTACTTGAAGATATAACTGAATACAAAAACACTTCTGAAGGGAGGCGAATAATAAAGCTAGATCAAATCTTACTAAATGAAACAACATAACAATGCTTGTTCCTGGAGGAGATATGCCGGATGCGTAAATTGAAAAGTTTAAACTGATATGCTCAGTAATAAATCGTTTGATCATGCGAATGGGATGAACTGTTTTTAAACGAAATGGGTTGCCTAGCATACTAAGAAATTTTATTTAAATCAAATATTGAAGAAAACAGTGAACATCCTGTTCGAGAATTTAATATAACACAAAGAGAAAGAAAGAAATTTCGGGTGTTTGCAGGTCTTACCCACCATATCAACGAGCGCTCGTCGGAGGAGGACTGGGTAAGTACTCTTTTGTTTATTATAATTGAACGAAACTATTTTTTCTTGTTAATATTTGATGTGAACACAATTTTTTCCCTGCAGATGTTCGACAAAACATATTTAAATCCTCATTGGATATTTATTTTCTATTCTAATGGGGAGATCGTATGTCCTTCTAACTGAGCTGCAGGGGAAAACATTTTTAAATTTTTTTCATTTTTGTTTCCGTATCTTCTCTGTCTGCAAATTCAAACTTGTTATTTAAATTTGCCAAAACAATTTAATTTAAATTTTAGATATTGTTCTTGGAACTATATATATTGCAAAAAATTTATTTAAAAACATTGGAAAAAACATAAGAGCTCCAATAGTTCATTTGAGATATATGTGAAATCATAATTCCGTGCTGTTGTCATTGACATGAAAGAGTTAGTTGAGTTAATTGTGTTTTTGTATGGAGCTTCACATTAAATGATCTATTTAAAACAAAACGAGAAAATAAATTGAGATCTTTATTCAAGAGAGCTACAAAAGAGGACGATAATTCACCAAATTTTCAATGCTAAGCATGAAATAATTAAATTTAAATAAGATTTGGTGTAGTTTTTGTTATTTGTAAACATTTTCTTGGATAAATAGAAAAATTAATATGAAAAAAAAAATTATTTTTATATAAAGAAAAAGAATGAATAGATAATTGAATTTGCATGTTTGATCTTTTCATTTAGATGAAACCCTGACCAGATATAGGAACCGCCACTTTGGCTGGGCCCTCCACTCATGAGCTAGCCATCGGGTGAGCTCACCCCTTCCTTTGCGTTGCAGGTTCTCTTGTAGGGTAAAGTGGTTTTCCGCTTCAGTTCCTATATATGGTAAAGTGTTATGTAATTTCATTATATGAGACCTTAACATACTTGTAAATTCCACCTGGGTGAACCGCTCTTATTTGGGGGCCGTGAGTATACATGGTAGAAAAGAGATCCTCTCATATCTCGTCCGCGTTCGCCAGGCCCAGTCTATCATTTTACTTTGGCAATACATTCCTGGATACCTCGGCCTCGACACCGTTGAACCAAGTCCTGTGACCATTTAATTCGTGCATGGACTTTTTTTCTTGTGTGGACCCTCTTACCGGGGAAAAGAACCCGCCCACGATACCGCAATGCTACCCTACCAGCGCATTCACGCGTCCTCAGACAAGGCTGATTCCGGCAAGCACCAACATCTTCGAAGATGTTGGTACCCACCGAGGCAGCAGACCATTGCTGCAGTTCTTTGCGGACATTCCACAATATTTACTACAGTCAGATGCAGATATTCAAAAGTTACATGAACATCTGAGGAAGTATCAACTTTTGTTAAAGTTTGCATATTTACAGGTGGTCTTCTGTTATTAAGTATTCTAGATAAATAAGACCGGCTGCATGTAATTTTTAGATAACTTTTTTGGTGAGGATTTTCAATTCGGCGATGGATTTTGCGACACTTAAAAATGTCGTGTATGGCATTTTCAGTGTTTTGAAGACGCTCTAAGCTGATGGAATGATCAAACTAAGAGACATTGACTGCGTCACGGATTTGGCCAAGGTAGAAGAGGCTATCAAAAGGGAGTTCCCTAGCATGGGAACGATCAGACCAAGGCTGATACCAGAAAATAATAGGGGACAACTTGACTTGACCTAAAGACAATAGGGGACAGTTTGACTTGACTTGACCGAAAAGGACGCCGAACAATATCTGAACAAGGGTAAAGTACGAATTGGGTGGATTGTCTATAGGATACGGCGAAGACTAACGCCTCTTCAATGTTTCAAATGCCTTGGCTATGGTCACACCACACAAGTATGCAAAGGTCCCGTGGGAGTTCCATGTGTTACAAATACGGTGAAATGGGACATAAAAGAAAAGAGTGTACGAAGGAGGCAGACTATTTTCTTTGTAAGGATGCTGATCCAAGACCTGATTTTGGACACGTCTTGGGATCAGGAAAGTGCCGGGTTTTCCAGGAAGCTCTAGTGAAGGCAAAATCAGAGCTTCGATGACCCGCATCCTGCAGCTAAATCTACACCCTAGTTCTACCGCCCAAAACTGCTTGCGCAGTTTGCGAGGGATATGAAAGCCGACTTCTTGCTGCTGAGTGAGCAACACCATGATAAAAGTTCTGCATAATCGTATTATGATGAAACTGGTACTGCCACCATCTGGGTTCGGAACAGTGATTTCCAAGCGGAGAGGATGGTTTCGTGTGGGTTCGGTGCTCAGGGACCACCTTCTTTAGTGTGTACCTAACGCCAAACGAATCGATATCATCTTTCCAAGCCAAGCTCAATGCTCTGGAGGGAGCTGCCTCGATCGCAGAGGGCAACGTGCTCGTTGAGGGAGACTCAATGCTAAAGTAATCGGATGGGGCATGCCTCAAACAGATCCGCGGAGAAAATGAATCCTGGAAATGGCCGCCAGGACGGCACTCGTCGTACTAAACACCGAAAATACGCCGACTTTCCGCCATATTGGCTGTGAGGGAATCATACCGGCCGCGACGCTCGCCTCGGAGTCCTTAGAACGGAGGGTACACAATTGGAAAGTATCAGAGGACTACTCACCCAGTGATCATCAGTGCATTCTGCTTGAGATAAGTGATGTTGTCTTCCAACGCCCGTGCTCTCGGCTTTCAACAACTGGATGGAATATCGGAAGGATGGACATCGAGAGGTTCGTTGAGGTGCTCACAGTAGTTGAGCGGCTGCAGGCAGCTTCAGCGGGGACGGAAGAATTGGCAGCTTAAGACAAACTTTGACCATCATTACGACTGCTTGCTGCGCTTCTATGCCCCGTCAAAGACCCCAGCATGGCTGAAAAGTAAAGGGATTTTCACAAGCTTCGGAGTGAGGCTCAACGGGCGCGGAACCGTGACAAGATATGCACCCGGGTGGCAGCAAATAAGTCGGCCAGTAAATGCCTCCGCAAATTAATCAACAATAGCAAGGCTCGCTGCTGGCAAGACCTAGTGAACAATGTGAACAAGGATCCGTGGGGCTTTGGCCACAGGCTAGTTATGCGAAAGTTTGGCGCCCTACGGAAGCCTTGCATACATGATGCGGAAAAGATGGATAAGATAGTGAGGTCACTCTTCCCCACCCATCCCATCCATGTTGACGCTATCCATGGTGAAACAGCAGTCGACTGTCCACTCTTCACACAGCCGGAACTAGAGGAGGCAGTCCTCTCGTTGAAAGCGAGGAAGGCTCCAGGTCCAGATGGTGTTCCGGCTGAGGTGTTGCGGCTTGTCTAATACCATTGTCTTGACTTGCTGCTCAGCTTATTCAACGCTTGCCTACAGGACGTGACTTTCCCGGTACGATGAAAGGTGGCGACGCTCGTGCTGATCAGCAAGGGGAAGGGAAATCCCGAATTGCCGTCTGCATACTACCCGTTATGCATGCTTGACACGGCTGGAAAAGTTCGAGAGAAGCTCATCAAGGGAAGACCTACTGACGCGATTTGTGCTGCTGGGGACCTATCTCCTCGGCAGTACGGCTTTAAAGCAGGACGTTCTACCATTGATGCGATTGCAGAGGGGCTGAAACCGGTCCAAAAGGCAGAGGCACATAGTCGCACCGAGCGACGGATCGTCCTGTTGGTGACACTCAACGTCAGGAACGCTTTCAACTCCGCTAGATGAGTGGATGTTCTGGATACGCTGGGAAACCCTTTTCAAGTTCCAGAATATATAATGCGGCTTTTGAGGGACTACCTAAAGAACCGAAGCCTGCTCTGCGACACGACAGAGAGCCAACAAAAGATGGCTGTTACATCGGGTGTTGCCCAAGGATCTATCCTTGTCAGGACCTATGGAATGTATCTTACTACGGGCTACTGAGACTTGGGATGCCAGATGAGTCGCGCTTGGTCGGCTATGCGGATGATGTTGCGGCTCTGGTCGCTGAACGCACCGTCAAACAGTCGCAACTTAGGCTAGGTATGCTAATGCGCTAAGCGGGTTCAGTTTAGCACTGGCAAAAACCGAAGTGGTCATCTTGACAAATACGAGAGTCCCTAGAGTTAGGATGATCAGTATTGGCGACTTACGAATCGAATCGAAGCCATCGGTGAAGTACCTGGGGCTACTGATCGACTCGAAGATGAGTTTCTCTGAGCAAACCAGGGCAACGGCTGAGAAAGCTGCTTCAGGAGTATCGGCTCTGAGTCGACTTATGGCCAACGTAGGGGGAACCAGCCCATCAAGAAGAAGCCTCTTGATGAGTGCTGTAGGGTCAATGCTACTGTACGGAGCAGAGGTATGGAGCGAAACGCTTGGCACAGGTACAGACAAGAGGGGCACTGAGAATTGCATCTTCGTATCCGACAGTCTCTGATTCGGTGGTGAGAGTTATTACAGCCGTGATACCTGTCGCCTTCCTTGCTAGAGAGCGCCACGCTATTTACCTGCGCCGAAACAAGGATTCGAGGAACACAGTTGTCCGCAATGAGAGGCAGCACGTGCTTTGCGTATAAAAAATGGATCCAGCTGCGAAGAGATCTCTACAGGGAGACGGAAGAGCTCACTCCGGATAATAAAGTAGCGGTGATGCTACTTTATTATCCGGAGGATCATTTGTCTGGCACTTCCTCTTCCTCTCTTCCCTCCCGCTAGGAAAGGGATCCACCAGCTTGAAGGCGCCTCACGGCGTAACAAAATGAGACCTGGCCCGAAATAATGTGTCAAACGGTTCCAGGCTGGGTTCTCAGGTTGACAGGGAGATGTTTAGTTGGTAATCCAGTCGCCTTATTTTGGACATGGAAGTCCTACACTCTTTGCATAAATGCCATTCACCTCCCTACCACAAAAAAAAATAATTACCTGATCGGTAGCGAATAACCTCGTTTCCTGTTCGATCAATCGGCTATTTTTTAAGGTCGATCAAAATTCGTAGAAGTAGATTATGTCTGCTCCAATCATGGATTTACCAACGTCGGCTACGATGAATCTCCATTATAATTACGACGTAGCCCGAGAAATTTCGATGAGAGAAGCATCGTTTTGTAAGTAATGATTATAGAATTTTTGGCTGCCGTCAGATCGTACTCGGTCCTTTTACATCATTCGGGCATCATTTTACGCGGGTATACGCATAAGTTAGTACCAGAGTCGATTAAGAACGCCATCATAGTTAAACTGTGCGTGATGAAAAGGCGGCGCGTGAAAACCTGGAACGAACACAGGGATTGGGTACTTTGTGGTATCCAGGTAGAATATCTAGTGGTAGTGGGAGATTCTGCTTGCCGCCGTGTTTTGCTACTGCCGACCTCTGGATTGAGCACATGGCCAAAAGCGAGGCTATCTCTTTTTTAGCGGCGTCGACAACGCAGCTAATTTTATCGACATGATTGAGTTGATTACTGCTGGATTAATTGATGCTGACGAGATGGGTTTGGGTGTATTCCTTAAGTAATGTAATGATTGTGAAATTCTACCGAGACAACTTCATCCAAATTTGCTATCTTATCCAAAGATTTATGTGTCGCGTGTATCTCTTGTATGCCGGACGGCAATTTTTTAAGCCATAATGGTCGAATAACTTTGCCCTTCACTGGTTTTCTCCCGAGATATTTTAGGTTGTGCAAGAATTGTTCACATGGTGTAGTGGTTAGAGTACTAAGCCCGTAAGCTGAAGGTCTCTAGTTCGAGTTTCGTAGGCATTAACGAGACTAAGTTCGAGTGATTCTTCGGACGGACTTATAAGCCTGTTCAGTTATGATACATGCTGGTTTAAAATCAGAACGTATCCAAGCTGGGTGGACGGACACACGGCCAAAGCGTGAAAATGATCATATCACCTTGTGGAGTGCCGATACATGTGATCATAATAATGAGATACCCTAACTATCTCTAAACGAAGGCCCGAAAGGGACTGTAGTGCTGCGAAAAAAAATTAAAACAAAAGAATTGTGATGGCTTTTAGTCACCGATTTCCTCAAATTGTGGAAGTTGTAAAGTTCTATCAATCTCGTGTTCGGCACAGTTTTTTTATTAACTCCTCACGCAACTTGAAATACAGTTTTTCTGTCGGGAGTTCTTCACTTTTTCTCTGTATTTCCTCTGGAGTAACGGTACAAAAGAGGTGAATCTGTCCTCTTCCCTTGGTTATGCCTGCTGCATCAAAACACTGATCAACAACTATAAACCATGTTTCCGGATCTTCTCCGTCGAAGGGTGGGATTCGGTGCGCCCAATTACTACTGTTATTGTGTTGTTGTATTGATTTTTTTCTAGCACTTGGTACACTGGACTTCCTATAGGGTTTTCCAATAAGAGGTGTTATTTAGAATAGATCTTGTGATTTAACACCTTGCGACTTCTTCCTTTGGGGCCACTGGTAAGAGAAGGTCTACGCCAACAGCTCAGCGTCGATTCAAGACCTCAAAGATGGAATTCGTGAGGCTATGGAGGACATAGGGCAGCCACTTTTTGAATTGGTTATGGAAAATTTAATGAAAAGGATATGGTCCTGTAAGCGTGGTCGTGATGGTCATTTGCCTGATGTTATTTTCACTATTAACGGATAACCTTTCTTTTTATAATGAAATAAACATCCGATCATTTATATTAAAAAATGACATTTTTCTTTTAATATCAAAATAACACAATATATTTTACCCTAAACAATACGGAATCACACGGTTAGCACGTCGCGTATCCACCACTGTAGTACTGATAAGTATTGCGGAATGGTTCAGTCAAAGCTAAGGTTTTAGGATAGACACATTTTATACTGTTTAAACGACGATTTTATTTTTAAGAATTATTATACTCGCTAAATTAATTGAATTCTAGCAGCGACAATAAGCAAAATATGAACCGTCGGGAGGAAACTATGAATTCAACTGTTTTAGATTCGTTGAAACTGTAAAAAATAGAATTTCTCAAGGTCCGTTGATTTAATCTCACTTATATAGAAGTTATCAAAGTACTTTACAAATCAAATTATATTTTTTTATAGGCTGACGCCACAGCTGTATGGCGTTCCACGAGGGATCGAGGGTGAGTCCGATGTGCAATATTTTTTTAAGGGAAAAGTACTATTATAGCACGATGTATTAGTGTCGGGATGTTGGCAGCACTGCCTCTACCAAAGATTCATATACCTTAAAACACATGTCATGAGTAAAATTTTAGTACACCCGTATAGGAATATAGAATACAAAAATTGGATACAACACAGATTCAGTATAAAACTTTTCCCACAGGAGCTTACATCTGTCTAATCGACGTATTAGGGTGGTAACGTTTTAGTCTGCTGGAATAGCTGTCGGAGATCTTATCAAAATTGATGGAATGATGAGAAAGGAGCAGTATTTGCGAATCTTAAATGATTGTGCTTTACCTTCAGGGACACGCATTGTGGGTGAACCATTTGTGTTTCAACAAGATAATGACCCGAAACACACGGCTAGGATATGCAAAGCCTTTTTAAAGGAACAAGAAATGAATGGTTTTCTTGAACTGATGGTGTGGCCCCCGCAATCACCTGATCTACCGCCAATAGAAAAATTATGGGATGAGTTGGACCGAAAAGCTAAAGAACGTTTGCCGCAGAGTACTAATGAGCTGTGGCAATATCTGCAGGAAGCTTGGGAACAAATTGACGCCGAATATTTAAATAACTTACTAGCAAGAATGCCTAGCATCTGCCAAGCTGTTATTATGGGAAAGGGTAGTCACATAGATGAAAATCAATTGCAGATTATGTTAGTGTTTGATAAGGAAGGATTTTGTTTTTTTTTATAGTTTGGTTTATGATTTAATTTAAAACATAATCGTTACTTTTAAAATAATTCTCTGTCTTTTATTATTTTTCAAATACCAATGTTATTTCAAGTGCTTCCAAACTTTTTGTCGGTAGTGTATATATATATATATATATATATATATATATATATATATATATATATATATATAAATATATGTCTGTGTGTGTGGTTCGTTGTATGTAGATAGGATATAAAAAAATGTGTGCCTGAAGGTCGCCACCCTACTTAGATTTTCGCGAAATTTTCAGAAATATTTCTGTTTTGACCATAGTATAGCTCCGGATTGTACCAAAACTGGTACAAGAATTTACTCAATTGTGTGATAAAGCTCACAATAAAAAATCCAAATTGGAACAATTTGAAACAAAATGGCGACCGCTCAAAGGTCGAAAATAGTTGAACGATAAAAAAGCACTTCAGAGTCAGGTTATAATATAAAAATGGCGGCTGGGCAAAGTTCGAAATTCGAAAATTTCTCAAAGCTAAAATCCATATTGGATTTTTATGAAGTCTAAAATCAAGGTAGACGTTGATGAGATCATGTATTAAATTTACCACAATTAAATTCGATTCCAATGAACACTGCAGATTTTAGCCATAATGGTTTTTGCATTGCAGTAAAAAATTATATTGTTACATGTGCAAATAATACATGTACAAATAATTCTGCGAGCTACTGTCGAAATTGTTTTCATCATCATTAAGAACGTCAACGAATGAATTTACTCGAACCCACGAGAATCCAACAAGCATGATCAACATCTGCAAGTGACGTCACTCCATTCATGAACTTGCTCGAACCTACCAGGTACCTCTCGGTAGAACATTCGCCAATGTGCGAGAAATGGGTGAATAGGTAGAGACCCTATATAAAGGCGAGCTGAATGAATGGGGAGAATCATTCATTCGACCGCGATAAGAACTGCGATTGTGTGTGGGAAGTGTGTTTCGTAATAGTGAAGTAATTTAGAAGACAATTGCGATAATAAATTTATGGACAAGTGTTAGATTTTTTTTAATAGTGACAATTAAAATTAGTGAAAGTGTTAACTGATTATTGTGCATTTTATTTAATTAAATAAACACTTTTAACTTAAATTAAAAGACATTGCGTTTTCACTTTCCCGAAACATTAAAATTATTGGCCGCGAACCAATAACACGCGACAATATTTTAATATACGAGTACATGATACAATGTATTCAAGAAACTGAGTTTCGAAAGTTTTGAAATGAAAAAATTTGCCACTAAAAAGGGTGAAATAAAAAACTTTTCGGAAAAAAAGAAAACCGACTTCAAAATGCCCTAAAAAGGATGAAATAAATTTTATGGAAGCGGTGCCAAATCAATTTCTCCAATTCAACATAAATACTTCCAACGTCTGCACCATCACAAAAGAATGGGGAAATTATGATATGGCACCGCTTCCATAAAATTTATTTCATCCTTTTTAGGGCATTTACAAGTCGGTTTTCTTTTTTTTTAACATACTAGTATCACGAACAGCCACAATGAAACAGAATAATTTGCAAGAAAAAGTGCATTCATTACTTGCGTATCATAATGCAATCTGATGACCTGCCATCCAATGGCAGTTGATATTTATGGGATTAATTCAATATTTTTATTGCGGATGAACTAAAATTAGAAACACCAAAAATTCTTATCATTCAATTTCAAAGTTTAGTGTTGACTTGATACAGCTAGAAAATCATATTCTATTCATCGTACTATTCAACATCCGACAATTTGAGAATATTTAACAAAAGCATTGAATAATTTTCTCTAAAATAACTATCCAATGTGCTTAAGCATCAACCTTAAATAAATTCTGCAAAAGTACCTTAAAACCTCATGAACATTAACGCCTCAAACCAATTTCCTCTCGAAATTCCCATTTTTCCGGACGTACTCAGAAAATTTTCATGTTTTTATGTTAAATTAACTGATAATGAATGAATACTACATTTATCCTTTTGCTCTTTTAGCATAGAAACCATAAATATTTCAGAAAATTTAAGCATACACAACTAATCGTTAATACTTATTAAGATCCATTAGACTAAAGTATTATATTCTCGCGTCATGCTTTTACTTCCATCCTCTTTCTATTTTTTGCTTCAGTTAAGACTGGCCAAACACACCCACATACATATACCATTTTATACTTAATCACCTCCTTGAAAAATATTATGAAAGATTCTCTAAAGCATGATCTACTACTCCAGGATTATAAATTTCCTCTCGTTCTATGTTATACATATCTGTATAATTTTTTCTTCTTGCTACCCGCGCAATTTTTCGACGGTTTTTATATTTCATCTGTGTTTGGGTGTGTAAATGCTTGTTGTTTTTTTTCGGTTCTAGTATAGCTCTTTAGAAACATAATTCATCTGAATAATGCTTTGCTGGCTTGTTTGTATTTTTTTCTATCTATTTGATGGTGTACCACAAGTTTTAATGGATGTTCCGTTTCCCAAAAATTGTATTTAGCAAAAGATAAAAAAATTTCAGAGAGAAAAGGATGAGTTGGTGGCGTGAAAAATAGCTTGAAACGTAGTGGAATCTGCTTTTGCTGCTTTTAAATATGTGTCTTAAGTACGTCTTAACAAGAAAATCTTTTGATATGTACCTATGATTCGGAGCTAGATAGTAACTGTGAACCACTCTTTTAAGCCTCGAGCATAGTTATTGGCTTTTTTTCTGTAGTAAATACTTAAATGGAAGGTTCTATGTTAACTGCAGTCAAAACAAGCTTTTCTGCGGAAGAGAGGTGAAAGCTATTTCCGCCTTGAGAGTGGGACTTCTAGATGCGCAGAACTTCCCACCCAATAAACACCATCCTTGTCAAACTGAGAGCCCAGGCTGCAACCGTAATCAAGCTTAACTAGTAAAGATGTAAAAAAATTCGCAATAAACAACCCTGCATTGAATAAATTTGTCCAGGATTCAAGGAAAATTCTATGCTTGATACGGAATTTACAAAGGATATACTGACCCTATATATTTAAAAAAAAATCCACTAGCCGCCATAAACCCAGAAAATTTACTTTAAACTCCAAACCCATTCTTCTTACTTCGTTTTCAATCCCTTCCCAAGGCCAAAACTGTTGGCAACACTTTGCAAGTATCATGTACACTTCCTGGTTACACAATAATCTATGCAAATTTCCGGGAGGAAATCGCATAAACAGAATGTGTGTTCTACTTAATGTATTTTTCAGAGAAAACATGGATAATTTCTCGGGTAAATGGAAAGGATTCGAATTTAATGGAAATATGTTGTAAGACTTACCTTCTTGTCATTTTTAAACCATGTTAGTGTTGCCAATGGATTGCCACCGGATGAAACACACATTAATTTCTGTACAGAACCTGCCGGAATGATTGATCCTTCGACATAGCCGGAGATAAGAGGTGGTGATGGTGGATCTGAAAAATAAAAGGAAAAATGTGAATTTTTCGCTCGTAATGGAATGGAGGTTAATTCCTAGAAAATCCTCTTTTGTTTATGTGGTTCAATTAAATAGGCTGGTACAGACAGAGTTTTATATTCATAAAACACATTTTCAACTTTATTTTTTATATTTACCCAAGATGATTTTTCTGGCGTTTTAATTAAATATGCCGTTATTCGTTTACGATGTTTATGGCACGTCAAAAAACACCAACAAACTACCGTTGATTTGCAGCCATATATAAGAAGAAGGATTTGCAAATTTTTGCGAGAAGTATTCTCTACAAACTAGGTTCATTTTCATTTTTCGAAATTAAATCAATTGAATACGAAATATATAATCACATCCTTACAGCTGACAATCTTTTAAGTGATTTTTTTTGCGATGCGATTAAGTAACATTCGATTCGTAAGATTTTTAAATATTTTGTGGTAGTGTTGTAGCACTACAGCCCCTTTCGGGCCTTCGCTTAGAGATAGTTAGAGTATCTCATTATCTTGATCGTATGCATTGGCACTCGAGAGGGTGATATGGTCAGTACCCCGCTTTGGACGTTGATCCGTCTACCCAGCTGCTATACGATCTGATTTTTAAACATTTGTACCACATGAACTTGCTATGCCATGTTAACATTATAATTGCATCATCAGCAAAGTAATAAATTACGTGGATCATAATAGAAAAGATCAGGAACATACTTGAATGATGACTAATTAAAAATACTAACGACGACGTGTAATGATTTTCAACTTTTTAGTTCGAAACGCGGAACCGACCTCTCATCGGTTCTAGACGTTAAGTCTGAGTAGTGCCAACGGATGGTACCAACAGGTCAACCAATCCGTGCACCGTAACCCATTCACGCGGTGGCTGCTTGTCGGCCAGCTAGTTCGGAGAGGATTTCGGTCGCGGGTCTCCGAATGGGTTACGCTCAATTACAATATTCCAGCCACCTGAACATGCCCGTTTTCCAAAACGCGTTATCAAAACAAACCATACGGAGAAGAAACCTACTTTACGTTACTCCGTATTTCTTCTTATAACCAGTCAAGAATTCAAAATCTAATTTTTCTCTCGCGTTCCCGAAGTTTCGACGCGGTACCGAAAAGAATACTACTCTAACTCAACCCGACGAAGACTACTCTAAATAAAATAACGAAACAACAAAGGTACCGCGTACCGCGCGCGACGCGAAACCGACCTCAGCGGATTTGGCGAAACCCTATCCTCGCGACGACATACCTACCCTGCACTCTCTCTCCCCACTGAAAAAGAAGAACCGCTGAAAAGGAAAGTCGTGGTTCTGTTTAGCAATTCATGTTGTTATTCATCAAAATGTAGGTATATATATATGCATAAACAAACTTAAAAACAATAATTTCAATAATTTCTTTGCGATTCACTATAAATCGGATTTGTTTAAAGAAAAAAAACATGTCAAAGCTACGTTAGACTCTTGCAAAGTAATTAGAATAATAATACTAATAATAATAATTAAGATAATAAGATAATTGAACAAATAACAAATAATTCTTAATAAATTTTTAATATTTTAACTTAACATCTAAAGAATGACTTCATAGTATTTGACAATTTATTTATCATATTTATACGGCAGGTAGGAAATCAGAAATGACTTGTTTAAGTTAATGTAAAGATTGAAAGGCATTTGTAGGCTCAGTACAGTCTAAAAAAATATGGACGCATATTGTAAGGAATTGATTAAGAAATGAAGACAACCATCGCTCTATCTATATTGTTTAAACTCCCTGGATTTTGTAATTATGTCGAATATTCGTGCTCATTTAAGCAAGGAAAGTTATGCATTTAATATTTTAAACGAACCACGAGCTTCTAGCATCGCAATATTGAAAAAATTACAACAGGCCGGTCATGTCGAGCGTATGCTGGAAGCTATGATACCTAGGAAAGTGATGAAGGGACGCATGACATTCACCGGGCACAAGAAAGGCCACGCAAATGATAGGAGGACTCAGTTGACGCTGATAGAAAAATATGGCTAAGAAATTAACCTGGCGGACGTGATCAATGGATCGAGAAGATTATCCCAGATTTAGACTTTAGCGCCACCGAAGATGTAGCAGGACTCTTAACGGAAAACAAGGACTAAAAAAAAAGATTTCGGTTTCCAGAGAAGTACAAAGCTACTTTTTAATGCAACAGGGAACTGAACACGGGCTCAAAAGCTGGATCAGAAGAAACATGATCATTTGAGAGCATACATCGGTGACTTGAACGCAACTTTAATCCACTGGATCACAAATAACAAAGTATTGGACTCCAAAGCATAAAATCGCGCAACTTGTAACGCAATGGTCAAATTGCTTCTCACCAATGAAAGCGTTGAAGACAAGAGCCAAAGAAAAGCATATAAAGAGGAACCGAGGAAATAACGGAGTCACTCAATAGAAGCTGGTAGCAGATCCTTGCTAGTCCGAAAGGTAGGTGGTGACAACTCCTTGAGTTAACGAGTTAACGTTTACTATAGATAATCATATAATAGACTCCTGTACTAATCTAAATTGAATTTTTACATCGAGTTTCTTAATTTTGCTTCTAATTTATTGCCTGATTTTTCAATCAGAGCCCCTCACAGCTCATTACTCGGACAGAAAAACCAATATACACAATTTGAGCTTTGACTTGCGAACCAATGCACCAGACGAGTCCTCCACTAACTATTTGGACTGTATAAAGATGATGAAACACCTAAATCAAATGGTGGAGGCATTATTGAAACCCAATTTAAAAGTGATTGTCAAAGATGTCCAACAACAATGTTGGGAAAGGCTAGTCTGAGTACCCAAAAATATTATATCCGGTATATCTTACTGTAAACTATCCTCACAAATGGCAAGTCGTCAGACCTTCATGAATATCGAGTGGCATTTATCGTGGACAAGAAATTTAAAAAAAAAATGTTCACCACCTTCCTTTTTTGCAACATTAAATTTTTGACATGTCCTGTAATTTATATCAACTTTACGTTAATACTCTATAGATAATAGACGTTAGAATTATTAATATAAATATGAAAGTACTTGGAAATCGTATTATTTCATAATAATTGCAGTGTAATGCTTTTTAACTAAAGCAACTTTTTACTTGTCCTACATTAAATTTATTTCCGTGCAATTATTTCTACCTTCACGTCTTATCGAAAACTACCTGCTAGATTCTCGCTAGGCCGTTTCTATTACAACTAACATATTACAACTAACATAAAAAATTTCGCCAATTTGTGCATAATGATTCCCTATTTCCTACTCGCCGATTTCTCTTCCATTCGTTGAGTGTAACTCCATTCGATATAGAATAAATTTGGATGACTAGCTCTGCTGTTGCCAAAATTGCTATTATCAGGGAGTAGACCGATAAGATGAATGATAACCCCAATTCATATTGATCGAACACCTCGCTGCAATCGTCTGGTAGCAGGATATGCACTCCGAAAATGTGGAATAGCAAAAATGGATGGCACACCGCGGTCAAGGTTAAATTGGCAGCCAACAACAGAGCAAGAATAACAAAAATTAAGCCAAAGAGATAGTACCTGTGATTTGCTTTTGAAATACAGCAATCCAATATAAAACTGTGATGATCAAAGCGTAATGTGGTCGCTTGGCATACTACACAGTTGTTACTCTGCCGATTGCCAACATAATCACTTTCGTCGGAGTCTTCGCCTTTTTCAATCAAGACTGCTGATGATTCTCCGTCATTATCTGGATCACCCTTTCCGTTTTCTGATTGCAACAAGCAATTTTCCCGACACTTACGTTTCACTTTATAAATACAGAAGAAGGTTAAGACCATGAACAAGAACAGCACAGCATTCTCCTCCGGTAAGATTTCCAGCAATTCTCCACTTGATACAGTCATCGGCTTGGAAGTGGATACAGGGGGTAACTTTCCCGTTGAAGTAGGAAATGCAGACTGTGTAGCTCTTCAATCCTTTTTTCCTCTTTTTTTTTTTTGTTTCTCGACCTCAATCGTCGGGCCTATGAAATATTCGCCAGACTGCTCCAGTAAACGCCAGAACTGTGCAACTATCGAATCCACTTTGCACGTGAGGGTTAGTCGCCACTTTGAAGGTTATATGACGAATGACACTTCCAACCAGTTTCCATTTTTCCCTCTATTCGATGTTTTGGATGGCAACTGTGGGAGGCATTGCCAGATAGATATGCCTCGAAATGTGTCGGTGTTTAATTAATTTTATTTTTCAAATATTTATATCCACAGATATAAATATTTGAAAAAAATATTTTCTGCGCAATGATATCCGCACGAAAGATGAAGTCCGCTTACACCTCGAAGTCATACATATCCGGCCGGTTGCCAGGGTTCGGGATCGGAATCACTTCGATTCCCGGGCGTAGGCGTCACATTACAGACGTCGTTACAACAACTACAAGTCTGGAGCTGATAATTAGTTATACTGTTGGCGTTATCAGTTTGCGTCGGTACAACACCAAGAAGTACAGGGTTTGATCATTAAAATACAAATGACGTCACTGGCGCTCACGTCATTACAACAACAATAATGTAGCTAGTAATTAAAATGTCTGACCTCATCGGCGAATGTTCGAGCTAACATATGTTGATCAAAAAAGGTAAAGAACGGCGACGCACATATTGTGGAATTAACTCTCGATACTAGCAAGTGTGGATGCGATTGATGATAAGTCGGTAAGAGAATTAAATGCGATAAAAGCGCAAACTATTGTGAAAAGAGAAAATATGATAGTAAACTGAATATAGTGAAGTTTTGATAAGGAAAGGCTTTACTTTCATTAAAAGCCTGTGTTTACCTGCGCCAGTAGTGAGAACTTTTTTGCAAAAGTGTTAAGCAAGTGAAAATCGACTCATAGTCGTATTTACAGAGTCTATAATTTTTTGAATTATTGGCGATTACTACTATTTGGGCTTTCCATCGAACCAGCAAATGCACTTTTTATTAAATCTTCTCGAAATTTTCAGATGAGATGAATAAAAATAATACAGTCAGTCAATGATATTAGTATATTGTAAGAAAATGGTGACCGACCAAAATAGAGTAGTATTCACTTTTTTGGAATAATTATGTTTTTGTTCAGCACGACGTTAAAGTTTTTGTTGAGTTTATTTACTATTGTTGCCTGCATATCACAGTTTTGGGCACAAAACTGTTCTGACACGAACATTTTTCTATCTGCCCAGCTTGCTTAGCTTTCAAGACTGCCCAAACATAATGTGCCACACGTCAACTGATCTAAACACTTCTCAGATGCTATAATAATTTTCGAAGAGAGCTCTCCAATTGGTTTTAAAGAGGTCACCATGCTGCTTGCCCTATTATTTGCAGTCAAAAGATATGTGGCCAGGGTCATTTATCTCTCCTGCACGAAGCACGTAGGCGAGCGTGTGTGACTTACCAATCCATGCCCGCTTAAGAGCTTGATCTCGAAGAAGTTGATTTCACCGTGCTCTCGATTGAGATATGGCCTCAGGCCTGGAATTAGTTACGCAGTCCATACTCGCGTTGTCACTCTCCTAGGACTATTTCTAATGGCTGCGAGATTATTGTCTCTCATCCATAGTGGACACCACCTTGTTTTGCCCTCTGTAGTAAGGAGAGTAATAGGTATCACCCTTGCGATTGTAAACACCGCCAATTCAGAGACAGTTCAATATGCGTTTGCAGTTCAAAGTTGCTGAGAACGTCACCCTATAGATCTGACTCATACAGTAGTGCAGATTGTGTGCCACTTATCATATGTTGTTTTCTAGAAGGGATAGGTCCCCCTTTGTTGGCCATCAGTCAGATGAGTATCGCCACAGAAGCTGCAGCTTTATCAGTCATTACCTTGATTTTTTCGGAAAAACTCATCTTTGAGTCTATCAGTAGACCTACGTGCTTTACTGCTGATTATGATCAGACCAGCATTCAACCGCCTTTAAACTGGACCTATCATTGCAAAACTTTAGAAAGTTTTTCCGTGTAAATTAAATATGGGGAAAAAATCCCGTACTTATTTAACACGGTTAACGCAGGTTTCCATGCAGCCATGTTTACATGACACAGTTTCAGAACGAAGCCAATGAAAAATACGGATGAAAAATTAAAAGCGTGAAAATAACACGGATGTACCATGTTCAGCTGTCAACACGGTATACCCGTGTTTCAATTTGCGATATTCGCTAAGCGCGTGTGAAAAAAACATGGTACCCACATTTTCACATCGGAAACTAAGTTAACAAAGGAAAAGGTGAAATGGATGTGAAGCCAACACGGGGGTTGTCACATATTAATCTAAACAAACTTGTTAGTGCTAGCGAACGTTTAAGGATTCTGATTGTCCGTTAAGGCTTATAATTGTCCATTTGTTCATTCATCAGACATATTCTCGTGAAATATAACATTTATAACAAAACAAGTTGGGTAAACAGATCTACGCTCATGTCAGAAGGGTTTTGTATTCAATTTACAAAATGCAGTCGACAGATCGAATCAAACCAAGAAACATGTCAAAGACGATTTTATTGGAGAAAATATGAAATACGAAGATCATACTATTATTAACAAAGTTGAACGAATTTCGACTTCTGAGGTTTTTGGTATTGTTATGCTCATAAATATCTCCCTTGATAATTATTTCAGATGTCCATCCGCAACGGAGGAAACACATTTTTCATGTATTTCCCCCCTATGCCCCCACTGTAGCAAAAACTGACAGTTTAAGAACTGTTTTGAAAAGCTCCCATGAAAACTTTCATTTCATACTCTTATCGGCTACGTTTGATAATTTTTTTTCAGGGGCCACTCTCCTGTACTGTTATCATCGATTAATGGCCAATTCTTTCGAATCCTAGAATGGTTACAAAACCGTTTTGCTAGGAGCTCTCTCCCACCTCCTTAACTTGTTTCACTTATGAGCATTAATTGTAGGTACTCATCTTCAGTCATTCATTAAATTGAATCAAGTGTTCGAAGCATGCACATTAAACGTTGAAGTTGGGAAAAATAACTCAAAATTATTCAATCATCGCATTTAAAACAGCCACTATTTTGTTTTACGATTACTGAAACCACTAGCTGAACCGATTCTAAAAGATATACATGACACCTATCATTCCTGAAATTTTCATGCAAATCTTAGCAAAACTGTAGTGTCTGAGTCGGTCAAAAGCGCATGTTGTTCCATAGCAATATGTTGCCATAGTAATAAATGCATCGCATATTGTTCCATAGTAATACAGGAAAATTCAAACCGCAATAACTGCGCTAAATATGATTCAATCTTTATGAAACTTTCAGGATAGATCAATCTTATAAATAGAGATCTCCGTACTGATTTTCATTGAATTTAAGGGTACGGTTAAGATTTTATTCAAGAAAACATAAAATCGATAAATCATACTATTACTAACAAATTTGAGTGAATTGCGACGTATTTGTTGTTGTTGTACTCATCAAGGCCTACATTCCTGAATTTTTCAGATTTTTTGGATCACAGGTGCCCAATCGCGAGGGGGGACACACATTTTTCGTGCATTTCCCCTCCCTGTGCGCCCCTCGAAGCAAATTTTGCCAAACCAAGACCTGTTTTGAAAAGTTCTCATCAAGACTTTTCATTTGACACCCATATCGGCTACCTTCAATGATATTTTTTTTCGGGGGGTCACTCTCCTATATGGGGAGACCCCCTTAAATACCTTTTAAAATTTGTTTGTAGTAGAACTTTGAAGAGATCACCACTTTACACCTACACACAAAATTTGATGTTTCTAGCTTAAGTAGTTTCCGAGAAAAACTGCTGTGACACACGGACGGACCGACGGATGGGCGGACGGACCGACGGACAGACTGGTCGCGAAACTAGTAGGGTTTTGTAAAATTATTTAACAAAACCCTAAAAAGGTGTTTCGATTGTTAAAATGAGCAAATCAAATTCATCAATCATGTAAGTGTAATAGCATGTGAAATGAAAGAAATAATTTTATAATTTATAAATTTCATTTATTTTGATGATAAAATTACAAAAATTCTAGTTATTTAGCCCTAGAATTCATTTCTTTTGTAATTGAGCAGATAAACATAGTTGCAACACCGAGTTAAAAAATTAAAATCGTTTAAAGTGAAAATTGCTGTGACACACGAACCGATGGACAGATAGGCGCGATTTTATTACGGCTTTGTTAAATTATTTTATTCTTTTTCGTAGCACTACAGCTCCTCTCGGGCCTTCGCTTCCTGCGAATAGCCCCTCCAACTGTCTCGATGCGATAAACTGTCTTAGTCGACCGAGTCAGACTATCGTTTCGTCGGTTTCTCCACTGGTCTCCGCACTTAAGTTCTCCCAACGAATACCTTTATGGGTATCCGTAGTTCGGTGAGATCTCCGGCTGGTCAATAATTTCATACAGCTCATGGTTGTATCGAATTCACCATTGGTCCCCATCTAGCTTCGCTGCGATTATTGACCCAAAGATTCGTCGCTCAAAGGCATTCAATAATTTCAAAGTACATTCACATAGTATCCACAACTTCCATTTACACTGTGTTGCAAACTTTCTGAATTTTCCCAGGGGCCGGTCAGCTGAGCAGGGGCACGTCAGCTGAGCCGAGGCCTATCGTTTTCAAAAAACAAAACAAAAAGCAAGTGTTTTTTTACGCATTTCAGAACAAGGCGGTGCTGCCAGACCCTAATAAAAAACTAAAAGATTAAATAGAACGAACTTGTTTTTCTGCGAAATAATTAATTTTTTGAGATCTGGTAATCCGGAAATTTCTGATCGAAGCACATGTCTATATTCGCGCCAGTCCTCGCATCAGCATTATAGTGCTAATACACGGCCGCTCCGTACCAAATCCGGTCGCCTGGAGAGCAGTCCGCGGACCAAAATTGAGTCCGATCGAGTTCGATGGATTTTCCACCGGACCAAATCTGACTCAGTTCGCTCCGGACCAAATCTGCGTGTGTGTGCACAACGACCGGACAAATGGCAATCATTTGCGTAGCGGTGGCGATGTAGCAACAATGACTGCTGCCGCAAAAGCGATTTTATGTTTGTTGGACATAATCGATGCCACTTCGTTTGCCATCTTCGCGCACCAAAAACTGAAGAACGACTGGCTGGTCCGATCGTGTGTTGCAAAAGAGCGGACCGAACCTCAGTAGGTCCGGCCGGACCAAATCCGGTCGTCTATTACGGCTTTTAAACACCTACATGCTGCCGTGGATTTATGGTTCATTCTTCGGCTTGTCCTCGGAGGGTAGATTGAGTGTGGATACTATGTGAGTATACTATGAATATACTTGCAAATGCTTGGGTTGGGTTCATATTTCACACCCATAGGATAACACATGTCTTATCACAGATTTGTATACTTGGAGCTTTGTTTTCCTGTGCATGCAGCTGGTCTTCAAGATCGTCAAAACTGAAAAAAATATTTTGTTTTATTTGCGAGCTGTATTCTTCGGCGTATTTCGTCTCTGTTGTTATTGGTTCTCGTTATTTTGGCGTCTAAATACACAAATTCACTCATATTTTTGACATTGAATTCGCCAAGTGTGATATATTGTGTATTTGAGGTATTTTTTTCTCGACTGCGTCATGAGCTTTGTTTCATTCTAAACTATTTCAAAAAATCCTAAAAACACGGGGGAAAACTTAGAAGTAACTTTCAAACTATGCTGAGCATTAAAAATTTTCCTTGAATTTCCATCGAAATGTTGGGGTAGCGACAATGTCATCAAACCTAGAATCAGACTTTAAAGATGAAGATAGTCAATTTTCCCGAGAAAATAGTTTGGCAATTTGAAGTGAAGATTGGGTGCATATATGCATGTTAATCTAGAATTTGAGATTATGCTTTTGTTTATACTGTTTGCTAATGTGATTTTCTAAATCAAAAATATTTTTTTTTAGTTTTTCGACGTAAACATTTCGGGTGAAAATTGGCTCCCTTCTTAAGTACACACTTAAGAAGATAACAATTTGCTCCCGATGTACAATGCTTTTCAAAATAAAACGAAATATCGTTTTGTTCAGAAAAACACATTAAAAAGCGGTTTAAACAAAACGTTATTTCAAATCCAGGATTTATTACATTATGTGCATTAAAATAACACGCGTACCCCGTGTGAAAAGAACACGCATTTTCCATGTGGAATTAACTTGTTTTCCTGTGTGAAATTAACGCGCGTTTCCCGATGAATTAAGGAAAATGGATAAATCGTGATGAAAGTGTCTATATGGCTGAAGCCGGCACTCGCATTTGAAAAAACACACGTTTAGAATTGCATGGTAAGCCAGGCGAGCTTAAGATCTGTTAGTTCCATATTTATCCCAGATTAATTTGTCAGGTGTTTAAAAGTTTCCAGCAATATTGCTGCCCTTTAATCACTATGAATTTTCATTTACAATGTTTAATGTAACCGTCTGGGTACCGTGAACTGAATAGTGTGTAATCGATCAAAAAAACGTCCTTAAAGTAGAGTAGAAGTATCCGTGATGATGACAGAGTTAAAGGGATAAGCATCTGAACACAACCGATTTTCATTAGAGTTAGCTACCAATTACAGCTGTCCATGAAGTACTTGGAAACTCCTCTACAATACCTAGTTCTGAGAATTCATCCGATCCCACATACAGTGAGTTTTCTGCCGCAGGTGATATAGCTGTACTCCATTGCTTTACGGGTTTATCATCATCAACATTTATAGTGTAGAATACTCAAGTGGTCCTACTTATGATTTTTGTAAGAAATTAAAAATCAAAGAACCAAATTTGTTTATTTACTTTTATTTTTTTCATAAGCCACTGAGCAAGACCCGACAGCCTTGGAAAAAGGTTGATCTTTATTCCCCATCATCTAATAGACAAGGACTTATTGTTGAAACAACCAAAACGAACCCGAAGCCTTACGCTATGTTAAATCAAACCACATCAAACTTTGCTTGCAGCACGTTGACACTCGTTATTATTTGTCATCAAAATATTAGCGAACGGTAAAATTTTAATAAGAGTGAAGTTGATAACCGAAATTCTAAGTCAATAACTGTCTCAAAGAGAGCCTGCCAGTGTTATGCTTGATAAATCTAAACCAAACGTATTTACTGTTGAACGTTTCTGTACTGGTGGGTCAACTTTCGTAAAGTTTTGGGTTCAAATTGAGCCACATCAGTCGACCTTGTACGGGCTTACGGTGTTGAGTTTTTGGTGAACATGTATTGATCTACACCCTTACAAGGCTCAATCAACTTAAGAATTGAGACAATATTTATTATACCAAAATTACAACTTGTCTCTTATTACTTTGTTCAAGGGGGGCAGTGCTTGGAAGATCGACAATCCGTTTCTCTCATGGTCATCAAAGTCAAGCCAGTTAAGTTGAAATAGTATTTAGATAGGGGACGATATAATATACACGTTGATTAAAGCAGCCACGACACATTTCCAGCGTTTCTCTTTTCTCAACACACATTTGGATGGATCCGTGGTAAAAACACACATCAAGTTGTAAACAGCCCCACTTAAGAACTTCAATGTGTGTAGGAAATGGCCACAAAAAATTACGCGGGAATGTGCGTTGACTCATCGCTTTCAGGATTTACAGCATACCGCCAATTGCAGTAGTATTTCTAAGGGATGATCATGCAAATAATTCAGGAAGAAGATGGAACTATCGCAAAAAGAACTAATTCTGGGTTATCATGTATATAATGTACAATAAAAATCCGAAAATGTCACATTAGCATGAGGCTTCTCCAGTATGAAATCCATTGCCCACATGTTAAATAGCTTTGCTCGGTCCCCATGCAGCCAAAGCTTCTCTTTCGTATTATTAGATGAAATGCAGCGGACACTAGCTTCACTGACAATTAAAATTATAAGTTGGCTAGCAAGAACATCAAGTATTCACATGAAGTAGGTACTTGAAAAATGCTGGGAGTTCAACAAAGACGTACATCAAATTTTCGTTGACTTTAAGCAAGCATACGAAAGTATTGATCGTAACTTACTGTATCAAATAATGCTTTGCTTTGGCATCCCTGCCAAATTAGTCCGTCTTACCAAAATGACAATGACGTCGACAACCTCCCAAGTCCGCATCGATAACCATCTCACCGATGCCTTTGACACAAATATTGGACTTGAGCAGGGAGATGGGCTGGCCCCAATGTTATTCAATTTGGCTCTGGAGTACTTCATAAGGATGAGCTGGAGTATGTCGATACAAGAGCTACATAACCATACAAGTCCAGCCAAGTGGTAGCCTATGCGGATGACATCAACATTTTGTCACGGTCATTAACAACTGCCAAATAACTTTTCCTGAAACTCGATAGTGAAGCAAAACTAGGAGGGCTGCAAATCAATGAAAATATAACAAAGCTCATGACGCGGTCGATGAAAAATACCTCAAATACACAAAATATCACACATGGCGAATACAGTATCAAAAATGTTGGCGAATTCGCGTATCTAGTGGCCAAAATAACGAAGACGGGTAATGAAAGAGGCGAAATAGGCCGAAGAATACAGCTCACAAATAAAATATTTTATTCAGTTTTGACGATCTTGAAGACCAGCTGCATACACAGGAAAGCAACGTTCCAAGCATACAAATCTGTGATAAGATTTGTGTTGTGCTATGGGTGCGAAACAAGGATCCTAACCCATGGTCCTGAACCCTAACCTGACGGGTCTTGAGGCGAATCATCGGAGCGAAGCTGGACGGGCACCAATGGCGAATTCGATACAACCATGAGTTGTATGAAATTTTTGACGAATCGGCGGTCTCAAAGATTGTAAAACTGCGGAAGCTGCAATAAGCTGGACACATGAATTGTATGGATGAACAACGGATACCCAAAAAGGAATTCGTTGCGACAACTGAAAGACGGAGACTAGTGGGGAAACCGAGGAAACATTGGTCTGACTCGGTTGACGAAGACAGTTCATCGCTGCTCGGATTGCGAAATTGGAAGATGCGGGCATTAGATCAAGCCCGTTGGAGGCGCTAATTGCAAAGAAGCGAAGGCCCGAGAGAGGCTGTAACACTGCGAAGAAGAAGAAGAAAGTACCGCTAATCGCAGTAGTATTTCTAAGGGATGATAATGAAAATAATTCAGGAGAAAGATGAAACAGCCACAAAAAAGTACATATTCTAGGTTAGCATGTGTATGATATAAGAATCCAAAAACATCACATCAGCTCGGGGCTTCTATAGTATGAAATACATAATTCTATATGTTAAATAGCTTTATTCGGCCCCCATGCAGCCAAAGATTTTCTTTTGTATTATCAGATGAATGCAGCTGATTATTATTTGACTAGCGAGAATGCCTAAGGAAGTATAAATACGAATATAATTTTGCGCTAATGTTTTTCTATTGATTGTGTCATGCAGCCTCCTCAATTTGTGCGCTCCCTTGCAAGAGTTCTGTATCTGCTGAGATTAATATTAATCGTTGGAAATACATGAGATGGACTATAAGCCCGTTCAGTTACCTATGATACGTACTGATTTAAAATCAGAACATATCACAGCTGGACGGACGGTCTTATGGCCAAAGCATTCGATCAAAATAATGAGATACTCTAATTTTCTCTAAGTGAAGGCTCGAAAGGGACTGTAGTGCTTGAGAAAAAACAAACTTCAAAATTCTTTGCAGAACAATGAGGTACATCATTTGTCTATTAAATAATTTTAATTTTATTTATTATAACGTGTACAGTTTTTGCTTTGAATCGAAAGCAATTATTATCTATATTGTTAAGATTAGAATCGGCCATGGTACTTGTATATTCTTAGGTTCAGAGGATAATGCTGGAATGTTACCGTATTTTGTGTCTCTGGAAGAGAAGAGGATGATGCCGGGTGCGAAACCTGGGAAGGAAAGTGGTGAACTGTAACAAAACGTGATGTAGTAACATCAAAATTCGTATTTCCTGGTCAAACACTGGTTGCGCTCTGTAAGACTAAAAGTAGAGGTAAATATTCTCGAGGAAAGGGATTAAGTTGGGTATGTTTTAAGGAGTTTTTAGGATTAATGCGTGCAGACTAGAGTTTTTCTGGTTTTTTCTGTATAATTTACTTTTGCATTTCGATGTTTGTGATGTTGAGGGGTTAAACTGGGTTGGAGAACTAGATTATACTATACGTCTTCAATATATTGGCAAGGGAAGCCTTGATTGAGCCGATGGCAACCCTTGAAACCCAGGAGCTTGACAGTGTCATGGACAAACTTCAGGTAGGGGAAGCCATTAAAAGGTAATTAACTAGTTTAAACGAATCCATGGGAAAACACCAAGGGTTAATGCATAGCCATTGTTGACTTGACCGGTGAAGACGCCGAACATGTCCTAGTGGAGTACAAAATCAAAATAGGTTAGTTTATCTGCAAAATATGGGAAAGAGCCATTCCTTTCTGCTGCTTCAGGTATCTTGAGCACGCGCATACAGCATATGGGTACACGGGGCCGGAAGTTAGCTCTCTGTGCTATAATTGTGGCGCAAATGGAAGGAATGCACGTTTGAGGCACAATGCAATCTCTTCAAGGATGTGTTACGGATGGAGTAGAGAGGCATCAACATTAGCTCACCCCGAACACTACCATATCAGTCGCGTGACTCATTAAACAAAGCAATACTAAACCGCACTCGATTAGGGTTTTGGTTAATAATTTTTAAATGTACCCGTAGCAGTAATTTAAGTACGAGTACCTGTAGTCATGGTTTTTAAAGGAAAAAAAAAATATTATAACCCATACTGGTAGATAGTTAAGCTGCTGTAAAAGTATATGCCACATCAGGTTTCGAACAAAACTTAATACGGGAGAAATGTCTTGAACCACTAGCCAGCAACATTCACATTCCGAATGTTGAGTATATCGCCACATATCCAAATGCTATCATAATTTCGCTCAACAAATGAAGGGTTAAACATTATTTAAAGACCGAAAGCGCACTAACGAGATGAGTTGCGCAGATGTGCCGATCGACTATAATATTGTGCATTATGACTGATACAAGGATTGCATGCAGCTAAGCTTTTTTAAAAAGGGAATTACAGGTAAAAGTAAGCAAAAATTAAATTCTTTTTCTATAATAAATTTGAATTTGTGAATTCGCGTGAGAAGATTTAAAGTCAAGTGTTAGTGTTCGGGGGAGGTGTGTAGAGGGTGACTTTTATTTGCCTGATAGAGTGTAGTAGGGCTATATAGTTCTCGTGTTGTTCTGTCCGATATCTCCGGGAATGATAACGACGAAGACAACGTAGGCAAAAAGGATGAGAAAGCAGTAGGTGAAGATTAAAAGACAATAAAATCACACCATCATTTGCATCATGACCACACGCATTAGATCAAACTTCTGCGCGGAAGCTGAGTTTAGTGCGACAAGTCGCGCAATATCTAACAACTCCCTCAAAGAAGAACGCGGAAAGAGAAATGCAGTATTTTCTATAGTACAAGTTATTTGCAGAATTTTTTGAAAAGAAAATAATAAAATAATTTAGCAAAATATTCACTTTACCGGATATTCAGCCCCAGGCGTACTTGACGGAGCGTCGTATAGCCAATATTTCTTGTCAAATTACGTGTAAAAAACAGAAAAGCACTACTCAACTTTACACAATTTTATTACTATTTAATAATAAACAATTTAATCTGACATTGCAAACTGTCAGGGAAGACATTCAGCCGATTCAGACGTGATTGTGGCGATAGCCTCTAGAGTGGTTGAAAGTGGACTGGAAATCACGCCGAGTTTGAGTGGAATGATTCCGCGGGAACAGGAAGAACCACTCTGAAGAGGTTGCCGAACCCGAGACAAAGGACTTGATTGGAGAGCGGTAAAGTGGCCGTTAGAGGCGAGATTATTTAAGAGCCCGACAAATGATGCGCCTCCTCTTTCTTTGGATTGGCGACTCGAACGTGAAAAGATGAAGCAACGGCAGATAAAACGAAAGACGAGCGTCAGCTGGATTCTCAAGATGATGGGTAGATTACGACAAAACAAAATTGAGAAACATCAGCCCGAACGAAAGTATCGAGGAAGTAGTCGGAGCAATAAGTGGCAGCCCAGTTTCGGGAAAGTCGACGGAAGCAACGAAGAAGGGGCCCCTTTATACTTGGTAGAGCCGTAAGTTTTCTTGAAAGATTTCTACTTTTTTGCTCGATTGTGTGTAAAACTGAATTTTTTTTAAAAAGGGAATTACAGGTAAAAGTAAGCAAAAATTAAATTCTTTTTCTATAATACATTTGAATTTGTGAATTCGCGTGAGAAGATTTAAAGTCAAGTGTTAGTGTTCGGGGGAGGTGTGTAGAGGGTGACTTTTATTTGCCTGATAGAGTGTAGTAGGGCTATATAGTTCTCGTGTTGTTCTGTCCGATATTTCACGTGGTAGGGAGTGATGCAAGAGTCCTTTTTCGTGCTGCAAGAAAGGGAAACCGGCCAGCCGTATTCTCGCTTAGCGGGTTATTGGGGCTTTGGTGGACAAGCGAGTAGCGCCCCACGCCCGTTTCCGGACGAGCTTAAGCGGTTCTATAAGCCCCACCGGATCGCCATATTCTTTTTGGGTGTAACAGATGTTAAGCCAGAAGTTAGCGACCTCAATCACATAATAAATACAGATACTGGGTTTTCAAAGAAGCCCTACTCCAAAGAGTCGTATCCTGGAAGTGAATACGTGCCAATGTAAGAATGCCCAGAATCTACTTGAGCAGTTTGCGAGGGACATGAAGGCCAAACCTGCCATTGGTCAGCAAGCAACATTATGAAAAGAACTCGCAAATCTGGTACCCTGACAAATCTAGCATCTGGGCCATCTGGGTTCAATACAGTGCCCGCCTATCAATGCAGAGTCATGGATGAAGAGATGGTTTTGTATAGGTGAGGTGTTCAGGAATACCATTTTTTATCTAATGCCAAACAAACCAGAGCCACCTCTCCGGACCATATAAAGACATTTTATACGTAAAATATTGATGGTGAAAAACGCAAAAGGATTCTACTAAACTAAAACCAGTATATTGTATTGCGATTGAGATCCACTGCTGTGCTCCTCAACGTTCATATGCGCAGACTCCAGCCTTCAGATAAAGATGGACAGAGGGAGGTTGACTGACATACCCACTCCAGGAACATCGCTGCTGGGAGCTCTAACGAGGAACGGAAGAACTACAGTTTAGGACGTGGTGAAACTTTACTATGAGTATGATCATATCTGCTTGCGAGTCTTCCATGTCCCGTCGGATACCCCGACACAGCAAGCCTCTAGTATACTATTGGTCAACGGAAATCAATGCTCAGCGAAGCGATTGTCACAAGCTCTAATCAACAGTCCAGCGGATGCAAATGCAGGGAGTGGCAGACACCAGCAAGAAAATGTCTTTGCAAGCTAATTAACAAGAGTAAGTCTCGATGCTGGCACCACCTCGAAGACGATATGAATAGGAATCTGTAGGGCTACAGGCTAGTCACGCAGAGGCTCAACGCCTCATGGAAACCTCGCTTATATGAAGCAGAGAAAATGGATAAGATTGTGTAGGCTCTGTTTCCTACACATCCTGTCCGTGTTGATGTAGACCGCGACAGAATACCAGTAGGATGCCCATTTTTTACGTGGATGGAACTGCATAGGCAGTTCTGTACATGAGACCAACAAAAGCATCAGGATCAGATTGGGTTCCTATAGAAGCATTGCCGTTTATCTATAATTTCTGCCCTGACTTGCTGCTCAATATGTTCAACGCTTGTCTGGGCGAATGGATTTTTCCAGGATGATGGAAGGTAGCGAGGCTCATACCAATCAGTAAAAGAAAGGGAAGTTCTTATTCGGCATATGCCCGCCCGTTATGAATACTAAATACGGTCGGGAAAGTACCCAGAAAACTTATCGAGGGAAGACGCGATCCACTCTGCTGATAATCTATCCTTACGGCAGTATGGTCTAAGAGCAGGTTTATCTACTACTGAAATAGTTTCGGAAGTGCTGAGCACAATCTCAAGAACGTATGTTCACAGCCAGTCCAACAAACGGGTTGTGTTGCTGGTGACGCTTGATGTCAGAGATTTCAATTTCCCTAGATGGACGGATATTCTCGAAGCACTACAAACCCCTTTTAAAGCTCCAGACAGATACTTCTAAAACTTGAAAAGGGGCAGATTCTGAGGGGCTGACTACCTAATGGACTGGAGCCTACTCTATGACACGAAGGAAGCGGTGAAGGATCAAGATTAAATCGGGTTTTACTTACGGCTCCATTATTTGTCCAGATATGTGGAGTATCGTGTACCACAAGTACAAGACTTGACTTGCTGGATGAGCCGCGCTAGTCTAAGACACACAATGGAACAAGTGCCACCTAGGCAAGGTATGCTGATACGGCAAGTGAGTGAGTAAGCAACTGCTTGCGGATTCGGCCCAGCGCTAGAGCAAATCGAAGTTATCATCTGACAAAGAAGAGAGTCCCTAGATCCAGACCATCAGATTAAGTGGTGCTCACTGAAACTGAACTAGCTGTGGAATATCCGGGCATGTTGATTGAGTCAAAAATGCATTTCTACGAGCAAATCAGGGCAATAGTTGACAAGGTTGCAGCTTGTACATCAGCTCTCTGTCGACTAATAGCCAGTACAGGGGGACCCACCTCATCAAGAATGGGACTTCTGATAAGCACAATATAATGTAAGCTACTGTACGGATCTGAAATATGGTGCGACTTACTCAGCTTCTATGAATTCCTCTCTCTTATTTTCGTTCCGCTGGGAAAGCGATCCCGGTGATCCGGTGTTGCAAAGCGCGTACAAAAACGGTTCTAGGCTACGTTCTCAGATTGGCATACACTGCGCGTATGAATGCTTTCACCTCTTAACCGCAAAAAAAAAAATTGATTAAAAATAAAAAAAGCAACTTGATGTACTGTCAAAATAGCCAGCTTTTATCAAATTAAAATGTGAAGGGGAGATATTTCTTTCATAAGGACAAAAGAAAACATAAAATTCAATAGGGGAAAGTGCATGGTGCATATATATTTCAACAAAGGAAGAGGGGGCAACAGATGTAATGAATGTTCTAATTGAACAAGATGAAAGAGCTTAGTGAACGGAACAGAGGTGGGTCACACTACCTCCTGAAAGAACTGAGAAATGCATATTATGCTAAAAAATAGAAGGCACGTGAATACAACCATAAACCAATAAAGGCGAAGATCGAAATTGGGTACAAATGTAATTCAAGAGTTCCTCAAATTATCATCCATTACAGTTTTGAAAGAATTAAAGGGATTATGATCCAGAAAGACAAGAAAGGATACAGACCTGGTCAGAGAAGTTATTGCAATGATATACTCAACAGGTAACGAGGGAATAAAATCATCGCAGCTACGAGTGCTCCTCCGTTGGACTTGCTGCAAGTCTTTTCCTCTCTTTTAGCGCAAGGGTGAATGATTTAGAAAATTTTGGTACAGTGATTATCATTTTCAGCTAGGACTCGGTAAAATAGATATTATAACAAGAATAGATTAGAAGAATAGCGAAATATTTTGATAATTACAAGTAATCATCGTTAATTTGTACAATTTATATTCTGACGGGGTGTAAGTGTTTTGCATATATATATATATATATATATATATATATATATATATATATATATATATATATATATATATATATATATATATATATATATATATATATATATATATACATATATATACATATATATATATATATACATATTTAAATATATACATATATATATATATATATACATACATACATATTTAAATATATACATATATATATATATATATATATATATATATATATATATATATATATATATATTTAAATATATATATATATATATATATATATATATATATATATATATATATATATATATATATATATATATATATATATATAAATATGTATATATATATATATTTTTTTAAATATATATATATATATATATATATATATATATATATATATATATGTCTATTTATATATATACTTCATGAGCGCACCATTAGTTCAGAATTGCTATACCAGTGCCAAATTAAGACCAACCGCAATGAAACAAGCAAACAATTAGTTTTAAAATCAAGAGGAAGCTTTGTTCATGTGGAAGCGATTTTCTCTTGACAGAATTTCGTAAAATTTTCGTTTTTGTTTTATCAATTCATAGTGCCCTATATGTATGTGATACAGCATAGCTTTTTTTGACTTTGATCAAACTCGAGTTAAAGCGTTATAAGAGTCGAATCACTGCTTGATATTTTGATATATAACATTCTCCTTGGAATTCGTGAAAATCGAAGATGAGTTTCGTTGTACTGAATGTTAGGTTTCAAGAGCCAACTCACCCATATGAAATGATGTGACTGCAACAGAATAATCGTTATTGCTCCAATAAATTCGCATCTGCATATCCTTATACTGACTGATATTTTACGCACATCATGCACACAAGAGAGGAAAATTCATAAGAATCCGTTAAGATAAGATGAACGAACAACTTTTTAAAGGTATTTTGTTTTACAATTTTCATCCTTGAAAAGATAAGTTCAGTTTTACATGAAGATTTTCAGCAATCTAAGGAAAAGAATTTTTTATATCCAGTTATAGTTGTGTGAAACTTCGATGCAACTTTTTGTCAGAGCCTTGTGTGTCAGAAACTATCTGAGCACTGTGTTTGGTGAATCTACCTACACAAGCTTATATCTATCTAGAGCTGTAAAAAGATGTGGTTTTACCACAGTTACAAAGTTAATGTTATGTAATTCACACCTGGCAGTATAACACTTGGGGCATTTTTCAAAATCGTTTTAGCATCTCTTTCGTCTGATCAAGGTTTACTTGAAGTGTTCATTCACCCGGATAAAGTTAAATTTACGAAGTTTTTTACAACCACCACCCTTTCTCACTTCCTTAACAAACATAAGCATCTTATGTTCCTGATAAGAGTGACAAGAAAATAATGCTTTCCCAGTACAACTTACAAAATTAGTTGAGCACGATAGTCACCTGACAGAAAGGATGCTATATCCAGTTTGAAACTTTTTTAAGTGGATGAAAAATAGCTTTTCTAACCAGTTTGACGTAAAGATGTTTCCCAAGACAATTTTCTATGTAAAAAATCTTTTTTTCAGTTTGACGATACCTATCTAAAGAAAGATGTAAATCAGTAACATAGTTTCAACGTATAATTAGTACGGATTCAGCTACAACAGTTTCTATAGCTTAAAAATACTGTTATTTAAATTAACACTTTTCTTGAAACCTGAAAACAATTCATTAAGGAATAAAACATCCTTACTAACAGAAAAACATCAAAGAAACTTTGAATATGCCTCAGCGGCCAATGAGGTCTTTTTTTTTCTCTAAGGAAAACAAAAAATAAACTCCAAAGAAATTCCCCCCATATTGCAGAACTTCCTTGGCAGGATTATTTAGGATTATAAGAGCGTAAATAAAAATTTGGTCTCCTTGGTCATTCACCCACGGTTTCTACCACTCAACCATTCATTGTGCTCCTGGTTTACATTTGCAGTTCTCAACCAGTATCCAATTCTGAAATTCTTAGTCAGCAACTCGTTGTAAGTGGTCGGCCTATTTTTCGCTCACTTATCATTGTTCCTTGTGCAGTGTCCTTTCGTGTTCTAGATATTCTTCATTACCAGTCTCTCCGCCCCATTTTCCTCCCACCCGCTTATCACCATTCCCTCACCTCCCAATCGCCCTTTTCTGCCAATTCCATAGTAAATGCGGACAAAATATTCAAAACGACTATGAAATAGGGAAAACCGTCACTTTATTTTTACCTGCTCGCTTGGAAGCAGCAAATGAGAGGCCATGAAATCTGGCGAGGCAGAAAATAAAACAAAAAGCCTTCTCCCCTGGGCCCCATTTTCGGGGTGATTTTTGATTAATTACTTTTGTGTACACAGGCGAGGAAAATTAAAATTCGAGATGATGAGTGGAGAGACCAAGTGAAGTAGATTAGAGTTACTGTGATTTTTCTTTTTTCAGCATTTTCCTTGGCATTGTATGTTTTCCGGGTTTTGGAATGAAATTTTGTTGTTGTTTTCGTTGCTGGTGCTTTGTGAGTAGATTTCTGATAAACAATTAGCACGTGCCAAAAACAACTTTTTACGAGGGAGTTGGTTTCGAGATAAATATTAAATTAATTTACAAGGAGCTGAAAAGGGCAGAGGGATTGCGGAAGATGGTAACTATTGTTGGGAGTGCGTTGATGATTTTGGATTTTCAGTTTTCTTGATAGAAAATATGGATATTTCATCAATTAATGAGGTTTTAGATTTTGTAACAGCAAGAAAGACGTTCATAATTTTATCCATGAATGAACTAAACATAAATGAGCATGGTAATCAATTTCGGTAGAGTTTTATTTATTACCTTTGCCTTAAAATTCTTTTAGACATAGAAAAATGGGTCTCCTGCAGCAGAAACAATTGATAATAAATAATATTCATCGGAAGTATGTTAAAATAAGAAGATGGCTCCCTGAAACATTAATCCTTGAAGCAAGGACATCCGTCTACAAGTGGTTACAGTAGTGAAATCAAGTATCTCCAAACGCAGCAACAATATTATACATCAACTCGTCCAGCACTAAGCAATATACTTTCAATCAGCGGAGAAGGTTGAAGGATAAGGGGGGTAAATGCCCTTTGCACATATAAGTATGTTTGTCTTCCCAAATAAAGGTAAAGCCTACAGGAACACGCCTCTCGCTTTCAGAACTATCGGGAGGACTAGATGATCCATTGAAGCAAGGACTAGTCAGGGCAGAGCAAAGTGCACACGAATTTCCCTTCAAGTAAGGATGAAGACAGCAGAAACGGATATAATCAATCAACAAAGTATTCCCATAATCTTTCTATGACAGACGAATATTGGGGAACCTGAGCCACTCACACACACACACAAACATATGAGCCGAAGAATGGTGGGTCCAAGCACATACATTCAATCCGACTGACCATTGAGGAAATGAGGCAGGCATGTATTTACTCCGCTTGTAACAATAACATTGTGGTAGCTGCGGCATTCTATCCGCGCCGATCTCTGAACTGCATGAACTGACCTAAGGTACGAAAGACAATTTGATGATGACCTCTACCTTAAAAGTATTTATTTGAAGCCAAAGTTGCACCTTTTGAACCTTAGGAACAACGGATCAGTAATTGAGTATCTAGCAGGACAAAGGTTTATGTTTCAAAAAGGAAGACGATATCCTCAGCCCATAGACAACAACTTTTTAATTTTTTTTTTTGCTTTAGCACTCTCGAAGGTGATATGGTCAGTACCATGCTTTGGTCATGATGTATGTCTGCCCAGCTGCGATAATTTCTGATTCTAAACCAGTACGTATCATAACTGAACGGGCTTACAGTCCGTCTAAAGAATCACTCGAAACAAATCTCGCTGACAGCAACGAGACTCGAACCAGAGACCTTCGAAATATGGGGTGAGTGCTCTAACCACTACACCACACGGACTGCCTATTTACTTTTTACGAGCTGATAATTAGTCGCCACGCAAGTTATTCAACATACTGGTCGCTATTAAGAAACTACGAAACATGGATTAGCTAAGGTCTCTGAACAAAAGGATAACGATGTTCTGGCCACATTCACTGAGCAGTCGAGCTTAGAGAAGGTAAGTCAGACCACTCTTTAGGAGAGGTTGGACCTATAGAAAGCAAAAGAGGCTATAATATCTGAAAAACTAAGCCAGAAGAAACCAAATCAGGCCACGCTGTGTGAAGAACTGAATACAAAAAAGAAAACTCTGAACATAAGACCAGAGGAGCCAGCCCTTACTATCCTGGAGATCAGATCCAGCAATAAGTAATGGAGCAATACATACTATATAACAATCTAGTAGCAATCTTGGGGCAGGGATTCAAGTGCTAAAACCTCCATCATAGCCAGGGTTAGCACCGATTAAATTCAAATTTTAAGCATTCAGCACTTGACATAAATTCTGTGTAGACAGGATCTACATCTTCATTAAAAATAAGACAAAATACAAGTTTCTTTCTGAACTCACAATGTGAAATATGGTTCCATTAAGAACTTTAATACCCAATAAATGGATTCAACCCTTCCGATGGAGGATCAAAGTCTGGCGGACTGTTTTGAGAGGAGCAGGCTACCTATTCTATTTGTATGTGATACTGCTACGAGCATTCTAACGGACGGATAAAAAGGCGAGTGGACATACAGATGTACGGAAAAGAAGAAAGACAGTCAATGGTACCTCCATTGACTGTCTTTCTTAAAAAAATAACAGTCAAGCTGTACCGAAATGATTGGCAGTGGTAACTTTTGACGAGGGAGAACCCAGTCACCGTGCAAAAATTGCTTGTTTTCAGGGAAAAATTTGTGTCAAAATAAAAACACAGTTACATGTCAAGTTTCCGTAATTTAGGTAGGGATAAGTTGCTCATTTCAGCAACTTTTAATATCCTTAGGTCTGACACCATGTATTTTCTCCCTTCCCCCTTGTGATGCGGAGAACTTCCGTGCTTCCGTACCCGGTAACCTTGCTGAGACGAAATTTTTATATATTTGTAGAGTAGTTTGATTGGCATTCAGAAAAAAATTTCAAAGATAATAGAAAATTGCTCAGGATGATTAGTAATGTAGAATACGCATGATAAATGTTTTGTACGCATGATAAACGTTTTGTAGCTTCGTGGCGCGACAAGAACCCGCCCCATATGATCACGAAAAAAACTCGTCGACAAGCATGCGTACGTGGTCATAAAGTGTAGCTAGTCAGCAGAGCTTAGTTTTCTTTACAGCTCGCAAACCCTTTTACCAAAAAAACGGCTGGCATATCCCATACAGACTCATATACTCCGAATTATAACAATGTCACCCAACGCGGACCGATTCAATTTTTATTGTTACCCTCACATTTGTTATTGACATAGCATACTTTGGAACGTCCAGTAAAGTATAAATAGAGTCACCGATAAACTTTCTTCTGGTGTTGTTTTTTTTTTGTCTTCTGGATAGTGAGGTTTATAACATCGTCTGGAATGCTTCTTTTGTGGTGACTAGGCTGCCTAAACATGCCGTTAATGTTATAGAGCATTACATCCTTTTATATTGCCAGAAGAAAAATCTGCAAATTTTTATACAGTCTGAAGTCGACAGCATTAATTTCGAATAAGAGTATGATGCCTCTGATTTTCAAATACACTGCTAGGAATTGTGTCAGTTTTTACTGTGAGCTAAACTAATGACCGGCAGTAATAAAGTCCACATCATCATTTGGTCCTGAATGCACCCGGATTTGTTTTTTTTTACAATTAGTTAGCGATTTCTATTAGAATTCCTTCGAAGAAGACAAGGACTGAATTAAAGGAGGAGGGGCCTAAAATTGCAACGGCCATCCCTCCAATGAAGAAACATTTGAGCTTTCGACACTCAATATCAAAACACTTCAGTCGCTCCATGCCTTTGTTGATATCGTAGAAACTGCCCTTTAATGAGCCTCCTGATGGACAGATAAACGGAAATACAGACGCACGGATGAATAGAAGGACCGTAAACGAAGGTAAACTACAAAAGTAGCAGTTTAGCTGCCCCGAAGTTATTGGCTTAGGCAGCTGGTCACCTTGCGCAAAACTGCTTGCTTTCAGGGAAATGTTTTTCTTATAATAGAGACAGTTACATGTCAATCCTGTAATTAAGGTAGAGGTGAGTGGTTCATTTTAGCCATTTTTAGCGTCGTTGGGTTCGAATCCATGAGTTCTTCCTGCTGGCTCTTGTAATGTGGAGAAGGAACAGAGATTTTTAGGGTTTTGTACTAAAATACAAAACCCTATTGCAATCACGACCTGTGTCCGTCTGTCCGTCCGTCCGTCCGTCCGTCTGTATGTCACAGCACTTTTTCTCCGAAACTATAGAGGCTACAGGCATGAAACTTTGTGGAAGGGTCAGAAGTGGTGACCTCTTGAAAGTTCAAAGGTGGAAAAATTTTTCAAAGGGGTTTAAGGGGGTCTCTCCATATAGGGAGGTGACCCCTCAAAAAAAAATTTTCACCATTGGTAGTCGAGTAGGGTGTCATTGGAAAGGTCTTAATGAGATCTTTTCAAAACAAGTCTTAAAATTGCCTTATGAGTACCGAGGAGGGCAGGGGAAGGGGAAATGTACGAACTTTTCGCGTACCCCCCCCTCGCGATTGGAAACCTTCCATCCGAAAATTCTGAAAAAAATTATGAATGTAGGCCTTTATGAGTACAACAACAACAAATACATGAGAAGCCGAAATTCGCTCAACTTTGTTAGTAATAGTATGATTTATCGATTTTATGTTTTCTTGAATAAAACCTAAACGGTACCTTTAAATTCAATAAAATTTAACAAACAGATTTCTTTTTATAACATAAATTTTTTCTGAAAGTTTCATAAAGATCCAATAGTATTTAACGAAGTTATAGCGATTTGAATTTTCCCGTATTACTGTGGAACAATATGCTCTGTATTACTATGGAAACATATGGCTATGGAGCCATATGCGCTTTTTATCGATTTAGACACTACAGCTTTGCTAGGATATGCATGAAAATTTCAGGAATCATAGGTATCATGAAAATGAGTACATACAATTGAAACAAGTCGAAGAGGCAGGAGAGAGCTCTTAGCAAAAGGGCTTTGTAACCATTCTAGGATTCGAAAAAATTGGCCATGAATCGATGATTACAGTACAGAGGAGTGGGCCCTGAAAAAAATTTCATGAAAGGTAGCCGATATGAATATCAACTGAAAGTTCTCTATGAGAGCTTTTCAAAACAGTTGTTAAACTGACAGTTTTTGCTTCAGTGGGGCCAATGGGGGTGGGGGGGGTGTAAAAACATGAAAAATGTGTTTCTAAAAAGTCTGGAAAAATTATCAAGGGAGATATCTATGGGTATAACTAAAACAAATACCTCAGAAGTCAAAATTCTTTCAACTTTGTTAATAATAGTATGATCCTCGAATTTCACATTTTCTCCAATAAAATCGTCTTTGACATGTTTCTTGATTTTATTCGTTGCTGGTTACTGCATTTTGTAAGTTGAGTACAAAACCCTTCTGACATGAGCATAGGTCTGTCTACCCAACTTGTTTCGTTTGTTTGTTGTTTGCATTTATCTCAAGCTTCCGTGTCCACTAAACCTTGCTGAGGCGAAAGTTTTATATATTTGTAGTGTAGCTTGATCGACATTCAGTAAAAAAAATTTCAAAGATAGTAGAGATTGCTTGGGATGTGTAGACTGTGTGTGATGTGTAGACTGTGTGTGATGTGTAATTTGTAGTGCAGCTTCATGGCGCGACAGGAACCCGTTCTACAAGATCCCGAAAATAGCTCGTTGACGCTGTCGTAAAGCGAAGCTAGTCAGCTGAGCTTAGTCTTCTTTATAGCTTACTGAGCCTTGTGCTAGAACATCGGGACCCGTATCCTGCATAGACTTGAATTCTCCGAATAGTGCAATACTGCATTATAGATAGAGATACTTTCGAGTTTGCTGAAGTTAAATCTGATCATTGTTAATATAAAGGGTGTACCTAATTTTACCATGAGAGCACGAGAAATAGCACTGAATATTACTTTATATTTTATAAACATATTTGCCAGAAGACAATATTTAAAGGTTACATGTGCGACGGGATAAAAAAAACAAGAAATCTCACACAGAAATCCAAAATAAACAAATTTAACTCTGTACAAAACCGTTTTGGAAAGCAATTTAGAACATATGTATATGTAGAGAAAGCAAAAATTCCTTTTGAAAATAGAACATACAGTGGAAGAAATCCATATAGTAATCATTTGAGCCTACGAATAATTTCTTTCTATTCCTATTATAAAGAGGGAGAAAGAATTCAACTGTTGTAAGGAAGGTTTAGCGATACTCAGAATAGCATTATAGAAACTGTACAATGTAGGTAAATGTACTCTGTATGTTACCAGATTACCAGTTTACGCAATATTACTAGTTTAGTCTAAGGAAAAAAGCGATAAAATTTTGTGTGAAATCGTGCAGAAAGCAAGTGCAAGAGTGACATTAATGTTTCCGGGATTTCCCGCGAAGATGAAAAGACCGGAAAACCAGAAACTGTAATAGGAGCCCACTGACCAACGAACTATTATGAAGGAGATCAGGGGAGTGGTGCTCTCTTTGAAGATAAGAACCAGGATAACTACGAAAGCCTTCAGGGAAGCAGTATGATACCTTATAATTGTCGTAGTACTAAACGAGCATATAGGGTGCTCTGGCCATTAGCGGGGCTAATGCGCTCATGGCCAGAGGGTTAACATATTTTAACTGAGATCAGGATTCGCAAAACCTCTAGAAGTCCAAAGGAGTTCAGAGTCCTGATTAATCTTTACAGTTACATGATAAGCGCATGGGGGGGACCACAACCCTTCGTTTGGGCAGAGCCAGTGAGATAGTAAGGGCCAGGAAAGTTCTACTCTGGTTAGCAAATGTAGATACCTTAGACATCAAGGATTTTCAAGATGTTCTTTCACTTCGGACAACCCAAAATCTGCAGCAAAATACTAAAGTGTATAGTTGGCCCCAAAAAGGAAGAGGTTGGAACAGGCTTTGTTATGAGGAACGAACAAGAAGCATGAAGGCACTGGAAATCACAAATTACATGGACTACCTTGGCTTCTCGCAGCTAAATTTCAACTAAATTTGCAAGGATCTAATGAAAGGCTGGAGTCTATAGGAATAAATATTCAGCCCAGCAAAGTTACTACCACTACCAGCCTTAGGCCAAATCACAGCCGATGGGCTATACCCAGTAACCATTCAGGAGCTTTGGCTGATAAAAGGAAAGGTTGCAGACTAGAAAATTACGAGTAACTAAATATGATCCCAATGAATGAATTGATTCCTACAGATTTAGTCGAAGTAAAAATTACGTTGCAGTATCGGGAAGACAATAACGAAAAATAGATTATTGCATCCACCTACTACTCGTACCTAGGCACTATCAAATTAACCGGGGTGGTCAATGTGGAAAGCAAGTCAACCGTATGACTAGACTTCTGCTACATACAAAATCAATCAGGCACTGGCCTTGTCATTGTTTTCATTGTGTAGACAATATCCACCAGTCGTTCCGCGATGAGATAGCTCATTGCAAACCTTAGTGGTCAAATCTTCCAGATTTATTTTTTTATCAATTGTAGACAATAACTCGACTAGCCTTTGCAGGTTATAGTAGAACGTTTCTTTATGTTCATCGTCCTTTTTTATGGCGGGGTGTAAGCTTTATATTTTTCAGCCAAATTTTGAAGAATTTCGCTTTTATGCGGCTTGCACACAATCGTTTATTGACTGTCTTAAAATCAATAATGTGCGATGGCGGTTGCCTATCCACGATAAAAGCTACTGCAAATTATTGCTTTTGAGTAGGTTTCCCTTTGTTAAGGGTTTGTACTAAAAAACAAAGCCCTATTGCAATCACGACCTGCGTCCGCCTGTCCGTCCGTCCGTCTATATGTCACAGAACTTTTTCTCCGAAACTATAGAGGCTACAGCCATGAAACTTTGCGGAAAGGTCTGAAGTAGTGCCTTCTTTAAAGTTTTGAGGTAAAAATTTTTTCAAAGGAGTTTAAGTGGGCCTCCCTATATAGGGAGGTGATCCTTTAACAATTTTTTTTCACCATTGACAGTCAAAAGTCATTGGAAAGGTCTCAATGAGATCTTTTTAAAGCAAGTCTTAAAATTGCCGAGGGGCGAGGGGAAGAGGAAATCTACGCTGATATGAGATCTCATTGAGACCTTTCCAATGACGCCCTACTCGTCCTCTGGTGAAAAAAATTGTTGAAGGGCCATCTCCCTATATGGGGAGGGCCCCCTTAAACCCCTTTAAAAAAATTTCCACCCCAAAACTTTCAGTGTAACTTATAGTTAAATTGTGCTTCTTGGGTTCCTTGACTCTTTCGTAAAATGACAGCACGCTTCCGTGAAGCTGGAAAGAGGTATCCGATGGTATTTACTAACTTTTGCATATCTCACTAAATGTTTGGGCTGGGAAATTTGCGTAATCGGCAAGTACATCATTCCAGTAATCAATATCAACCTTAAAACGATATAAAGAATGAGTTTTCTTTACCGTGGGAACACCTTTTCATCTTGACAGGATATGTAATTTTCATGCAACTCATCATTCGCAAAGTTTTATGTTATATGCATAATGAACCCGTTTTATGCTATACACGTAATGCTACATGCTTTGATGAACATGGCAACGGCTATCAAGGGAGTTCCGTACCTGCAAAAGATTCGATTTCGGTTGATTCGTGTCTACTTCCACTCTTTTTCCATGACTCGAGAGACAATGCAGAGTACCATAAGCATTTCTATTATTTTATTGTGAGTAAGAATGAAGAATATTGTGTTGTAGGCTTGAAAATAATTACTATTAAGTTAATAAGTAGTGAGTTGATCAGCTCGATTTATTGAAATAGAATTTCAGTGAGCTACTTAAGGTAATTTTTCATAAACTTACTGTAGACATGTGCAGTGACTGGAGGTTTGTGCGTAAAAGTAAATTAATATTATTATTGTTAAAAGGTTCAATATACGTCAAACGACGTTCATCATGTCGAGCCTAGGTCTCAAGAGAGAAAGAGACAAAAATAGCTGAAAGGGTCTCATCAGATCAGGTTTTATGTTCAGCATTGATGAATCACCTCGAAAAACATCTCATGGCATGACAAAATCAGATGAATTGATTTCTTTGACGTCGAATATCACAACAACCAATACTTCATTCAATTTGAAAAGTACTTCAGATGTGTTGAGTTGTAAACCACAGTCGAAAGTAGAAATAGCATCAAACTCAACCCAATCAGAATCTGAGATGGTGAACGGAATTCCTGAACAATAAATAAGTTCTCGGTCAGTTAACGGTGATGAAAGCGTCATTATCAAATAAACGTTTTGTAAGTTCTGAGCCAGGAATGCGGTCGTTTCCCCTGACCGATTGTCAGTGTCATGATTTTGTTCAAAGTGGTCCAATGCAGCCATCAAATAACAGCGATGATGGTTATCCCAAAGATTATGATCGTGGGCACTTTTCTCATTTTTATTTTTAAGGAGACTCAGTAATGGGAAAACTCAACATCGTCGTTGGCAGGTTCATTCTTGTTATCAAAACAAAGTTTACTGTTGTCCGTATAGACTTTTGAGCAATTTTCAAACTCAAATAGTTCAGGGAGGATGCTGTAACTGGAAACACTTAACAAATGTTTTACAAAGACACGAGAATACCAGAGAAAATATGTTATTTATGATTCAATGGCTAACATTACAAGAAAACAAAAGGCTAATTTGTGAATCTCAAAAACATTAGTACAAGATTGAATGACATCGTTAACTCATACAATTGGGAAAAAATGGATTAGCCATTCATAATTGTCGCGGGTAAGAGAACGACAATGGTGTGAATATAGTAGGTATAAAAAACGGAGTTAAAACTTGAGTTTTGAATATTAATCCATGGGCATTCTTTACGCTTTACGGTTGTCATAATTGGAACCTGCGGTTAGTAGATGCAGCTAATTCTTCTGTGGTTTTCTTCAAAAAATTTATGTATTAATTGCAAGGTTAAGCAAACGCTGGGAGTTTATTAATGGCAAATTAAAACTTACTTTAAAACCTTTATCAGACACAAGATAGGAAAGCAGGATCGAAGCAGTTAAAGCCATGTTATTCCAATTCGACGATGTCGTTGAATGTATCGAGAGCTTAAAAAATCACACAGAAGAATCCGATACACTCAGTGATTGTGATTCAGTTCTAAATGAAATTCTCTGCTTCGATTTTAGTATATCGTTACATTTCTGTTATGCAATATTAACGCGAGTGCATATCATAAGCAAATTATGGCAATCCGTAGAAGTCTATTTGAGCATTGCTCTTGATAATTTTCATACGTTTTTTGACTGGATCAAAGAATATCGTGTCAAATTGGATTGGGTCTGACGCTCATCGATTTATTGAAAAAAGTAATTATCACTTGCTCGGTTATGAAAGTAGTGATAAATCCATACAGCCTCCCAAAATTCAGTTCGAAACAGAGTTCTTTAATACTATGATTGATTCCATAATGAGCTGTATAGATGCAAGATTTACATATTTGAATCTTTGTTGAATTCAAAGGACCGAGAGGAGCTGTAGTGCTACGTAGAAGGAGAAGAAGAAAGAAAAAGTGCATTAAAAAGTTCCCTCACACATTTTGGTACGCGTATAATCTATTTGTAGCACATTGGCCTGATGAAATATTACTTGTAGAGTTTAGTTCGGCTGGTTGAAAATAACCTTGAATTGCCCATGACAGAAAGCTAGAGTATGCGGGAAGATGTAATGGTCAACACTAGAAAGACAAAGTAGAGAGGCTAAAAGCTCTTTCCTTATCCACCTTATCATTCCACCCAGCCACGCAGGTCAATAATCTTGGGATTATCCGAAATAACAATCTTACGTGGACTGAGCAAATGAAAGCAGCTGTCATCAAAATCAAAAGAATTATTTTCACGGACACGCAAGCCACAAGTAGTACATCGGGTATATCATCCCGTGTTAAACCCCACAAGCACCTACGGTGGTATGAGAAGGAACAAAGACGAGCTGCTACCGAAATAACCACTGTCCAAAGGGAGCCTACCTCTGTATCAAAGAAGCGATGTGTAGTAAGCCTTTCTAAGCATTCGTGAGGTTAATTGATGTAGAGGAGAGGCGTATCAGAGGGGTAGCAAGATTGAAGGACAAGGACATCGAGGTGATTGTAAAATCACTTTAGCAATCACACTCTTCACAATGGATACAGGGAGTGATACCATGTTGGCTAATTATCACTTTGACACCAAACTCAAAACTTCAATTGCGAACGTCATGAGTACCTACCTAGTCTGGCTGGCAGACTCCATTTGCAGGCTTTGCGTCCAAAAGGAGAAAACAGCCTCTCACATTTCCTTCGATTGTCCGGCCATAATACTCAATTATCAGTCAAATAATTTTAAACAGTGACTACGATTAGATAAATTTTGTTAGTTGTAACTCTTGTAGACACGGTAGAGATTTTTACTTAAAGTAAGCTTCGTGGTAGTTTACAATAAGCTTCATTGGCTGCAGCATTTGGACTAACCAAATCTGACTCTGCCCAAAGTCCTCCATCTCTTTATTTATTCGCACTGTTTGAAGGTAAGGTTACTTTTACACAAAGTCGATTAACAAAAGGAACTGAACTTTCGAGCCCAATATACTGCTGAAGAAAGTAATTCTAGAGCTTGGGCTTGGCATCAAATACTCCGAGCCACTAGAACTGATGCCTAGCTTCATACAAGCAGATGTGCATATATGCAGCTGTAGTAAGTGCAGGGAAAGACTGCGGCAATAATTGTCAGTTCTGAACTTCTCAGTTGAGTTAAGATACATTTTGTTCAGAGACACCTAAAGAAAACTTAAACTATTGGACACTCTCTGGAGACGCATCCGGAACTTAAACATTGAAATGAAATATTTCTTAGGTCCAACGATGAGAAACTCAATAAAATGGGTATAAAACTAGGCAAAAATTCACTTTGCAGAGGATTTCACATGGGGCACAATAAATTTGCTGGATATCTTATTACAAATATAAAGGGTGGTCCAACCATGATGCTCCATATTAATTGTGAGTTACATTTTAACGGCAAGTTTTTCGCCCGACATAATTTAAAATTTCTTTGTTTCAGTGTTTGACAAATTCAACCGTATACAATTGAGCAACGCGTTAAGGTTGTTGAAGCCTTTAACGAAAATGTGGGCTCAAATCAAAATACATTTCGTGCACTTCGCGATTTTTTTGGTCAGCATAATCGACCAAATATGTCCACAATCGGGAGAATCGTGCGCGAATTTCAGCAAGCCGGGTCTGTAGGAAATGTAGAATCACCTGTGTATACTTGTCCAGTTCGTTCTGTGAAAAACATTGCTGTTGTTCGCGATAATGTGGCAGAAGAGCCGTCAACCTCGACTCGTCGCCGTGCCCAACAATTGAATATCTCACGAACAACACTGATTCGAATTTTGAATTAACATTTGAATTTACACGCTTACAAGATTCAATTGACTCAAGAGCTGAAACCTACTGACCATTTCAAGCGTCGGCAATACGCTGAATGGTTGATTGAACAGACAGAAGGGAATGGTGACTTTACAAAGAAAATCATCTTCAGCGATGAGGCACATTTTCACTTCAGTGGATTCGTTAGCAAGCATAATTGGTGCATTAAGGCAAATGAGAATCCACGAGTGATTGTTGGAAAGCCGATGCATTCACAAAAAGCGACTGTTATGCGCGGTTTATGGGCTGGCGGCATCATCGGACCGTACTTCTTCGAAAATGAGGACGGCCAAGCAGTTACCATGAATGGTGCTCGCTATTGCGAGATGATAACGGGCTTCTTGTGACTAGAAGTTGAGGTTATGGACTTGGATGATATGTGGTTCCAACATGATGGCGCCACTTGCTGCACAGCCAACGAAACAATGGCTTTTTGCGTGAAAAATTCATTGGCCGTATTATCTCACGTTGTGGCGATGTTAATTGGCCGCCACAATCATGTGATTTGACATCGTTGGACTTCTTTCTCTGGGGATATTTAAAAGAAAAGACCATTTAAGCCAAGAACAATTTAAGAGCAAAAGGATGAGGTAATTCACCTCAATTATGTCTCAGAGTCATTGAAAATATGGACCATCGGATAGAAGTATGCCATCATAGCCGTGGCGAGCATTTGGGCAATATTTTTTTTCGTATAATTGTCATAGATTCTTCTATTATAATAAAAAATATTGACATGATTCTCTGAAAACTTTGTGTTTTATTTACAATTAACATCGTGCGTTTTCGTTGGACCACCCTTTAGTAGACAAAAGTATACTCGTACTTCTATCAGAAGGGTTTTGTTCTTAACGTACGATACGCTGTCATGAACAATGAATAAATACAAGAAATGCTTCAATGAGATATACATCTTTGGAAGAAAAACCATTGTTACACCATTTTTAAGTGGCTGTCGTTCAGTTGCAAGAGACATCTTATGTCATTCATTATATCTGAAAATGTTTAGAGATTGATTCAAAACATCGGAGCAAAAAGCCACATCATGTGTTAATTGCATTCAGAAAAAATACAAATGGATATAACATCCGTCAATACGATTTCATTTTTTTAAACTTACAGACTATAAGGACGGTTAAAATATTAAATGTTATTTGATTTAAGTGTACCCATAAAATTTTTTTTGGGGAAAATGTGAAATGTGTAAAACCACAATTATTAATAAGGTTCAGTGATCTTTCTAAGGTAATAGTCGTTGTTGTACTCTTAAAGTCCAACCTATGTAATTTTTCTCAAATTTTCAGATTGAAAGCGTCCAATCTCGAGGGGGGAGGGGATAATAATGGTTCGTATATTTTTCCACCCCCTGCACTCGTCGGTACTAGTAACACTATTTCAAGACCTGTTTTGGAAAGCTCTTAATACTACCTTATATTTGACATACAACATGACTAACCTCGACTAACTTCAACATGGGGCGACCCCTCAAATTTTTTGATACCAAACTAACAAGAAACCATCACTTTTTATCCACTTATTAAGTTTGAGGTCGATAGCTCTTGTAATTTCGGAGAAAAAGTATGCTGTGACTCACAGACGGACGGACGGTCAGATGGGTAGAGAAAACCGATTTCAATAGAGTTCTGTAAGAAGTACAAAACACTGAAAACGGGTCTTAAGGAGAATGGTGAGCGCAGGCAGGGTCTTAAGGAGAATGGTGAGCGCAGGCCTGAAAACCCCCAGAACATCTTCCTTTTACCATACGGCTCTGTTCCAGAGAAGCAATGACTGACTAAGAGTTTACTAATGCTTTCTGTAAGAAGGTGGTTTATTTGTGAAACTCTAAGTATTCAAATTAGAATCGGGGTACATAAATCAGTGACATGAGGTTTTTGTGATCAAAATGTACCGACGAAAAATGGGCAAAAGTCATTTATACGCTGATAAATTCTATAGTAAGGACAGTAAATTACTATGGTGGTATTCGATAGATATGCGTCACAAACCAAGGAGGCTCTAGCAGTATTCGTGGCATGACAGCAATTTCGAGGACAGGCGAGCATGTACATTTGTGGTCTTTAATTACATATTGCGGTTGGATAAGGTTAGCATCAGTTTTCCTTTAAATATGAATTTCGACACAAAATGTAATGTAGTAATCTAAGAACTATGGCTCTAAAAGCAGCGCTGACACAGGCACACAGCACGAACGCAATTTAATAAGGATTCAGTCGATTCAGTCACCTTCCCCATCGCAACACTCGTTTTTTTTTTTCGCAGGAATAATAAGTGGAAAAATTTCCTTTGTACTTAACACCCGGGAAACAAAATTCTAAAAATGTTTAAAAATTTCTAATGTGTAGTATCTTATTACAATATCTTTTGAAGATAATTTAACGAATTGCGGTGTAACGCGGTATGCAAATGCTTAGAACGAAACGGTTAACCCCTTTTAATTATGAATGCTAAAATCATTGTATCATTTAACCTGTTAATTATATGAACGCTAAAATCATTGTATCATTTAAACCCCTTAAAATTTGTCTAATTCTTCCGATTTTTCCCACCTAATTACGCCTAATTATCATAAACGACAAATTGCCTTCAATTGATAACTTAATTGAACCTACAAAAGACAGTGAAAAGGGAAATTGCAAATACCGCCGTCATAAACTACAAATGATAAGGAAAAAGTACATTTGATAGCAACAAAAACCTTCAATTGTGTGATTTCCCCCTTTCTGAATGGGTTCGTATTGTTCTACTTGCCCATAAAGTGTCGTAGTTGCTTGAGTGTGGAGAATATTAAATTGTGCTTGCGAAATTTGCATGCTATTGCGTCGTAAATCGTGAAAATGGGTTGAGTGGCCCAAGCCAAGTGCCTTTTTATGGCATAAAGTTATGCAATTCCATTGTATAATTCTATGACATAAATTGGTCACCGGGGTACTCCCCTTCTGATGGGAAGGTTCATACAATTCAAGTTGTATGAGTTTTCCACTCAGAAGAGGAATACCTGGCCACTTCAACGATTTAACATTGGATTTATTCCGGTTGGGTGGGCATGAAGGGGCTCCACCACCACCCGGTTGCCCCTCTTTCATTTGTGGGCCCTGAATGTATTTGGGTAAGGACGAGGTCACCCCCAAATTAGTCTTTCTTGTCAGGTTGCACTTGTTCTCGCAACAAGTCGTCATTCCTTCGTGGAGGTTATCTACTGATTTGCGACTTCGGTCGTCCTCTCGAACTCTGCAAGCAATTCGTGAATGCGAAATGTTTTGTAGTGAGTCCTCGTGCCGGGGAAACGAACCCGCCCCACGACACCGCAATGCTAGCCTGCCAGCGCATTCACGCGTCTCCGGACGAGGGCATTCTCGGCAGGAATCAACACCTTCCTCTGCCGAGGCAGCAGAACATCGCTGCGGTCCTTCACGGACATATGAAAATCTATTATTCACTACAAATGGCGCCCAACGTGGGGCCCGAAAAGCCCGGCTGTATCATCAGTCGTGAGCACGAGACAGTCCATCGTCTCTAGGTGTCCCCACAAGGTGTTAGAAATTTTGGCGGGTAGATAACTCCCGAGGGTTTTTGCACTAATCGTGCCCCAGCAGCCGAGTAACTTCCGAACGTGTGTTGTCTTCGGACATCAATATCGTTTGGTCCTTCTTTTGATTTATACCTTGGTGGTTTACCACCATTGTATAACTAGTAAGGCCAAATTATATTAGAGTCCCTTTTTGTGTTCGGAGGTTATTATCCCAACATCTATTTTGCGGAGGATTCTGATCCGCTCCCCAAACCAGCGGTGCCTAAGTGTCTTAAATTACATGGATTTTGATTTCATGTGATTGGCTGATTAGCTAATCCATGACTATCCATGACAAGACACGCGCTGCTTGTGGATTAGAATCCCACCCTGGGCTGACAAGCTGTAACTTGAGAAGTTTGCTAATGAGGGATCACTTCGGAACCCTGATTTTCATGGTGCCACAAGAGAGTGTCCCTGAAACGTTTTAGAAGGATTGTGCCATGGTGTCCATACTTGGGAGGAAGGACGGAAAGGAAAGACCGATTATTTTTTTTGATAACTTAAAACTTTTTTTGAAACTTTATCATACATTTTTTTTTTTTTGTGAGGTTCGACTATAGTTCGCCACTGACGGCCACTTACAAATCATAAATTTTGCATCATTTTTTTTCACATTTTCATTATTTATATATATATATTTATTTAGGTTTTTAGTTAGCAATTTAAATTTCTTTTAACATGCCCACCAAAAGAACTCCCGAAAGGAGAAAGTTGCGGTCGGATGCCGGACCAGCTCTATTGTGTTCCATCTGTCACGAGGACATGGACGAAACTACAAGCCAGAGGTTGCAGTGCGGACACAGGCTACATCAGCTGTGTTTGGCACAACTGCGGCAAACTTCATCCACGTGCCCGCTCTGTCGACAGCCTTTGGAAATCGCACAGCCAGCAACAGAACGACCTCAGTCCTCCAGTACAAGTGGAGCTGTTCCCAAAAGCGGACCCCTTCCATCCACTACAAGGAGTGCACGAGACGATGACTACAGGGCTGAAGCAGTTCCGCCTGCAGAAGAAGCGAGTCCACCGGTGGCTGTGGAAGCCACAGTTCTACGAGATCTAATGGCGCTCGTACAGGACATGTCCACCCGGCTCGCCTCTCTAGAGAGCCAGAGAGAGAACCCCGCACCATCCCGGCCAAGAACTCCTCCTATGTGGGATTCGGACCCAAATCCGTGGGACTTCCCAGTAGACTCGCGGCGTGATCCCGAACGGATCCGGCCAGGTACAGCCATGAATCCGTTGGCTCCAGTTTACCGGCCCCGATTGAGCCAAGCACCGCCACCAAATCAGGCTCCCGTGATTCCGCCGGACCAACGCTTCCATCCACACGACATGTATCGGCTGAAGCCGACACAGATCCCCAGCATCATCCAGGGATGGAATCTACATTTCAGTGGGGAACCCAATACGATAACGGTGGAGGTTTTCATAAGTCGGGTGGAGTCACTGATTGAGCAGATGCTAGCAGGAGACCGCACAGCGCTCGCAGGATACCTGCCAATGCTGCTTAGGGGAGCAGCCCTGGAGACATATTGGAGGATACATTCAGCTCCACCATCCATACGCTGGTCACGGCTGAAGGAGGTACTCCGCATGGAATACCCTACGGTCGACATGGACGAATTAGTCCTGGATAAGATGAATGCTAGATGGCAGCGTCCGGACGAGTCCTTCCATAAATATCGAGCCGATATCCTTCGGTTGAATGACCAGCTGTCAGAGCCATTGTCTTCTACCCAAATTCTTCGCCTGCTAAAGCGCAATCTAAGACCGGAGATTCGTCGGCATATCGTGAACTCCGATCCACAGAGTATGGAGGCCCTGCTGAGAAATGTGCGTCGTATAGAAGGGTTTGAGGAAGACCTACGGGACCGGCCATACTTACTAACCAGGACGGGTCCTCGACGAGGAATCGCGGAATTGGCCCCAGATTATACCACCCTAGATCTGGAGGATGATTTGGACCCAGACCAGCTTGCTGTAGCGGCAGTGGGAAGTCTTACGACCTGCTGGAATTGTCACCAAACCGGACACCGGTTCATTTCATGCCGCGCAGAACGTAAGGTTTTCTGCTACGGTTGCGGCAAGCCGGACACTTACTTCCCGGACTGTTCTGAATGTGCCGCACGAAAAAACGGCCAAAAGAGTACCCGACCACCTCAGCGGTACTCGAAACCCCAGCAGTAGCTCCTCAGTCAGCGGCTCACCCCAACCAACCTGACGTTAACCCACCAGCCATAACCATTACGACTGCGGATGTTCACTCTCTTCCGGAGACCTCACCAACGACAATATTAAAACGACCATCGCAGTCACTGCCAGAAGAACCGCGGCAGCCTCAAGTACGCACTCTAAAACCTTATCATGTTAGACTGCAGGAATATCGGGTGGCTCGAGAGCGAATATTTGCTTCCGAAGTTGTCACTTCCCGTCCGTGCACGACAAAATGGTCAACCCGTCGTTGGCGGAATTTCCGCAAGAGAGTGCGCACCTGCCGTCAAACCGTAAACTCTTGTAACATCTCGGAGGTTGCTGAGAATGAGATCAGACCTTATCATCCAATTAAAGTGTTGGGCGAGACCGTGTTTGCATTGATCGACACGGGTGCCAGTATCAGTTGTCTTGCCTCGAGCTTTGGCTCGAAAGTGCTCCAAGAATATCCGAACTTGATTAAATCCTGGCGCACTGAAATCAGTACCGCTGATGGCACCAAACACCCTATACGAGGTAAACTAACAACACCCGTGACGTTCAGGGGTCAGACGAAGGATATTACCTTCTACATTATCCCGTCTTTGACTCAGAACGTATACCTTGGTGTCGATTTCGTCCTTCGCTTTGGACTGGCCTCTGATTTATTCACCGATTTGTCTTTAAAAACCAGAAATGTCAACGAAATCACTTCTACTCCCGATAGGCATGACCTGACGCCTAGCCAACGACAACGCCTGGAAGCATCCATTGCTGCTTTCCCATCGTACGCTACCCAAGGCCTTGGCCGCACCACTCTAGTCTCACACACCATCGACGTTGGCGATAGTAAACCGATTAAACAGAGACACTACGCCATCTCGGCAGCCATGGAGAAATTGGTGTATGCGGAATTAGATAGGATGCTCGAGTTGGGGGTCATAGAAGAGTCCCAAAGTGCCTGGTCCTCACCGGTAACCTTGGTTGTAAAGCCAGGTAAAGTCCGCCTCTGTCTTGATGCCCGTAAGGTAAACGCGGTTACCATCAAGGACGCGTACCCTCTTCCACTCATCGATGGAATACTAGGGAGACTGCCGAAAGCCAATTATATCACCAGTCTCGACCTAAAAGACGCCTTCTGGCAAATTCCACTCGATGAGGGCTCGAGGGACAAGACCGCCTTCACAGTGCCTGGACGACCATTATATCAGTTCGTCACAATGCCCTTTGGCCTGTGTAATGCGCCGCAAACGATGACCCGGTTGATGGACAAGGTCATCCCACCTCACCTGAAACACCAAGTGTTCGTGTACCTCGATGATCTTTTACTCATCACGGAAACGTTCGATCAACACCTCCTACTTCTACAAGAAGTAGCCCTGCACATCAGTAAGGCGGGACTCACCATCAACGTACAGAAAAGTAAGTTTGTCATGAAAGAAGTCCGATACTTAGGCCATGTCATAGGACATGGCACTATCAAAACGGATCCAGACAAAACGCGTGCGATTGATGAGTTCCCCTTACCAAAAACTGTGAAGCAGCTACGACGTTTCCTTGGTGTGTGCGGTTGGTACCGAAGGTTTGTTCGGAATTATGCAACAGTTTCAGCGCCCCTGTCAGACATGTTGCGGAAAGGGAAGTTCGTTTGGACCGAACTCAGCCGAAAGGCATTTGAAGAGCTTAAACAAGCCCTCACATCAGCTCCTGTCTTGCACAGCCCCGACTTCACGAAGCCCTTCTCCATTCATTGTGACGCAAGTCAACATGGAGTAGGAGCCGTGCTGGTGCAATTGACCGACGAAGGGGAGGAAGCTCCCATCGCCTTCATGTCCAATAAACTGAATTCGGCCCAAAGAAACTATACTGTTTCCGAGCAAGAATGTTTGGCAGCGGTAATGGCTGTGAAGAAATTTCGAGCTTATATCGAGGGCCACCAATTCGAGATCATCACGGACCACGCGTCACTACAATGGTTGATGAACCAGGCAGATTTAAGTGGACGCCTAGCCAGATGGGCTCTTAAACTGCAAGGGTTCAAGTTCTCCATCAAACATCGGAAAGGAACCCAGAACATCGTACCCGACACTCTCTCACGGATGTTTTCCCCAGAGGGAGCCGAAATAACAATAAATGACGAGGACCCCATCGAAATAGATTTGGACAGCCCACATTTCGAATCAGATAGCTACAAAGAGTTGAGGCAAACCATAGCGACCCAACAGACACAGCTGCCTGACTTGAAGGTAATAGACGGCTATGTGTATAGACGAAACGAATACGCCACTGGTGATCCATGGCAGGAAGAAGAGTCTTGGAAACTCTGGGTACCGGAGGAAATGACACAACAGCTGATCCTCCGCGCACATGATCATCCGTTAAGTGCCCACGGAGGTTACGGTCGAACACTACGGCGACTAAAAAAATACTTCTTTTGGCCTAAAATGGCATCCCAGGTCAAAGACTACGTGAGCGCCTGTGATACCTGTAAAGGCACCAAAGCGCCCAACCAGCCTCTTCGACCTCCTATGGGTCAACTCAACGTCCCAGAACGCGTGTTCCAGCGTCTATACATCGATCTACTCGGTCCATATCCTCGGTCTTCCATGGGACACATCGGAGCTATAGTCGTTCTAGATCAGCTCTCAAAATTCCCAATGGTGGAACCTATCCGTAAATTCACAACTCCATCGATCGTGAAATTCTTAGAGAACCGGGTATTCCATGTGTTCGGAGTTCCAGAGAGTGTGTACTCAGATAATGGAGTACAGTTCCGGTCTCGGCAGTTTAAGAGCCTACTTGAGCAGTATGGCATTGAACACCAACTGACGCCCATATACTCTCCTCAGTCCAACGCGTCAGAACGGTTGAACCGCACCCTATTGGCCGCGATCCGTTCCTACGTCCACCCATCTCAAAAGGATTGGGATCGGCGATTGTCTGCCATCACATGCGCCCTGCGATCCTCGTATCATTCCGTCACCGGTGTCGCCCCTTACTTTGCCGCCTTTGGACAGCACATGATTTGCCACGGTAAATCATACCGACTGTTACGGCAATTAAAGTGTTTGGGAGACCCGGTCGTTGCGCTGGAGCCCCACGAACGTTTAGGAGACCTCCGCCAACAGATCGGACGGAAGATTAAGGCCGCAGGTAGTGCAAATGAAGCGCAGTACAATCTCCGGTCACGATCTGCTAATTTCAAAGAAGGAGATGAAGTTTTCCGGCGAAATTTCCGCCAAAGTGACGCCGCGGGGCATTACAACGCCAAGCTGGACAGGCGATTCCTGAAAAGCCGCATAAAGAAGGTAATGGGACCTAACCGTTACTTGATAACGGATCCATCGGGAAAAGAAGTGGGGATATACCACGCGAAAGACCTGCGCCGATAGATAATTGGGCACGTCTGTTTGTCCGTCCGCATATATTTTCAAAAACGCGCAAAGATTGTATACTTCCAGGCAAACATAGACATAAGTCAGTCCGTCCGTCTGTTAATTGTGTTCTTTTATTGTTCTTCATCTCTAGTCCCGACGCCGAAGGCAACCCGTGAGACACAGAAAGATCCTTCAGCTCCTTTTTCGTAATCCGCATTGCCTTGGGATCACGAGAAAATTAGCTGCCCTGTAGTAATCTAAGAACTATGGCTCTAAAAGCAGCGCTGACACAGGCACACAGCACGAACGCAATTTAATAAGGATTCAGTCGATTCAGTCACCTTCCCCATCGCAACACTCGTTTTTTTTTTTCGCAGGAATAATAAGTGGAAAAATTTCCTTTGTACTTAACACCCGGGAAACAAAATTCTAAAAATGTTTAAAAATTTCTAATGTGTAGTATCTTATTACAATATCTTTTGAAGATAATTTAACGAATTGCGGTGTAACGCGGTATGCAAATGCTTAGAACGAAACGGTTAACCCCTTTTAATTATGAATGCTAAAATCATTGTATCATTTAACCTGTTAATTATATGAACGCTAAAATCATTGTATCATTTAAACCCCTTAAAATTTGTCTAATTCTTCCGATTTTTCCCACCTAATTACGCCTAATTATCATAAACGACAAATTGCCTTCAATTGATAACTTAATTGAACCTACAAAAGACAGTGAAAAGGGAAATTGCAAATACCGCCGTCATAAACTACAAATGATAAGGAAAAAGTACATTTGATAGCAACAAAAACCTTCAATTGTGTGATTTCCCCCTTTCTGAATGGGTTCGTATTGTTCTACTTGCCCATAAAGTGTCGTAGTTGCTTGAGTGTGGAGAATATTAAATTGTGCTTGCGAAATTTGCATGCTATTGCGTCGTAAATCGTGAAAATGGGTTGAGTGGCCCAAGCCAAGTGCCTTTTTATGGCATAAAGTTATGCAATTCCATTGTATAATTCTATGACATAAATTGGTCACCGGGGTACTCCCCTTCTGATGGGAAGGTTCATACAATTCAAGTTGTATGAGTTTTCCACTCAGAAGAGGAATACCTGGCCACTTCAACGATTTAACATTGGATTTATTCCGGTTGGGTGGGCATGAAGGGGCTCCACCACCACCCGGTTGCCCCTCTTTCATTTGTGGGCCCTGAATGTATTTGGGTAAGGACGAGGTCACCCCCAAATTAGTCTTTCTTGTCAGGTTGCACTTGTTCTCGCAACAAGTCGTAATTCCTTCGTGGAGGTTATCTACTGATTTGCGACTTCGGTCGTCCTCTCGAACTCTGCAAGCAATTCGTGAATGCGAAATGTTTTGTAGTGAGTCCTCGTGCCGGGGAAACGAACCCGCCCCACGACACCGCAATGCTAGCCTGCCAGCGCATTCACGCGTCTCCGGACGAGGGCATTCTCGGCAGGAATCAACACCTTCCTCTGCCGAGGCAGCAGAACATCGCTGCGGTCCTTCACGGACATATGAAAATCTATTATTCACTACAGTAAGTATATGATTAGATTTAAATAAAGATACAACAAGCATTAGTTAGTATACATTAGTTTTGAAGTATGATATTGAGTACTAAGAATAAAAAAATACATTTCAGAGTATTAGACATGCAAATCCTTTAACATATGCCCGAAAACTTTGATAGAATTAAGGATTATGTTTACATTTTTAGATTTGACGATTATAAAAGTAGATAAACGCTTTTAAATCTTTCGAGTACTGTTAATTTATGATCCATCGGAAGCTTTCCTTTTACTTTTGGCATACGTTGGCCAATTGGCTGCATGCGTAAACGTTAATTTTGAGCATATCCTGTTAAAGGTCATTAGAATAAGTAGTAAGAATTTGTTTGTTTGTTATTTTTCTTTCCGTAATCTGTAGCTAATGTTGTGAGCCTTAGAACTTGGAGAAAATGAGGGATTTTCAAAAACAATCTAGTAATGATCCCATAAACTTCATGATAGACAGAGGTTCCCTTTGTATCAAGCAATTTATTTTTTATTCGCAATTTAAAGTTTCTAATACCACTTTTCGAAAATCTTCTAAATTTTTTCTAAAATAGCCTCAGTAGTCCTACCAACTTCAAAACTTAATTAAAATGAAATTCATAATGCATACAGTATCTAGCTAAATGTCACATTTTATCCTTATTCCAACTAAAAATTAAAGATTCCCATCGAAATGGGATCAGTTCAGCTTTAAGCTTATTCAATTTTCTACGGGTACTCAGGGATTTATAACATAGAAAACCAGCCAGCAAACATAATCACAGGAGAAAATCAGGAATATTGTCTTAGTTTGGGCCAAAAAGGATTTTATTTTATGCTTGAAGAAATATTTCTTGTGTTTGTAGTCCCGTATAAAAAAAAAGAGAGACTAGAATTAAGTTACTCAACCTGAAGGGATTTCTCTCTCTCTACTCTAATGTAAGATACGATGTACAATGCCAAGTGAACAGACACATGTGTCTCTACCTTTATATATCTTAAACCATCCCACAAGGATTTTTACCTTCACATTTTCATTTTCATGGTACAAAAAGCTAGAATGTCCTATTGTTTGTATTATATATGAGTAGATAATGGTAAACAATTGTGCATATAATCGTCTTTTTGCTATGCGATACTTGCAAGGAGTGAGAAATAGAATTCAAGCTAGTGTGTCCTTTGAAACAGGATACAACGGTGTAAGAAAATGGCCGATTAGTTCTGCACTAGTCACATAAGACGATCGTTAAAAGCTTTTCAAGTGTAGTCAAGTGAAACATTTGGACTGAGAGAATGATGCTGGTTGATATAGGAAAGGACCGAAAGGGATACATTCATCTACCTTCAGATTTTCTTCGTAGATGATATGCATGTACCCAATGTTCTTCTTTAGATATTCGCCGTTGTTTCTGCTGTCCGGTCATATTTCTTGGAAACATCTCCTGGGCAAAAAGAAGTTAATGAAAAAATAATACGCTCAAAGTCAGAGCAATCTGAAAGGCTGTAATCGCATAGTTTGTGACCAATGCCCCAAGGACTCTCCGAGAGGATAATGACAGGAGAAAAGAGGAACGGACGGTGACAGGTTTATTCCTTTGATATAATCCTCTTAGTGTGTGTTATGTGTTTACTTAAGAAATAGGTGAAGGATCAAGAGAAGACAGAGGAACAGAGCGAAGAATAATACGGAAGGTGGAGAAGTTGAATAAAAGCTGCTGTGGGAGTTCAACGAACATGTAGGAAAAATCTCATTTAACCTAGTCTTTGTACTATTCTTGTGAATAATATGTTTTGTCCAGTCGTAAAAACATGCTAAACAAATGTAGGCGATGTCACTTGGGATGTAATGCATATAAGTGAGTGCAAGAAATACACAGGCGTTGAGCTAACTAAGGTTCAAAGTAACTAGAAAAACAGTTCAGTTCTAAATATCTTTTCCGATTTAACAGTTGAAAATCTAAATGAAGAAATCCAGTGTACTGTCAGTCATTTTTGTGTTTGAGTGCCTGATACATTTTTGCACTGACCCTCCTTGTTATATCTTCCCAATGTTTGATTCAACCTTGAGGCTAACAAAATCTAACCCATATGAAATGAACAGCAAACAGGCAACATATGTTTGAATCTCTCCACAATCCTCAAGATTTTCTCTCGACCAACTTTTCCATCTGAACTTACAGAATGTTTATATGGTATGGTGGATTTTGTGGTGAGTTTTATTTGTCTTCCTTCATTGTATGTATGCTAGATTTTGGTATTACTTGCTAGCCCTTGTGGCGATCTAACGGATTCAAATAAAGAGAATTGAGATACTCCCGAACGTTGGTAAAAATAGAATGTATCTATACTCGTATTTAGATTGAATATTTCAATTGTTTGTTGATAATGGAATTTAATGGGATTAGAAACAGGAATGGTTTGAATGTTTTGATGATTTCACTCAATTGTTTGATACGAAAGAGGAATTAATTGTATAGATATTGTGTACTGTGCAGTTCTGGTAGATATGTTATGCCTAATATTTTTGAAATATACTTTCAGAACTGGAACCACTACATACCTGGAAAGCATTTACGCATGAAATCATAAAAAGTTAACTTTTTATACCCTTTAGACCAGTTCTTATGCAGCACAAGCTAAAAAATATAATAGTGATGAATTGAATAGTGAAGTTAGAGGCCTTAATCACAACATAACAGAAATGGAACAAATGGAATTGGTTCAAACGGGGCAGATGCGAAGTGAATGGCTATGTATTTCATAGACTTTTCGGATTACACATGTCCAAAGGTGAGGGAGGAAACCAAACACCTAAAAACATACACGAAAGCTGTTCCCACAAAATCTTCAAAAGGTTGCTGTAATTTTCACGAAACAGGATTAAGAACTTTGCACGGGAACATCTGAGCGGTATTCGGCAATTCACGAAGCAATGAATTAGCATTTTCCAGTTTAGATAATTGAAACACATTTATAATCTTCTTTCTCTTCGCTACAGCCCCTCTTGGGCCTTCGTTTCCGGCATATAGCGCTTCCAAATGTCTCAGTGCATTGACCGCGTTCCCCAATTTCGAAATCCGAACACCGATGAACTTTCTTCATTGACCGAGTCAGACCAGCGTTTTCTCGGTCTCCCCACAGGCCTCCGGCCTTCAGTTCTCCCAACAAATACCTTTTTGGGTATCGGTTATTCGCCCATACGATTCATGTGTCCAGCCCATTGCAGCTTCCGCAGTCTTGCAATCGCTGAGACCGCCGGCTTGTCAAAAATTGCATACAGCTCATGGTTGCATTGAAATCGCCATTGGTCCCAGCCTAGCTTCGCTCTAATTATTCGCCTCAGGACCCATCGCTCACATCCATAGCATAACACATGTCTTATCACAGGAGCTACTTGGAGCTTTGTTTTTCTGTGTATGCAGCTGATCAAGATCGTCAAAACTGAATTAAATATGTTATTTCCGAGCTATATTCTTCGGCGTATTTCGTCTCTTTAATTACTGGTTCGCGTTTTTTTTGGCGACTAAACACACAAATTCGCAAACATTTTCGATACTGTATTCGCCAAGTGTGATATGTTGTTTATTTGAGGTTTTTTTTCCTCAAGTGCGTCATGAGCTTTGTTTTATTCTCATTAATTTGTAGCCCTACTAGTTTTGCTTCGCTGTCGAGTTTCAGGAAGAGTTCTTTGGTAGTTGTTAATAACCGTGACAAAATGTTGATGTCGTCCGCATATGCTACTACTTGGCTCGACTTGTATAGTAACACACCTCTTGTATCGACAGGTAGCTTCCTTATGACGTAGTCCAGAGCCAAATTGAATAGCAATGGGGCCAGCCTATCTCCTTGCTTTAGTCCGATATTTGTGTCGAAGGCATCGGAGAGTTGGTCATTGATGCGGACTTGGGAGGTCGTCAACGTCATTGTCATTTTGGTAAGATGGACTAACTTGGCTTGGATGCCATAGCAAAGTATTATTTGGTACAGTATGTTGCAATCAATACTGTCATATGCTGCCTTAAAGTCAACGAAAATTTAGTGTACGTCTATGTTGAACTCCCAGCATTTTTCAAGTACCTGCTTGACTGTGAACAATCGGTCTATTGTTGATCTACCTGCTCTAAAACTAGCTTGATACTCCCGAATAATACTGTTGGCGTATGATCCGACTTCATTTTCTAAGATCTTTGAAAATATTTCGTATGTCGTACAAAAAAGTGATATGCCTCTATAATTTTCGTACTGTAGTTTGTCACCTTTTATGTGGCATATGTTCTTGTTGCCAAATGTGCTTGATGATTTTGTGAATAGCTTGATGAACACTACTGCCACCATATCTGATTAACTCCACTGGAATCTCATCGATGCCCGGCTCTTTATTATTCTTTTGGGCTTTGATGATGGAACAAACTTCATCCAGAGTTGGTGGGGCCAATGGAAGCTCTCCGCAGAGACTTATAGGCTCTGATGTTCTGGAGCTGTGCAGAGGATTAAGGAGATTCTTGAAATATGATGCCCAGCTTGCCTAAATCTTGGTTTCATCAGCGATTATATTGCCGGTGTCATCACGAAAAAGCGCATTTTTGGGCTGGTAGCCATTTCTCAGGCTTTTAGCTACTTTGTATACTCGTCTTATTTTATTGCTCGCTAAACTAACATCTATACCTCTCAATTGGTCATCATAGTATTTTCTTTTCTTAATTCTAGTTATCTTATTCGCTACTCTTCTGAGATTTTCATAGTGTTCTCTTTTCGTCCTGGTTTGCCAACATACGTATTCTTTGTACGCCTGATTCTTTTTGTCTAACGCATTCTGGCACTCATCATTGAATCAATCATTTCTCTTGTGCCTGACGTGATGTTCGATCGTCTGTTCTGCCACGTTCTTAATAGCCACTTTCACTTCCAGCTAGAGCTTGTGTTGTCTTTAACGATACGTCTGGTAAGATGGGAGCCAGCTGGTTGTCAACGGTCTCCGTGAAATGTTTGGCCACAGACGTAGTTTGGACTCTTTCGATGTCAAATTTTTGTAGCGGGCTGGTCTTCGCTGAATATGACTTTGGCATGCGACATCGATAGGTTAATTTGATCAAGTAATGATCTGAGTTACAATTGGCACCTCGGTACATACGGATGTCAAGTATGCTCGAGACTTAACGTTGTTGGATCAGAACATGGTTGATCTGGTTTTGTGTGTTGCCATCCGGTGATACTCAGGTCATTTTATGAATGGGTCGATGTGGGAAGCAAGTCGAACGTATGACTAGATTTCTGCTACATGCAAAATCAATCAGGCGCCGACCGTTGTCATTTTTTTCATTGTGGACGGTATATCTTCCAGTCGTTCCCCAATGAGATAGCTCATTGCCAACTTTAGCGTTGGAACCACCCAAAATTATTTTTCTGTCGATTGTAGGCAATGAGCCGACTAGCCACACATTTATAACAGTCAGTCACAATAGCCTACCCGAAACCTTCTTTATTAAAAACCCAATTTCGCGAGCTTCTTAATTAATTGGCACCCGTTTCCAGTGAACGAAAGGTTCGGTTACTGAATTATTGGAGTAGGATTCCATCAACCCATCATTGTATCGCGAAGAAATGAGGCCTCCGACTAACTTTGTGGATGAAAAGGAGTCGAGGTTATTTGGTAGCCGCTTCGCCATGCAATCCACTCACTATTTTAATGTAAGAGGAATATAGTATATGCGGCTGGTATGAAACAGTGACAGTTAGTAGTTTTATCGAATTGAAAAATAAAGAGTGATTTCAAGCATATTAGAAAAGTATTTAAAAGAAAAAATATAGCAAAATAATCAGTGAGAAATATAAAAATTATTTTTGGTGATTTGGTAAGAGAATACAATTTTGTGAGAGCAAAATAAATAGAAATTTTGATCAAATTTATCAATTAGATTGAGATTTTTAAGAGAAATTAGTGAAATATAAAGTAAATTGTATTAAACAGTGCAAATACAAGGTTAGTTAGTGATTTATAAGAGGTGTACTTAACATCCAAAGAAACTATCAGTAACCTAAGGATTTTTCCTTTGCATTGCTATTATGTCGCGTCGAGAATTATGACAGCTAAGGATTAGTTGGTACCCGAGGAAGAGGCGGACCCTCGCATCCCTGTAAGCCCTCCAATTTCTGAAGAGGAGTGAAAAACCCGCAAGTAAACATGGGGGATGTCGTTCCTGGCATTTTGGAAAGAGAAGTGCCACACTTAGTACAACAATTATCAATTCCCAGCGTTAATGCGATCCTTGAAGTCAAGCAGAGAATAAATAAAGACCAACCGGAAGATGTAACTGATATAGATAGGATTCCAGATACAGGCAAAAGCCTACATGAACTTTCTGGACAGAGAGAATTCTAAGCATATGGTCCTATCTTTCAGGGCCGGCTGAATACTACGAAATACTAAAGGTTATCCGTAATAAAATTGTAGTTCAAGCCAACATGATCCTAGAATCTTAGAACAACCCCCTTAACTGGGAATGAATATAACGTTGTTTGACTCTACACTACGCTAACAAGTGGCAATTGGGCACACTTGAGTACGAAATGAGCTATTGGTTCAGGGCAGCGATAGCGTTTAGTAATTTTAACAGGCTGTTTATCAACATTTGTCTCTCATATGATCAAGTATGGAAATAGGAAGGAGGCAATAAATATATTGGTTCGTTCTTATAACGACAAAGCTATAGATAATTTCATAAGGGGACTTACAGGTAATCTTCCAAGGCTCCTAGAAACATTCATGTTCTTGATTTAATTTACGCATTGTATCCCGCTGTAGAACGGCCATATCAAGAGTATATTCCAATGTGACAAAAGCTTGAACGAAACATAATATATTCTCCCCAAATCAATACTTTCGCAACTAATATATATATATATATATATATATATATATATATATATATATATATATATATATATATATTAGGAACCGCTTCCTCCCAGTATCTTCCCTAAACCACAATCACAACATGAGCCCGTTAATGTAGACCATGCTATACACTTGCGAGTGGATAACTATACAAATTTGCCCACATTTTCGTTATTTTATTTGCCAAGTGTAATATTTTGGGCATTTGAGGTATTTTTTTCTCGACTGCGTCATGAGCTTTGCTTTTTTCTCATTGGTTTGCGACCCTACTAGTCTTTCTTCGCTGTCAAGTTTTACGAATAGTTCTTTGGCAGTTGTTAACAACCGTTACCAAATATTGATTTCGTCCGCATAGGCTACCACTTGGCTCGTCTTGTATTTATAATAATACCTCTTGTATCGAAATGTAGCTTTCAGATGACATACCCCAGAGCCAAATTGAATAGCGACGGGACCAGCCCATCTCCCTGTTTTAGCCCAATATTTGTGTAAAAGGCGTCAGTGAGTTGGTTATTGATGCTGGCTTAGGGTACTCTGGAAGCATATTGGAATGAAATACGAAAATTATATTGATGACATGATAACCATAGGAAAAGATCCAGAATAACACCTTCAACACATTGGTTTCGCGTTTGCCATTCTAGAGAAAGCTAACCTCAAGGTTCAATTAAACAAGTGCGAGTTCATGAAAACCGAAGTTGAATTTCTGGGTTTCACGATTTCGCCCACAATAAGGGTCACATATCCATTTTATATATAAAAATGTAAAATTCACAAAATGTACTAATCTTAATAAAGTTGATCAAATTTTGACTTCTGAGTTATTTGTTGGCTTTGTATTCATGAAGACCTACTTCTGTATTTTTTTCAGATTTTTCGTCGTCAAATCGCGAGGGGGAACACAAATTTTTCGTACATTTCCCCTCCGCTTCACCCCTTGAAGCAAAAAGTGTCAGTTTAAGACCTGTTTTGAAAAGCTCTTATCAACATCGTTTACCAAGATGGGTATCAAATCTTGGATACCGTTGGTGTGATTTTTTTTCAGGAGTCACTCCCTTGTACGGAGAGCCCCCCTTAAACACCTTTTTAAAAATAATTTTATACAGAAACTTTCAAGCAGTTACCACTTCACACTACTCACCAAATTTCGTGTTTCTAGCTTAAGTAGTTTGCGAGAAAACTTACTGTGATACACGGACGGACGAACGGACAGACAAGGGGCGATTTTAGTGGGGTATTGTAAAATGATTTTACAATACCTTAAGTGGGAACACTGAATCGCCTGTTGTCGTTGGGGGCCCTTCTTATGTCAACTTCAGTCCCTCTTTCCTCAACGCTAATAAAGGATCTCCCCAACTCGATGGCGCCTTAAAACACAAGAAAGTAAGACCTAGTAATAAATCAAATGATTCGAGGCAATTTTGTAGGTTTACAAGGATGTTGCTAATCAGAAGTCTTTCATTGCTAGTAGTCCTGTAGTTGAGATGTAAATTGATTTCAATTTTCTACCACACAAAATATAAGCCGAAATGGAATGACTTCTTAGACTTTCCTGTATGAAAAGCTACGAAGGTCAAATACCTTTTTGAACATTTTTGACACGTGGAAGATTTCATAGATTAAAAGAGAAACCAACGCTTTTGTCATGCTACTCTGAAGCAATCTTCAATTTCATTACGTTATTCACTAGTACTACGAAACCCAAATCAACATGAAAGTCAAATCTCCTGCAAAGTTTATAGCTAAACTCTCCTCGAAATCGATATCTTTTTATTTTATACCCATCAGATTTTACGACATATCTTTATTTCAAATCAGCGCTTCTTTGGAAATTTAATTTCACTAAAATATTTTCTTATACACAAAGTCCAAGTCCAAAAAAAAAGAAAAAAAGCTCAGAGAAGAAACAATACCATTTTCCATTAAGAAAATAATACTACCACCAATATTACGGGCTGTGCCGCCTTAACCGCATTCATGTTTATCACACACACACATACACACATAAAGACTCAAATTTCCGGTGGCGAATCTTATATAACAAGCGAACCAGTAAATCAGCCACTAACGAAGTAAAGAAAAAGTCTACTTTCGTTTCTTTTTTCTTTTCTTGTCTCATTTTCTTTATAAGACGCATCGGATCAATTTGTTATCCTTTTAAAATGAGCCTAATTTTAGACCCCAAAGTCGAACAATAGACAATTCCAATGGAAAAAAGAAACGATAAGAACAGATCCATCCGCTTACCGCATCTCTAACTAACTCCCGCCGTTTCCGTTAAAGAGTGTTACAAGGACATATTTAGTGGAGGCACATGGAAGGAAGAGTGGTTATAAAGGAATTTCACAAAAAATCGAAAGCGAAAGTAGCGTTGAGCCGTAAAAGTCGTCGAAGGAAGCTGAGAAAGAGGAAAAGCATAGACGAATCTGCGTTTTATGCGAGTGACAACGACATTTCAGGATATGTTAGAAAGAAGCTGATGAAATGGTGGACTCCTAAAACGTTGGAATTCTTATGGGATATTTACGCTGGATGAATTCTTTCTTACAAAATACTTGAATCTATCATGCCACCATTCAGTACATACTCGTACAAATATGTACGCGACAGAAAAAATTGTGCAGAAGAATGGAACTAGCAAGAATGCAATACCAATCGACAAGGAGCTAATAAAATTCATGAAGATGGCGTGTACGAATGAGAAACGAAAAAATCTTAAAGAGGAAAATTCCAAGCACGTCCTTGAATAAAAACTGCCAAATTTTCCACCGAGAACGAATGTATGGGACTCTCAGTCTTCCGCCATTACTTTTGCTATAGCGACGAAATTTTTAAGAAACCACTAGGTGATTTTCATTCTTCCTTTATTTTTCTTTTTTCTCTGTTCAATGTGCAGACAGAAGGGAAATGTATTGTCGTGGCATTACAAGGAATCAGACCAGCCGGGAACTGAAATGATGTAAGTCGATGAGCACGTAAAGTCTAATATGATTGGGAGAAAATGTGTATATGTAAAGAAACGAGATGAATTTTTGAATAGTGTCTCGATTGGGAAGAGGAATTGCCTGATCTGTTTTTTGGATTTAAATTAACTCAAGAGGGAATCCTCTTGGGCAAAAAGAGAAGCCAAATTAGTGAAGTGTTATTAGAGTGTATAATAAATTGGGTTGGATTCTGATGAATTGATTGCCCGAGATGCTTATATAAGACGTGTTTAAGGCGAGCTTTCAGTGATCTCTGGACAAAGAAACATATGGATGAAATTTTTGGCGGTTTTCACAGGGAGAGCTAGAGAGGGAGAGAGATGATCGTATTGGTTTTCTTTCCTGGTGTGCAACATGGCATGGACTTTTCTAATTTTTATACTCTGTCACTGACCTCGTTACCACCCCTACCGTTTTATTGGGGCTACTCCGGCTGAGGCTCTCCAATCCTCGTTTGGTTCCCCGAGTCTTTGAAAGGTCAAAGGTCACCCAAACGAGAAAATGACCGACCGGAGCAATGTTAAAATCCCTAATTTTTTGGCGCTCGTAGACACCTAATCGCGATGGGTACCTTTCTTACACCTGCGCTCTGCCACGCAGTTCCTCCATCACAAAAAATTTAGGTTTCCTCACCGACAAAGAAAAAAACTTCAGATGCTCTTACCACCATCATGGGGAGAAAGAAAAAAAAACTTCAGAATCAACTTGCCGAACACTCAACGTGACGAACACTACCACTTCAAATAATATTTCAGGATTTTTCGCCTGATTGACAGCCCTAGAAATGTATTCCAAGCCACACTCTTCACACATTGTAAGATCAAAGTTAACTATATGTGAAGACAAGAAAATATAAGCTCTACATTAAGTATTATTCACCATACTTACTTTTTCAAAATAATTCTCATCTACAAAATTGTTTAAGGACAAATGAAAACCCACTTACTGCCTCCTATTTCTTAAGTTAACCAGCGGCCTTTTTTCCGCTTCTTAATGAAGCCATCGCCACTTGTTTCCTCCAGCAGGAGCTTATTCAAAGCCGTTTAGTTCAAAATTCTAATGTTCACTTTTCTTGTGCGCCCGCACCATTTGGCAATATGCGGCCACTTTTTATTCCACCCGGAAAATTATTTATTGATCAGCGCCGTCTTGTCTCACCGCTAAAAATCCAAAAGTATAAAAAGAAAACGCGCCAACCTTCCTGGACTTAAATACCCTCGGGTATCTCCCACTTCTCATCCACCGGAAAATCTCATTCAGGCGTTTAGCACCCTCCAGGAGTGGTTTTTTCCATTCGCAAGAGTAGTTTCCCGCGTTTTGGTTCTACTCAAAATAAGCTCCACTCGATGGCGTCCCTGGTGGAAATAAAGAAAATTAAGAACTGAAGGAGCTGAATGTATTTGGCTGACAGATTGATCTGCCAATAATGTTTATTTACGCCTTGACTCGAGTTAAGGATTTCGCTAGTAATCTTCGCGTACTAATCCATTCCGAACCTTAGCGTTAAAATTTCTTAGAGAATCTCATCCCCGGTGGGAATTATAGCGCTTGCACAAACACAAAGTGTATCGTGCGTAGTGATTACCAACCATTTATCGTAATTTCAGGTATCAATTCCCTCCTGTCCTCAGTTTTGTCGATCTTGAAGACCAGCTGTATGCACAGCAAAACAAAGCTTCAAGTAAACAGATCTGCGAAAAGACCTGTGTCATGCTAAGGGTGTGAAACATAGACCCTGACTCAAGCATCTACAAATATATTGAACGCCTTTGAGTGACGGGTCCTGAGGCGAATAATCGAAGCGAAGCTGGACGGTGATCAATGGCAAATTCGATAGAACGATGCGATGTGTGCAATTTTTTACGAGCCGATTGTAAGATTGCGGAAGCAGCAATGGGCTGGACACATGAATCGTATGGACAAACAACGGATACCCAAAAAGGGTATTCGTTGGGTGAAGTGAAGGGCGGAGATTAGAGGAAAAAACCGTTCATTGCTGCTTGGATTTCAAAATTGGAGGACGCGGTCAATGGACTGAGATAGTTGGCGGCCCCATTTGCAGGACGCGAATGTCTGAGAAGGGCTGTAGTGCTACAAAGAAGAATTCTCTCCCCAATAGCTCGAAAATGTCGCGATAACATTTGTTTCACCTGCACCTGTGCCATGCTATGGGGGTGAAACATAGACCCTGACTCAGGCATCTACAAATATATTGAACGCCTTTGAGTGACGGGTCCTGAGGTGAATAATCGGAGCGAAGCTGGACGGGGATCAATGGCAAATTTGATAGAACGATGAGGTGTGTGCAATTTTTTACGAGCCGGGGGTCTCAACGGTTGTAAGATTGCGGAAGCGGCAATGGGCTGGACACATTAATCGTTTGGACAAACAACGGATACCAAAAAGGTATTCGTTGGGTGAGCTGAAGGGCGGAGATTAGAGGGAGAACCCTTCATTGCTGCTTGGATTTCAAAATTGGAGGACGCGGTCAATGGACTGAGACAGTTGGTGGCCTTATTTGAAGGAAGCGAAGGCCCGAGAAGGGCTGTAGTACTACAAAGAAGGATTCCCTCCCCAATAGCTCGAAAATGTCACGATAACATTTGTTTGCACCTGCCGTGGTAGATAACTAATGTGGAGAGAGCAATGATGAGCAGAGGCACGATGTCGGTAACCAGCCAGGAAGGAAAGTAAGGTGTTTGATAATTGCAAACATAATTTTCCTTCATTTCCCCAATATCTAGGCCAGTAGGTCTTGGTATCTTTCTGCCGTCATTATCATCGTTATGTATTCGATGATTCACCATACGTTATATGGGTGTAGATCGTTTCCACTTCCATATGATCTAGTCATTGTCCCGGAAATTTCGCGTTTTGTTTAAAATCGCTTGAGGCCGGTTTATGAATTGGCTGACAGGTTAGGTTGGTTACTGCCCATTGCTGCGGTAACAACACTTGCCTGAGTATGCTTGCTTAAGAGTCACGGGTTAGTTTAGTAGTAAACCCAATATGTCAACGATTCCTTCCAGATTTGATAGGCAACTATGCGGTGGTAGTTTTTTAGTAGCCTTCATGCATAAATGCGCTATTTAACCTTGCCGGCTTCCTCCGGATGGTCTAAATGTATACCGAACTCGCGTTGGTGTATAGTGCTTTCGGCGCTTATTATTGCATGTGTTGTCCATAATGTGGCGAGTGAGTCGGAAGCGACCTAGCTACCTAAGTTTAATTAAATGGCTTTGAAGGGCAAAAATGTTACGTGGCTTGCTTTTAGTAATATTACGATCCCATAAATTTGGTCCAGCGCAGCTCGGTATTACACAGGTTTAAATTTTGTAAAATCGATTACGATAGTGTTCGTAGTGAGCACATTAAGAAACCTCAATGTTCACCCGTAACAACTCTTTTGTGTTATAACTTACGCAATAATTCTTCAATCATGGTGTGTCATGTGATCAATCTCCAATTCTATCCATTATGGTGTAAAGATATATATAGTGGTCGTCCAAAATCAAATGACAGAAAATGTAAATTACGTTAAGTAGATTTTATTCCGTGATTCACTAGTTTTAAAAATTGAACTTTTTCTCTGTCACCGTGAATGTTGTTGTTGATAATGTTCATTCATCACATATTTCCTTTGAATCGAACGTCTAAAATTTTGTCCAGCTCAAGTCTGTTTGTTCTTGATGTAAAAAGTTCATATGTGTTTATTCGGTAATAGAGTGTGTATTTCAATGCGTTTAGACCAATATCGGAATTCTTCGTGACATGAGTAGTTCAAAAAGATGTTGTGCAAATAACCCAAATCATTTTTGCTACATATGTGAACATGATGTATTTGGCAATAATAGAAGAAGTATATATATAAGAATATGTGTTTGGCAATAATCGAAAAAGTATAAATAAGAATTTTGGAATTATCTTGGTTAAAATGATAAGTCTTGGGTCTCTAATTGTGTATGTAAATCATGTTTTAAATATTTAAGTTTGTGGAAAACTGGCAAAAGAAGTACTTTTAAATTTGGAACACTGACAATTTGGCAAGAACCGCAAAACCATCTAGGCCAATATTCACATGACTCTCCAGCGCCAAAAAATATAATACCGGTCAGATAAATACTTAGCCTCACCGCACAATGGCACCACTATCGCAAGAAAGATTCAATATCATAAAGAACATTTTCGTCGACGGCTACTGTAAAAATTTCAGCTGAATCAGACTCGTGGTTTTGTTTTAACCCCATGTGTGGAAGCGGGCATGTCCGCGGATTTTAGGAAAATGGAAAAAGAACAATATCGGCCAGTGGTTCAATTTTTGTTTTTGGGAGGAAAATCGCACAGCGAAATTAAGAGTACTCTAATGCTGTGTACGATTACTCTACTCCTGCGATGGTGACCGTAAAAAATTGGCTTGACGAGTTTCAGCGTCACCGCATGTGTGTTTTTGATGAACCACACCCAGGTGCCCGAAAAGTGCTACCAAGGAGGACAACGTGATAAAAATTCACGAGCTCGTATTGGCAGACCGCCGATTGAAGGTGCGCGGGATACTTGAAATAGTAGGCATTTCAAAGAACTACTTGGGCCATATCCTGCATGAAATTTCAGGCATGAAAAGCTGTTGGCTCGATGGGTGCCCCTTTCGCTCATGCGGGACAACAACCGCAACCGTGAAACCACTTCAGAGCAGTATTTGGCGCTATTTTAGCGCAATTCGAAGAAGTTTCTGCGTCATTATGTGACCGTCAACAAAACATGACTCCACTGGTGCACATCAAAGATGAAGGAGCAATCGAAATAGTGAACTTTACTCGGCGAACGTGCTCTGGTGATGTCCACTGTTTTCTGGGATTCACAAGGAGTGAACTGCATCGAATACCTGGAGAAGGATAGAACGGCCACAGGGCTCTACTATGCAGAATTATTGCGTCGATTCGATACTTAATTCCAGAAAAGTAATAGTCCACCATGACAACGCACCGCACTTTTCTTGTGTAGTTACACTACGTTTTCCTGTTTTATATCTTTAGGACAGCAAAACAAGAACATTGGGTAAGAAAAAACTGGCCTTTGAGAGAAACTATGACGCCTGGGAAACTTAATACTGTTGCGTGTTTTGGTTCACGGCCGATAAGTTTAATGTCCTGGAAAAGTGAAATCGCACTGTCTTTTAAATTAAGTTAAGAGAGTTTATTTACTAAGAATGTACAATAATTAACTTCACGATTTTACAAATCACATTTTAGTTTACTTTTCACTTGTCCTAACGATTTATGTTTCCAAGGTCTTCAAATATATCACGAAAAACCTTTACTTCGCTATCAATCAATATCACCTTTAATTCGTGCTCCACTCTTATCGCCGTTTATTATCGCAGTTTTTACTACTACTATATGTCCCCTATTCATTCAGCTCGGCTTTATATAGAGTCTCTAGTCATTCAATCCATTTCTCGTATATTGGCGAATGTTCTGACGAGAACTACCTGGAATATTCGAGCAATAGTTGCGCAACAATTTACGTTTGTTTGTCGTGCGGAATCAACGCTTAGTTAGAATTAGTTTTTAATATATAATTATTTCTCATCTACAAAATGTATGTTTGTTATTACATTTTTCTGTGTTTTTATTTTAGACTTCAAAGACTCCTGCATAATCTCATCCAAATGAATTATAACAAATTCCCTTGTATCAAACAAGAAACGAAAATCTTTTCCTTTAGAATATAAATGTAACATTATTAAAGATTTTAATACAAAGTTGAAAATTTTCGAACTGGGAAAGAAATTTGATCTACCGAAGTCGACAGTTAGAATAATTATCAAGAACAAAGAAAAAATTCTCAAAGCTGTGAAAAGTGCACAATCTTTAAATTCAACCATCGCCATGATATTATCGCCGCTATGGAAGCAATATTAAAAGCATGGTGTGATAACCGAGTAAAGGTGCATAATTGTCCTACTGATAAGAACGTTGTGCTCTCGAGCTGAACTGATTTTTGAGGGAGTACAAGAGGACGCTGGGGCGATCATTAAAGACGAAAAGTTTAAAGCTAATAAAGGTTGGTTCTGCTGATTCAAAAGTCGTGTGATTGGCATAGCATTGCAGAAAGTAGAGGCGGCATGTATTGCTGAAGAGGTTGCTTTTGACTACCCAGAAAAACTAAAAGTAGGGATAGATGATGGTAGGTACACAAGCCAAACCATATTCAACGTTGATGAGACTGGCCTGTTTTGGAAGAACATATCTAAAATAACTTCCATCGCATTTGATGAGAAAACCTTTCCAGGTTTTAAGGCCACCAAAGATCAATTGACAACGATGGTTGGCGCAAATACAGCTGATAACGGTAAGTAAAACCATGTTAGTTTATCGCTCAGGAAATCCAAAAACACAAAAAAAATCTAAATCTGGCTTGCCTATGACTTGGAAGTCTAATCGTAAAGCTTGGGTGACAGCCTCCTTTTTTGAGAACTGGTTTGGTCATCATTGCATACCAGTCAAACGTTATTGTCAATCTAAACAAATTCCATTTAAAGTGATGCTAATGACCGACAACGCACCAGGTCATCTTTCCGCAACTTTAACTAGTTTTGGCCCAGATGAGAAAGTTGAGTTTTTACCACCTAATACAACCAGCTTGCTTCAACAGATGATCATATAGATGCATGAGCCAGAGCAAGACATTGAAAAACTTGATTGTTCAGATACAGTTCAATCAGAAGATCGCATGACGACTGGGAACTTGACTGAAAGCCTCCGTTCAATTGAAAAAGGGTTACGAATTTTAGAAAATATATACTTCTTTGAAGAGCGCATTTTTTCTCTAAAACAAGCAACAAACAAACTATTAGCTTGCCATGAGGAAATTTTTCGCGAGGAAAAGAAATTTGATGAAGCCTTCTACATCAAAATAACTTTGGCAATTTTACATTCGTATAATCTAAAATATTATTAAACATTTTTTTGTCTAAATTATTATGTATTTTCTTAAGCTTTCAGTCCCAATTAAAAAAAGTTTAGAGGTCCATATTTATTTACATGCAAAATTATATCCCGACTAACGCTAATTCGACTTACGTGGTTATCGCTCAGTCCCACCTATCGCCTACGTTTGGGGTATTACTTTATAGTACAAGATTCACATGTAGATCCTGACAGAATTATCCTGTTCGCATAATATATAAGACTGGAGATCATGCACTAGTTTGTTTTCAATCACAATAAAACCGAGAACTGTTTTCCCTACATTTGCTAAAAAATTTCCTCCGCTCGTTGTGAAAAAAATCAATGTCGGCATTTTTCACAGCCCATAAATTAAGCAACTTTTGAAAGATAACCAACTTAGGAATTCGTTGATTGAACTTGAATTGAAGGCTTGGACAGCTTTCGTCTCAACACAAAACTTTCTCGGACTTAGAAAGTCTACCAATAATATTTAGCTAGTAGAAGACCTTCATTCGAAATTGAAAAATATGGGATACAATATGAGCAGAAAATTCCACTTTCTCCAAAGTCCCCTGGAAAGGTTTTTGGAAAACCCAGGGTAGATGAGTGAGGAATAGGAAGAGTGTGTGCATCAGGACTTACGTGTCATCGAATATCGTTATCAGGGCTTTTGAGATGCAAATACTATGTCTGACTATTGCTGGTCCTTGATGCGCTATATTTCTAAGTCTATACAAAAGAGAAGAGCTTTAAAGCGAAGCTTTTTAGAACTCAATCATTAGTTCAGTTTTAGACTAATTATTTTGTTCATCGTAGATATAAGAGTCCTTTCCACTGAAGTAATCTTTCAGCTGCAGCAGATGGTTTCAAGTGTGTTTGATAATATGGAAAATTTTCAACAATTAGATCCTCCACCCCCAAAGCCCCCGGTTGCTGTGGGTCCCTTTTACCTTTGAGGACTGCGCGAGCATAATGTGCCAACTGATTCGATTTATCAACCGATTCGACCATCATCCGGAGTGAGCTCTCCCATCTTCCTGTAGAAGTTACATCACAGCTTCCCCAAGTTTTTGCACACTTAAAAGGTTTGGCAGGCATTGTCTTCCTCTCCTGGGCAAACCCGGTAATTTAGGGACTGTGAATTACCAATCCTGTGCAGGGAAGACTGAAAACACCCATGTCTACTCAAAAGCTGGGTCAGGTAGAAGTCAATCTCACTAGGACTTCGATTTAGTCACGGTCTCACATTCGTGAGCGCTGTCTCTCTTCATGAACAACCATTTCCCACACGACTGCGTTTTGAAGCAGGTAAATAGCGCGGCGCTCTCTAGCGATTCGATTAGTATGTCTCCAACACTGATCATCCTTACTCTAGGGGTTCTCTTTTTTGTCAAGATGACCACTTCGGCTTTCTCCAGTGCTAAACTGAGCCCACGAGCAGTCATCCAGTCTCTCACTCGGTTCATTAGCATACCTAGACTGAGTTGTGCTTGTTCAGCGGTGACCATGGCTGCAATATCATCCACATAGCCGATCAAGCGCGACTCATCTGGCATCTCCAGTCTCAGTAGCCCGTCGTATGGCACGTTCCACAGGTCTGGACCAAGAATATATCACTGGGCAACACCCGATGTAATTTCCATCCTTTGTTGGCCCTGTGTCATGTCGCAAACGGCATCACGGAACTTGAAAAGGGGTTTCCAGAATATCCACCCATCTAGCGGAGTTTAAGGCGTGCCTTACGTCGAGTGTCACCAACAGGACGATCCATCGCTTAGTGCGGCTATATGTCTCTGCCTTTTGGACTGCGCTCACCATCTCTGCAATCGCATCAATGGTAGAGCATCCTGCTCTAAAGCCATACTGCCCAGGAGGTAGGTCCCCAGCAGCACGAATCACTGGGGACCTATCTCGACATCTATATTTGGTCCTTATATTCTGGCTTTTTTATTTTATACAGATAAATCGATTTTGTTCATCGTTAGAAATAGAATTACGATTAAAGAATTCTGTAAAATATTGATCAATTTACATGAAACTTTCATGAAATGATTGATGAGGCTTTATTGGTAAATTTCATTGAATCAGAATGCATACGCACGATTTATAAGGTCGAAAAGAAAACGACCACTAATTGAATAAAATCCAAAATTTCGAAACTGTCATGGAATACTCATTACAATAATAATGATGAAATCACGACGAACTTAGCCATCAAAATTAAAAATTCAAATTGAAAATTAACTTCAAAGCATATATGTAGAATGTCAATTTTTTCTTGAAAGTTTTTAAATGAAATTTCTTTTTTCAGTTCTATTCATCATCTTAATCATTTGTTCCACTTTAGGTTTTATTATTTTGACATCTTGGTCTTTCTACTATTATTTCGGGACAAAAGATGAGTCCAAAAATGCTTCGAAGCATCTGTAAATTGAGTTTTGAAGCGAACCTAGAATCAAGATAGTCAAAACTGAAAACATGGATTGTCTAAAAGCAGTGGTTCATGCCGCAACGTGTGGGTGCGCGAGGATGAAGCCGCGGAATGGAGAACGATATTGCGAGTGAACAGTCTCAAAATCAATATGTTGTGATTGAATTTTAAAAGTGTTTTATGATTGTTTTCCTTGAATGGAAATAAAGTTTTAATGATGCAATGTCGTATTGTATTTTTATTTTTGTTAAGTGCATTTGTACAATTTATATTTATATATATATATATATATATATATATATATATATATATATATATATATATATATATATATATATATTTATATATATATATATATATATATATACTCGTATATATATATATTTATATATATATATATATATATATAAATATATAAATAAATATATATATATATATATATATATATATATATATATATATATATATATATATATATATATATATATATATACCTATGTAATTATAGATATAAAGCTGCTGTTGGTCTCCAAATATTTGGAAGCTTGATCGGAAAGATTCAAATGGAAATCAAGTTTTAATCATGCAATGTTGTATTACCTTCTTACTTTTCCTAAGTGCATATATATACTCGTATATATATATATATATATATATATATATATATATATATATATATATATATATATATATCTATATATATATATATATATATATATATATATATATATATATATATATATATATATATATATAAGTATATATACATATATATATTTATATATATGTATATATACATAAATATATATATATATATATATATATATATATATATATATATATATATATTATATATATATATATATATATATATATATATATATATATATATATATATATATATATATGCATATATATATACATATATATATGCATATATATATTGTCGCGTGTTATTGGTTCGCGGCCAATAATTTGAACGTTCCGGGAAAGTGAAAACGCAATGTCTTTTAATTTAAGTTAAAAGAGTTTATTTAATTCAAGAAAATGCACAATAATCAGTTTAACACTTTCACCAATTTTAATTTTCACTATTAAAATAAAATCTAACACTTGTCCATAAATTTCTTATCGCAATTGTCGTCTAAATCACTTCACTATTACGAAACACACTTCCCACACACTTTCGCAGTTCTTATCGCGGTCGAATGAATGATTCTCCCCATTCATTCAGCTCGCCTTTATATAGGGTCTCTACCTATTCACCCATTTCTCGCACAATGGTGAGTGTTCTACCGAGAGGTACCTGGTAGGTTCGAGCAAGTTCATGAATGGAGTGACGTCACTTGCAGATGTTGATCATGCTTGTTGGGTTCTCGTAAATTCATTCGTTGACGTTCTTAATGATGATGAAAACAATTGCAACAGTAGCTCGCAGAATTATTTGTACATGTAATTATTTGTACATGTAACAATATTTTTATATACATATGTATATATATATATAGATATATATATGTACATATGTATGTGTTGTGAAATAGCTTGTACTATATTCGTCCTCGTTATAGGTATTTCAAATCCACTAAGTTTTTTTTTGCATTTATACCAAAGCTTTTAACTCATTTCTATATAGTTTGAGGCTCGTCTGGCGCTATCTGTCCCCCATCGGACGCGTCCTTAGATGGCAGAAAGAGGGTTCCCTAACCGTTTGGCCGACGGGTATGTGGAAAATAAAATACAGCTCGTGGACCAAAACCCGATTATGCCGAACATCTGACAATGACCCACTTAGTATTTACTTGTCATGGAACCAGGACAACAGCTTCAAAATCAAAGTCAAAAGCGCTTTATTCAATATTAATCGTTAAAAATTTTCAAAAAGTATAAAGCAAATTTCAAACAATAAGCATACTAAAACTTAATAGCTCAAATGGCTTTCTAAATTTATACGTTATCAATCAAAAACATTTCATCAAAAAAAGCAATACCAAATTCAAATTATTGCATATTTTATGATTCAATTGGATAAGGAGAATAAACCAACCAATTGAATAAGATGAAACCACAAACCAACATTATTCACTCACAGTTACAGATTTTACCGATATGATTCTGAAGAAGACTCAATATGAAGACACCGACTCTCGCCCCTTTAACAGTTTGATAAATTCTTCTATTCGATATATAGTGCTTCCAATCAATTTCTGTACAAACCAATACTTGCACGAAGGCATTTTCTTTTGAAACTCTTAATCTTTCCATAGTACTTGCACTTTGGTGATACCAGATCTCACATCCATATGTCAAAACTGGTCTAACCAGGGCCTTTAAACAGATAACTTTGACCTTTTGATCAATGTATCTAGAATAAAGGAGTCGTTGAAGGGCCATGACTACTTTACTGAGCATGATTTTGACATGTTCAGTATAATACAGATACTGATCGAGATGAACAACGAGGTATCACAGCACAGGATTCATGTGGAACTCTTCTGAACTATCCTCACCAGCCATAATATGGAAATCCTTCCAATTACGTTTCAGGTCCTGACTGATCCCCCTGCAGTGTTGCCCGAAACAAAATTGTTTTGTACTTCTGCGCATTGATTTTCATTCGTCAATTATCGGTGTACAAACGCACATCATTAAATATTTTTTGAAGATTGCTTTGAACTATTGTAGCTTTTCGGTCTGCCGTATAAATGATCAGATCATCAGCAAACGCTACCAATGATCGCGTTGGCGAGACGTTAAAATCAAAGCCGTTCAATAGCGTGCTCCCTGCTCCCTGCTTTAGACCATTCAAGACCTTGAAGCCGCACATCATGGCGACAAGGTGTTTGGGGAACATGTTCTGATTAATCCATCTAGCGACACCATTTCGAAGGCTTTCTCCATATCAACGAGACACGCTCCAACACATTCTCTATCATTTAGCTCCCAATAGATGTCTGAGGTTACTTTCGTTATCGCATGCATGGTGGAATGCCTGGCACGAAAACCCAATTTTCAAGTCGGCATCAACTCATATTTCTCAATGTGGGCGTTTAATTCTTTGTTCAGCATCACTTCAAACACCTTGCCGATGTTAGGCAGCAAGCTGAATGGGCAAAAGCTTTTAGAACTCGAAGATTCTTTTGCTTTCTTTAAGATTGGAAACACTCTGGCATTTTTACACTAATTTGCGAAATATGAATTGCTCAACACGTTGTTGAACAATTTGTAATAATACCTTAACATCAGACAAATGTCGGAATATTGTATAAAATTTACGTCATTATCTTTATTTAAATTAGGTTTAATACTTTCTTCAACGTCCATTTCCTTTTGACAGAAGCGACTGAAAAACACGTCATTATGCAACGCCTACTAGACGTAGAATACTAAAAACACGTCTGTTTGCAACGAGTTCTATACGTAGAATCAATTCTTTAAGGATGCACTTCCTTAGATGGGGAGACCCCCTTAATAGACTTTGCAATTTTCTACCATGGAAATTTCATTAACCAGAAATTTCTGAGCAGTTCATAAAATTTGATGACTGTAGCTTCGACAGTCTCTGAGGAAACTCGCTATGACGCATTGACGGACGGGCGGACTGGTGCTGATCTTAACAGAGTGTTGCAAATTTTTTTAACAAAGCCTAAATTTTTTTTTCATGGTAGTTTTTGAAGTCTAAGCACTGTTATTGATTATTGCCAAATTTTCCGCTGTTTTTTCCTTTTATGTATAATATATTTCGACAAATACAGGTATGGATTTTGGGAGTAAGTTCCTCCCTTCTTTAGTGTTAAAGTTATTGACACTGAAAAATTGAGTATCTTACTCCCGAGATATATCATACACAAAGGGGAAAAATAGCGTTTAAATTGGAAAACTTGGTAAACGAGAATTTTGTCATTTTTTTGGTGGCGCTATCTGTGAGCGTTGAAAAGTTACATCTTTCCCTGACTTCCAGTGAAAGTTTGATGACATTCGGCTCAGTGGAAGCGAAGTTATTGCGTCTAAAGTGACAGTATGTTTGTGTCATCGGTACAGAAATGAGTTTCGAACAAAGAGCTAATATCAAATTTTGTTTTAAAGTCTGTAAATCGTTTGCCAAAACATTTGAATTGATCAAAAAAGTTTATGGCGATGATTGCCTATCTCGTGCCAGTGTTCATGAGTGGTTTACACAGTTCAGAGATGGTCGTGGTGGCATAAATTACAATGAACATACGGGCCGCTCAAAATTAGTGATCACCAAAAACTCCATCGAAATTGTGCGTGAATTTATTAAAAATGAGCCGAAATCATCGTTGAAATCCATGGAATTGGAGTTGAATATCTCCAAAAAATCGATTTATCGCATTTTAACCAATCATTTGGGCTTACGAAAGGTCATTAAAGAGGCGAGAAAAGACGAAAACTTCCTTTACAACATTGTAACTGGTGATGCTACGTGGTGTTTCCAATATGAACCCAAAACCAAGCGTCAAAGTACCGAATGGAAGGCCCCAGACGAGCCACCACCCAAAAAATCATGTTTGGAGATGTCAAAAATCAAGTCGATGCTCATTGTTTTTACGATTCCAAGGGAATCGTCCACAAGGAGCTCGTGCCAATGGGTCAAACCGTCAATGCAATTTTCTATCTTGGCGTTTTGAAGCATTTGTTGCATCGCATTGGTCGAGTTCGGCCTGAATACCGCGAAGGAGGAAGCTGGCGCTTATTTTATGATAATGCATCATCTCATCGATCCACTCTTGTGACTGATTTTATGAATAGAAACCGCATTTTAACCATCAATCACTCACCGTATTCACCTGATATGGCTCCCTGTGACTTCTACCTATTTGGAAAATTGCATTTGGTCATGAAAGGAAAACGCTTTGCATCCGTAGAGGGTATCCAAAAGGCTTGTACCGACATCCTGAAGGATATTCTGGTCAATGACCTGAAACACTCTTTCGAAAAGCTTTTGAATCGCGCAAAACAGTGTATCGAGGCCGGAGGAGTCTATTTTGAATAAATAAACTCGAATTTATCAGAACAAAGCTCCTGTCGTTTCTCTTTTAGCTCAGTCTCGTTTATTTTGGAAAGCACCTTGTATATACAAATGCATTTGGAGCGCTATAACCGGGAAATATCTTGAATCTAAGCACTTTATTTTTTGACGATGATGGAAAGCCAAAGCATTATGCAAATTCTTTTAAGCAAATTTAATGAAAATCTGATATCTGGTTCCTAAGATGTTACACAATTACCAGTAACTTCCATATGCAAAATATGCCAATTTCGTCTGATACGGGCTTTTGTCATGCGTGATAGGTAGCCCGCTTTTAGTATGTTCATTGTATAAAGAAATAAGTTTAATACTTTTTACACAATTGATAAAGTAAGAAGTTTTCCCACCACCACCAGTTTCATAATCACATGAACTTTCCCAAAATAATAGCAATACCACCGCAAAACCAATAAAGTAAACAACCATAAAAAAGTATTCTAACTATTTAAAGAAACCATATCCCAAAATTGTACACTACTTCCTTTCCTATTCAGAATTTTCCATTAACAACGAAATTCCATTATGGTTATTACATTTTCCTTCTCACATAAAGGTTTTTTTTTAGTTTTCATCCTTGATGCTACTACTGGAAGTGGAAGCTAGAGCATAAGGTGGTCGTTTTTACAGGTGGTACATAGTTGTAATATTGTTCTTCTTGTGATGACGGTTTTCATCATCATTGTTCCTTTATTTAACGTGATTTTATCTACTGTGGTGCTGCTCGACTAAAATGCACTTACTACATAGAGATTTTCACCCCAAAACACAACAACGACAACGATATAGTCGCCCTCAGCCATTCAACCTTTCGCAATTTCTTTTATGAACAAACATTGTAACGTGACTTTACGCAGAATGCATTCTCACGACAGGATCGTAAAAGTGTCGGAACCCATTTTTACACTACCTTGAATCAGTAGCTACCAAATGCGGAAAGTGTTAATAAAATAATTTAGCGAGAAAAGGAGCGAAACGATATAACCTTTGCCAATAAGAACACTGCAGCGGAAAGTTCAAACCGAAAAATAAAGAATCCTGATTTTGAACTCAATGAAAATAAATCCAAATATTCCCAACCACAGTTGCATGCTGCGTCCAATTTCAAGGATGTTTATTTTGATAGAAAACGTGCCTGCACGAAAGTTTCATTTGAAATGATTTCTGCTATATTACTTCTTGGTTGCCACAAAATGTTATGCAATTACTGCAGCCTTACTTACACTAAGCAGTTTTGGAGGATATTTCGACGACACGCATAACTAAGATAAAATCAAATCATTTCAAACGTGTACATAACCGCAGAAGAAAATAATCAGGATTCAAGCTTAGTGTCTAAGGTAGGGCTCAAATAAGCTCAAGTATAAGAGCAAACGAGCAGGAAACTTTCAGGACCGATATACGAGTATACACTAGTGGAACAAATTTCATATGTGTCCTCTAACAAGCAGAGACGTAGCGACCGAAGGATAATGGCAACTGAATTTTCCCTCCCTCCGTCTTTTGATTTTAAAAAGTAAAGGATAAGGGACCGTGTTCTATGTACATATACTAGAGATTTTGAATGCAAAATGCTTGTAATGTAGCCCAGATGTGATAGCATGTTCTGAGCTGATGAATTAGATGGCTTATGTTGATGGCAGATTTCCTGGAAGCTGATGTGGAGAGCGCATGGTAAATAATTGGTAAATTAGATGGAAGAGGAAATTGCAGAAAGTCATTATATGCTTACGTAGAATGTTAAAGGAGTCAAGCGGATCGTGTGAAGACCGCTTTTATGACTGAACATTTTCTTTAGAATTTCAATCAAATATTTTCCTGACATAGTCAGGGAAACTCATTTTATCCAGAAATCATCCTTTTTTAAAAACTCTTTACTCAACCCGAAATTTCTGGGAATTTTAGAAATTTTCAATTTTCTCCATCACTGCTAATCCTTCCAATTAAACTGGGATCTACCCGCTCAAGGTCGTGTTGAATCCTTTCGGAACGGTAACATGTAGCCCAAGTTGAAATATTAGAGAAACACTCCATCATTCTGACCCATACGCTGGTCCTGTGTTCGACCGGTCAAAGGAAAAAAGAACTCAACAAGCTTTTATAACCAATCAAAATGAATTACACATACGACGTTGCGAAAAAGAAAATCCTTGGGTTGTGCCTTAAGCTCCTACTAAGGACTATCCATAAATCGATAATAAATACTTGTGTACGCTTCTGTGAACATGTTTTCCTGTCATGTTTTCCTATGTCTTCGATTTCTATTACCGCACTTATAAACCTCCCAAGTGTTTTCGTAGAATTTCACTTAATTTGATCATTGCCAAGTATGACGAGAACGATGAAGACTTTGCTCTTTGTACACATCCTTAAACATATCGGGAGTGGTAGAAGGATACTTCTGAAGGATACAAGTATAAATATAGATGTGTAAAGGAGAGGAGATATGTGTGCGCACTTGAGGACGTAACTTCTCTAGATCTTCAAGGCCAGTTTACTTAACTACTTTTGTGAAGCTAGGGACCCGCGCTAGTGCTACCGTAACTGGAGTGAGGATAAATCAGAGAATTATGTTCCGATTGCACGAATCCTTAGTATTGAAGTGAATTTTATAGATTTCCTAATTATTCAAACCAGGTGATTCAATGCGCTATAATTTGCAGACAGAACTCTCTCTTTAGTCTATCATTGCTTACATCATCATGCCAACACTTGTCCGAACTCAATTTAATATAATTTTATAGGGTATGTCTTGCGTTTCAAGGTTCTCAATTTTTCTCCCCTTAGGGAGACACGCGATGAGCGATTCTGATGTTTGAGGATTTATCCATTGCTACATATAAATATTGAGGAAATTGAATCCGAAACCAATTACTGTAGTACTCCGTCTCTCCTTGAATCCATCGTCCTATATTTCTTTCCTATTCTCCCTGTTTTTCGCCCAATAGGCATTGGAAGGATGATGAGAGGAGGCGTATGTTTACTTCACTTAGCTACAGTTACATCAAGGGATCTAAATAGAATTTTTTTTACGCACAGGAGTTCATTTTATCTTTTATTTTTCGCTTTTTTCCCAATTTCCCATGAATTTTTGTTGGAGTTTTCTTTTAAACTTATTGGATCATAATGATGAGTATTATTTCTTTGGGGCGGAAAGGGATTCGTTTAGCCTTGAAATAAAAAAATTCAATTGAATGGCTGTAGAAGCTGAATAAGAAGTCAAAGTATGAATTAAATGTAGGGTAGTAATTTACAAAAATAATTATTAATCAACATCCACAGGAAAGATGGTTATCAGTTTCATACACATACGAGTATAAAGGGTTTTCCAATAAGAGGTGTTATTTTGGATAGCCTGCTATTTCGGTAGATGTCACTTTTAAAGCTGTCATTTCTTGACATTTGACAAGTAAAAACTACACCATTAATAAAAATGGAACAATTCACGCTTCAACAATGCATTGAAATTATTAAAATTCACTATAAAAATAGTGAAAATTTGGCAGAGACGCTTCGTAAAACTCGAACATTTTTGGGTCGTCGTGCAGCACCTTGCCGGACCGCAATACACAAATTGGTGGAAAAATTCAAGCTGTTGGGACAACTTAGTGATGTGAGGAATAAAACCCGTGCAAGTCACTCAAGAACAGCCGAGAATATTGCTGCTGTAGCCGAAAGTGTTGAAGAAAACCCAGGTTTGTACATTCCTCGTCGTTCTTTGGAATTAGTCATTCCGCAAACGTCATTACACCGTATTTTGCATAAAGATTTGGGTCTTAAGGCTCGTAAAGTTCAGCTAACACAAGAACTCAAGCCGGTCAATCATCAACAACGTCGTGTCTTTGCTGATTGGGTCCTTGAAATGCATGAAAATTATCCGGAATCCCATCGAAAAATCATCTTTAGTGATGAGACCCATTTCCACCTCGGTGGCTTCGTCAACAAGCAAAATTGTCCCAAGAGTTATTGTTGAAAAGCCTCTCTTTCTTCAACGTGTGACTGTTTGGTGCGGTTTATGGTCCGGCGGAGTGATTGGAACCTACTTTTTCGAAAATGAGGCTGGAGCAACTGTTTCGGTGAATGGATTGCGCTATCGAAAGATGATTAATGATTTTTTATGGCCGGAATTGGATGGTATTGATTTGGACAACGTTTGCTATCATCAAGTGGATACGCGCCACACAAGCAACGAAACCATTGATCTTTTACGGGAAAAGTTTCCGGACCGTGTTATCTCTCGAAGAGGTGATCACAATTGGCCACCGAGATCTTGTGATTTAACACCTTGCGCCTTCTCCCTTTGGGGCCACGTAGAAGAGAAGAGAGAGAGAGAGAAGAGATTCAAGACCTCAAAGATGGAATTCGTGAGGCTATCGTGGACATAGGGCAGCCACTTTGGGATTTGGTTATGGAAAATTTCATGAAAAAGATATGGTCCTGTAAGCGTGGTCATGGTGGTCATTCGCCTGATGTTTTTTCCGCTATCAACGGCATACTTTCCCCTTTATAATGAAATAAACATCCGATCATTTGTATTAAAAAGTGGCATTTTTCTTGTAATATCAAAATAAGACCTCTTATTGGAAAATCCTGTGTATAATATTGGATATTTTAAAAAGTATTGAGCCTTTTTTGCCATTTTTCGGTTGAATATTTCTTTTATTTAAAATGGGTTTTATTTAGATATATATCGTCCATTATTATCTATGGCTTTTTGCCATTTTTTGGGTAGAGCCATTATTCCATCTGTGTAGAACTTCTGTGGTTCATCGGCGAAAAACTTGGCCAAGTGATATTCACAGTGCCTTTTTGAAGTGAATTTCTTCTCATTAAAGAAGTTTTGCAGAGACCGAAACAAATGGTAGTCTGATGGTGCAAGGTCTGGACTATACGGTGGACGTATCAAAACTTCCCAACCAAGCTCTGTCAATTTTTGCCGGGTCATCAAAAATGGGTGTGGTTTAGCATTGTCATGATGGAAGACAATTCAGGCCGGTTTTTTTGAATTGCCTGTTGCAATCTGGTTAATTGCTGACAGTACAGAGCCGAATTGAGTGTTTGGCCTGGTTCTACCACCTCATGATACACAATTCCCTTCCAATCCCACCATACACACAGCATAACCTTATTTGGTGTCAATCCTGGCTTTGAAGTCGTTTGTGATGATTCACCTTTTTTTGACCATAATCTTTTTCGAACGGCATTCTCATATCTTACCCATTTTTCATCGCCGGTAATGATTTGCTTCAAAAATGGCTCGATTTTGTTGCGTTTTATTAGCTATTCGCAAATGGGAATTCAGTCGATCAAATTTTTTTGTGTTAATTCATGCGGCACCAAAACGTCGAGCTTCTTTATGAACAGCCTTATGTAAATGGTTTAAAACTGTTTGGTGATGGATATTCAGTTCCTTAGCAATGTCATGGCTGCTTATGTGTCGGTCTTCTTCAATTTTTCGTAAGATTTCATCGACTTTTTCAATAATTGCTCGACCTGAGCGAGGTACATCTTTGACATCAAAATTTCCAGAACAAAAGCGAGCAAACCATCTCTTGGCTGTGGCTTTTTAAAAAGTATCTTGACCGTAAACACCACCAATTATTTCACCTTGATCGTAGTGATATTGTAATATATAACGAATTTTTTCAAAAAATTTCGCTCATTTTTAAATGAATACATTTTTGGACACGAATGACGAAATACAAAACTGTACATATGAAAATTGTAGACTGGAATGTCACCTTTCAAACGCATGTTAGTTTTACTCATTCTGATTTGTATTGCCTGATATATGATAACGAATACCATACAGTGACAAAAAAGGCTCAATACTTTTCAGACTACCCAATATATATATATATATATATATATATATATATATATATATATATATATATATATATATATATATATATATATATACTCGTATATCTAGTTATTGAGGGATCTGAAAATGCCGGTTCAGAGTTAATGACGTCACGATTGCCGGGATGGAGGCAGTCGATCCCTTACCGTGAATAGAGTCGTTGTGAATAAAGGATATAATTAAGAAGTTAGTCAGCGTTTTATTTATTTTCCGCTTATGCCATTCTAAGAGTTTGGAAGTGTCCAAATCCAAAGAAAATAAATACCGGGAAAATCGTGATAAGTATCGCCATCGAACGAATAAGTGGGCTTCTTTTTTTTCTTGTATTTTTCATAATTTCCTTTGTTCAGTAACGTATTTGTGCGTGTCCGCGACGTGCCGGTGCATGCACACATTTCTCCGTGAAAAAAAAATATATTACTTATAATGTATCACTGTGTGTGCTACGTGTTGATGCATAGAACCGCAAAAATCTCGTTTTAATTGGTAGTATGAGTGTACGGAGCATAACCGATTACCTGACTCGTTTCGTTTCGTTTTTTGGTTACTAAGTGCTGACTAACCGTATTGACACTTTATCAAACTCAGAATTAAAAAGCCGGCTTTGTGCGCGTAATTTGTCGAGTTACTTTTATGGCTAACGGCTGGAATTGATGTTGATTGCCTTGAAATGAACGAAACAATCAACACCTCGGAAGTGACACGTCTGCGTGAAAATGTACAGGGATTAACTGTATTAGTGCGAGACGTAGCTACGCAGGTACAAAATATCGTAAGTGCCGTGTATGTTTCCGAGAAAAATATTGAGTCGATTCCGCCGAAACCAATTTCAACTGATAAACCGAGTGAACAGACAATTTCAACTTATAATCTGCGAGACATTATGGAAATTTTTCCTGAGTGCGACCCAGTTTTTTCGGCGCGTACGAACACTTTCATCAGTGTATTTGTGGAACGGGAAAATCGTCTTGTTTGCTGTTCAGGCTAAAGTTCGTAGCTCAACCAAGCTGTGGATGGACTCGATGAACCACATATTTGAAAACTTTGATGTGTTCGCGCGTTATTTTGAATCAGAATTTGTGTTTGTGGAGGATGAGGCTGATGTACCCTACCGAATGACGAAACTTATTAAACAGCTGAGTGAGAAAGTGACAGAATACTATTGTAAAATGTGCGCGGAAGGCAGAAATGCGGGATTAAGTGACGTGGCAATCATCAGATCCATACGCGAAGGACTGAATGATCTTCAAATACAAAATGCAGTCACGGGTTTGAGTTTTGCAACTGTGAATGAACTATTCAGTTGTCTAAATCAATACGTACCTAGCAGCTGGAAGTCATCTGTTATGTTATTACCGAAATCCTCCACTGAAAACCGAACACCGAAAAATCATCAGAAGAGTTTACAAACTTCGTCGATGAAACCGGTGCTTGAGTCAGCTCGCAGGAATTCTTTAGGACGTTTGTGCTACAATTGCTCGGAATCCGAGCATATTTCTGTTAAGCTCAAGTGCTCCATGAAAATGTATGATCGATTTGTTTTCGCTTGGGAGTGCAAAGGTGTCTCACTACCTTAAACCATCTGTCGAACAGTTATTTTCTGGTCCCAGATATAATCAAGACCCCAAATGAAATACATACCGTGAAATCGAAAAACAAGTTGCAAAAGGTGTCTTTGATTTGCCCCCGAAATTAGGTACAATTATGCGCTCAATGCGTTTAATATGTAAAGTGGTTGAAAATAACAATTAGAGCTTTAGTTGGTAATTTATCTCAATGCGGTGATGCTACTTCGTTTTATTCAAGTATGGAAATCGTTTCGCGTGAAATTGTTGGTGTTAAAAGAACAGTGCATGTATCTGGCTCTTTGCGGAGAAGAGATACCACCACAAATGCGACAGATATTTGGGATGCGGAATTTAGCCTTTCCTCTTTAGTCCCTGTCATATTTTCGTTTGGAAAGAAACATTTTTATTTCCCCATTTATGGAAGCGAAGTAAAGCCGATTTTATTCTTATGTAGTCCAATACAAGTTTGGAAGCTCCTCCACAATACGTATTGAAAGAAGCGTGCACACAAAGGTGAATCGTAAAAAATACAAACGAAATAGCACCTTGCATAGGGGTACACAGAGCACTTTCATGGAATTCATTCCGTGTTTGCATGGTGCATACTCGCACTTGGGTAGAATGATTGAGGAAGGATCAGAGGGCAAGTACTGCTGTTAGAACGCAACAATGGGAGAATGTTGATCGTAAAGTTCCAAGAACGTCTTATCACGCGTGATATTATCCGACGGCGGACAACTGATTTCAATGAAGCGGCTGCAAGTCCCTCAACAAAATTATGCCGAAGATCCACATAAAGAAGCCTTCTGGAGCAGTGCTGCGTACCAGGAGTGTAATTAAGGACGCTGTGTACAATGCAAAGGAGAATAATATTACGAATTGCGATCTTCGTTGTGGTAAGGTTGATTATTATCTTGATTCTTTAACGGAAGTAGTTTATGAAGCCCCGATAAAAATGATTTGGATTTGATAGCAGTTAAAAATCCTATGCGTGATGAAAAAGTTGATAAAAACAACGTTTTCTTCATAATTTCATATCATACAGAATTGAATGAATATCGTTTATACGAACAAAAATCAAAGTACCAATATTCGTGACATTTTTATTTAGACGACTGGTTGATTATTTTTGCTGAATTTTTTTTCTTAAATTAATTGCGATCGATCGTTTATTTTTTTTTGTATCAAATAAAAACGTAGGTGTTACAAAGTTTCGAATTCAACCCAAGCTAACCAACATCGGTCAACTTGGCACGTAACATAAAAAAAAAGGGGCACGGTACTTAAAGAAGGGGAGTTTTACATTTTATTCGTGAATTAATTTTTTTAAAAATCAATCGAATCGTCCTAAAATTAAAATCTCCCAAATATTAAGAATTTTTAAATTAACAATTAGAGATATTTATCTTTATCATACGCAATATTGTTTGTCTGTGGAATCGTACTAACCTAATACTCATGCAATAGATTATTAAACTATATCCTCGGTCTTTCCATTTCGTGTGACCAGACAGGGTATAGGATCCGCATCGATTGCAGGCCCCTCCGCTAATATGGGCTAGCCATCGGGCGCGCTCCTCCGTTCCTTTGTTTAACAGGGGCTCTTGCCGGAGAGGGTGGCCTTCCGCTCGCGTGCCCTTTTATGGTATAGGGTTATGAGATTCGATCACATAAATTGGTCAAATCTATACTTCTCTTTTGATGAGGAAATTCATGCAAATTATGTTTCTATGAGTTTTCCACTCAAACGGGAAATATATGGCCACGTCTACGTTTGGATCTTGATCAGGTTGGGAGGGTGCGAGGGGGCACCACCTCCATCTGGATGCCCCACTTTTATTTAAGGGCCATATGAGTCGTCGGGTAACAACGAAGTCCCCTTAAGTCCGCTTGTCTTCCCCAGGTCCAGTTTGTCCTTTTTGGTCTGCAATTTCTAACCCTTAGCTGGATGCCTCCTTTTTTCAATTTCGGTCGATTTTTTTGTGACCCAGGAATTCGTGAATGCGAAATTCTTTTTGTAGTGGGTCCTTGTGTTTGGGGGTAAGAACCGGCTCCACGACATCGCAACGCTAGCCTGCCAGCGCATTCACGCGTCCCCAGACAAGGCCAATCTCGGCGGATATAATTTAATGGAGTGCTCGCCGATGGTGCTGAAGGATTTTGCAGGTGGAAGCATCAACTTTACAATGAAGATGCAAACGATGCTTAAGATTGACGACCTTATAGAAAACACTGACCTTTATGTCGTTGAGAAGCACCTAAATCCTAATAGTCTCCTCCTTGGATTAGACGCACTGTGGTGATAGAACTGAGCAAGTACCGAATCAAAACACGAGAAACGCTGAACATTAGTTCTGCTTCTAAGTTTACAACTACCAAAAGCCAAGAATTTCAAAATGTTGTTGGTGAATTTCGAGATTGTTTTGCTGAAAATTTGGCAGGGATGGGTCGATGCTTAACCAAAACGATGAATATAAGACTGAAATCGGACGAACTAGTTCATGCCCATCCTTTCCATATTCCTTTGGCAACACGAAATAATTTTGAGGAGATTATAACTGAATTTCTAGCTAACAACATAATCCGTAAAAGTAGTTTTGTCTATTCTTCACCGATTGTTTTGGTGAAGAAACAAAACGAAGAAGATCGGCTTTGTGTAGGTTTTAGAGCCATTAATACTCTAAGTAAAAAGAAACCATTTCCGATGCTCACTGTTGAAGAGCAATTGTCACAAATCGCAAAAAATAAATATTTCGCAACGCTTGACCTTTTATCGGGTTACTATCAGATTCCTTTGGAGGAGTAATCCCGCCAACGCAGCGCTTTCGTTACTCACCATGGTCATTTCGAGTAAAATGTAACGCCATTGGGTCTTATTAATACACCTATGATTTTTCAAGAAATGACCATTGAGCTCATCCGTCCAATGAAATCGCGAAAAATTATAAGCTACACGGAAGCTGTAATCCCGAGCGCCAACATAGCCGAGGGCATGTCGACCTTGATATAATTTCTACATATTCTGAAAGAAGCTGGGCTAACACTTCGGATGCCCAAGTACGTGTTCTTTGCTACCGAAATTAAATTTTTGGGACATCGAATAAACTGTAATGAAATTCAAACCAGGAAGTAGAACGATTGACGCTATAAGAAACTTTCCGCCGCCAAAGAATATCACACAAGTAAAGTGATTTCTGGGATTAACTGGATTCTTCCGAAAATTTATTGAGGAATATTCTGGAATTTCGAAACTATTGACGACGCTATTGAAAACGAAAAATCAACCGGCATTTTCATGAAATGAAACTGCAGATGCGGCATTGAACGTGTTGAAAGCTCTACTATGTGATGAGCCCGTACTAGCACTTTATGATTCAAGGGTGGATGGTGAGGTGTATACCGATGCCAGCTCCGCAGGCTTAGCTGGAATGTTAACGCAATCGAGTGAACATGGGAAGAAAGGCCAGCGTTCTACTACAGTCGACATTGCACCGACAGCGAGCGAAAAGACAGTAGTCATGAGTTGGAGGTGCTCGCAGTTGTTGGAACGTTGAAGCGTTTCTGATTTTGCCTAATGGGTAGACAGTTTCGAGTAATTATTGACTGTGGGGCAATAACTGCGACTAAATTAACGAAACTGCTTAATGCAAGAGTTGCTTGCTGGTGACTTAAGCTACAGGGATATGATTTCGAGGTACTGCATTGAGCCGGAATCCGGATGCAACACCTCGACGCGTTAAAACGTCAGCCAAATAAGCAACCACACGAGGTGAACACAGTCTCGGAGAATATTTTGATTTTTGAAATTGAGCAAGACGATTGGTTGGTTACAATGCAACGACAGGACCAGAAATTGAAGGAAACAGTCGATTTGCTTTCGGCAAAACGCATTTTTGAGCAATCTTCATAGCTCAAACAAGATTATACCGACTAATGCGTGGCATCGATGGAAATTTCAAGTTTGTGGTACCGTCAGCTATTTGCTGAAGGATTGTCAAGAACTATCACGATGACGTAGGACACTTTGGAATCAAGAAATCGATTCTGCGGATTAAAGAATTATTCTGGTCCGTCGATATGTGAAGTCATATATTGCGTCATGTCCTGAATGTTGCTACAACAAGACAGCTGTGGGAAAAATTGAAGTGGTGCGCGTTTTTTTTTTGTAAGCAAATTAAACCAGCTCCATTTAGAGTTCTCCAAATCAATCAATTCTGGCCACAAATAATCTTGCATCATAAAACGATCACGTCTCTATTGGCGGTAACATGACGGTCGTTTTCATCTACGAAAAAATACGGCCCAATCACACCTCCGGTATGAAAACCGCACCAAAAAGTAATTTTTTGCGGATGCCACGGTGTCTCAAGAAGCATAGGTGGGTTTGTTGCTTAGCAATAATGCATATTTTACTTATTAACAAAGCCATTGAGCCAGAAATGAGCTTCATCACTGGAGATGATTTTTCAATTCGAGAAGTTGCTGGTTCGCAAACTTTACCATGATGAAAATGTTGACTTTAACTAACATTTTGACATTGACCGTTTTTGTTTGGCTTGAGAGGAGTTTTTGAATAGAAGCATAGAGTCGGTAGAGTAAAGTAGAGTGCGATGCAAATTTTGGACGCGTTTAAATCGGGCAAATTTGACGGTTGGTGAAAATTAAAATCAAGAAACAGTCCTAATCACGGTACAACCCACGACAGAATTCCTCTCCAAACTAGCTGGCTGACCAGCGGCTATCACAGAGTAGACTGTTAACGGTCTGGGCCCGTTGACTTGAAGGATACGATTCGTTGATACGACTGCTAAACGTCTTTGAACAGTTGAGAGGTCAAATCAGATTTCCTCCGGGAAATCTTCGATTCAACGCAACCAGAAAAAAAAAACACTACAAACTTTCATCTTTAGAAATTCACACATAAATTTTTGTCAAGAAATAAAAAGTAAAGAATAATTAGCTTTCATAAAAAGGAAAGTGGTAGCTTAGAGCGAAAATTATCCATCGGTGCATCCTTAATAAAGATGAGTTGCGCTCACATCATAAGGGTTTTGTGCTCAGCTGTTGATATGCAGACACTCAAAATTTTTAACAACATCTACAAAAAGCTCATACTCACTTTTAAAGAAAAACCATTGCTACTGCCGCGTTTTTGTGGCAATATTACAAACAAATATTGACAGAATGAAATCTTAAGGACGTTTTTGAGTGAAATCTTAAAGGCGTTTGGAGTCTCCAATCGCAAGTGTGATGTCTGATTTAAAAGAAAGTCTAAATGGTACAAAAACCAAAGATTGTTTTTCTTGCAATCGGAAAAATTAAAACGGCCATCATTTTCATAAACACAATTCGATTTTGTGGAAAATTACGGAGTATAAGAAATTTTTATAAGACTACTTAATAACTAAATTTCTCGCCCGTCCTGCCCATTTTAATGCTGTCCCTGGTGAAACAGAAATTGAGTGTCCACTCTTCACTCAACTGGAACGGAAAGGAGGCAGTCCGATCATTGAAAGCAAAGAAGACTCCAGCCCCAGACGGTGTTCCAGCTTGTATATCACCATTATTTGGACTTGCTGATCAGCACACTCAGCACTTCTCAACGGGAACGGGGTTTTCTGGTACAGTGGAAGGTAGCGAGGCTCATCCTGATCAGCAAGAGGAAGAGAAATTCCGGATCGCCATCCGCAAACTACCCATTATGATGCTAGACACAGCTGGGACAATGCTAGAGAAATTCATTAAGGGAAGACTCACTGACGTGATTCGTGCTGGGGGGACCCTTTTCGTCGGCAATGCAGCTTTAGAGCAAGATGCTCTATAATTGCTGCAATTGTAGAGGTGGTGAGTGCAGTCCAAAAGGCAGAGGCATATAGCTGCACTAAGTGACGAATCGTTCTGTTGGTGACACTCAACGTTAGAAATGCCTTCATCTCTACTAGATGGGTGGATAGTTTGATATGCTGGAAAACCCTATTCAAGTTTCAGAATATCTGATGCGGCTTCTGAGGGACTACCTTAAGGACCGAAGCCCGCTTTATGACACGACACAGGGCCAACAAAGGATCGAAGCTGCATCGGATGTTGCCCAGGGATCTATCCTCGGTCCAGACCTGTGGAATGTTTCTTACGATGGGCTACTGAGACTGGAGATGCTAGATGAGTTGCGTTTGATCGACTATGTGGATGATCTTGTAGCTCTAGTCGCTTGTTAGACCGTTGAACGAGCGCAATTTGAGCTGGTAATGCTGATGCGCCGAGTGAGAGACTGGATGACTGCTCGGGAGTTCAATCTACGACTAAAGAAAATAAAACTGGTCATCTTGACAAAACCAAGAACCCCTGGGATTATCAGTATTGGAGGCGTACGAATCGAGCTGAAGCCAGGGTTGAAGCGCCTGGGGCTAATGATTGTCTTGAAGATAAGTTTTTTTTGAACAAATCAAGGCAACGGCTGAGAAGGCTGCTTCGGGTGTATTGGCTTTGAGTCGACTTATGGCCAACGTAAGGCGACCAAACTCATCAAGAAGTCGTCTTTTGATGAGTGTTACTGTACGGAGCAGAAATATGGGGTGACGCTCTCAGTAAGGAGGTGTATCACAACGCTTGGAACAGGTAAAGAGAAGACAAGCACTATGGATTGCACCTTCATATCCAACAGTCTCTGATTTGGTGGTGAGAGTTATTGCGGCCATGAAACCTGTTGCCCACCTTGCTATAGATTGCCGCGCTATTCACCAGTATCGAAGCAAGGACGCGAGAAAGACGCTTGCCCATGAGGAGAGACATCGCTCACTCAATGCTTGGTAGCGGTCTTGGGTGAATTGCACGACGGGATTTTGTACAAATGAGAGAGACGATGCTTGCCACACATTTTCTCTGTACGAAAAATGCGACTGACTGCGGCGGGACCTTTACAGGGAGACAGTAGAGCTTACCCCGGATAGTAATGTCATGGTGTTACTTGGATCATATTATGTTCGGACAATCCTTAAAGATAAAAGACTCACAGCAGCCAGAGCTGGGGTATCGCTTATCTGGCAATTCTTCTTCCTCCCTCCTCTCCCGTTAGACGAGGGATCCGCCAGCTTGAAGGCATTCAGTGCGTAAGTGGAATTCACCTAACAGCCGAATGGGCCAAAAGGACCAGGGAAATGAATGGAAAATGAATAGTTAATTACCGTGACCCAGGTATCTGAAAATGTGAGTGATATACCTGTATAAAGTAGGATAAGCTTTTTGTAATAACTTTTGGAGTGAAGAAGGTAGTAAGTGGCTTCCGAACGCGTTGCAACAAAATTAAAAAATCAGAACTGAAAAGGAACTTGCTTTTACACCAAGTTTATTATAACTGTTTTGAAAGTAAAATTAATCCGAACACAATAAAATGGGGTTTTATTAGGCACACTCAGAGGTGCTATTTGTCAAATCAGGACTGACAATCTACACTGAACGCTCCCTAACCAGTAATGCTGACCTTTTTTGGGCAGAACTGTTCATATAACAAGAGGTGATGCCGTGGATGATGGGCAAAAATTGAGAGTAAGTGCAACAGTATTTGCAGATATGGTTAAATCGAGTCGAAACAGCAAAGTGAGGAAAATGTTGAATGATTTTTAAAGAATAAGGAAAGCCTGCTTCCATCGGAAGAATCATTGCATTAAAATTACCCCCAAATGATACTTACAAAGCTTCTTTTCCGATCAAAATGAAATCCCATCACATCACATCAAAGTGATTTGCTTCTTCAAAATTGCTTTTTAACAACACAACCATATAAAATAAGAACTTTCTTCAATTCCCTTATAAAATTTCCGCTTTTGATACAAAATATACCTGATGATTCTGATTTCAATGCATGTATATTTTTATGTCTATCATCTACCAAATCTACTGCACACTTCCCTACTAAATCCCAACACACGTATAAAACAAAACCATAAAATTGTTTTCATTCTCCGTAAATAACGTTGAATCTGCCATTTTATCTCTTTTCCGTCTCATTTTTTCCGTTTCCTTTTCATATTCAAATAAAATCACAACATACTCGTATATATCCTTTTTTGTGCAATCTACCTTCTCATAAATCCGTGCTTTCAAAATGGAGAGACAAAAAAAAGCTTGAAATCTTCAGAAGATGAAGAACAAAATAACGACAAAGAATTCTGACAAAAGCTACTATAAAACCAACCTATCGTTTTGCATAAAGCCAAAAGTTGGCGGGAGTGCGGGGGAGCCGAAGTAGAGCATACCCGTATCCTTGCAATGAAGAGAAATGAGGTGGAATCGACTAGAAGAGGACACGATAAAGCTTAAATCTTGGATTTATTGAGAGTGCCTTTCGTTAAAAATACAAACAAAAATTATGCTAGAAGAAAAATAGAAAGGATATGCAATAAAAGTAAACAATAGATACCCGTACATATAATAACAATATGTAGAATGACTTAAATATAAAATATGTAAGGGAACGTGTGCGTCCTTTTGCATTTGACTTGAGCCTTTAGGTAGGTACACCTGGTTACGGTAGGATATTTTGGGATTTAATGTACCAACTTTAGTCCTCAATGTTTTTATGCCAAGTTTGTACCTTTTTTATTTGTGATTTATGTTTTTCAGATATTTTTTAAGTGATCAAAGCGAATGTAAACTAGAGGTTGTTTTGTTGTAAAATTTAAGGATAATTTTATGCTCCTTTTTGCTGAACAATCAGAAATATGATTGGAAATTTTGGAAGGGTATGATTAGCTTTGATTGAAAGGACGTATTGAGTATTACAAATAATTTCGGTCTTATTTACGTCTCTTCTAAAAGGAAATGCCTTGCGAAATTCCAGGGGCTTACCACAAATCCACAAAGATATTTGCTGGAGCGATAAAACCATTCCTGCGGTTAATGTTATTGAATTTCCCTTCAAACCTTCAAAGTTTCGAATGAATTGTTAGAATTCTATCCGATAAATCCAATCTAAAAAATTGGATTAGAAATTCAATTCCACGTCAAGCTTAACAATATAAATGAATCCCATTTCGAACTTCATCAACTTGTGTGTATTTTGCATTAAAACAAAAACAGAAATAAAAACAGCAACAAAAGCAACAAATAAAGCACATTCAGACATGTCAATAGCCTCAACCGTGTTTTTAATTCTTTCCAGGTATCAGAACAAGCTAGCGAAATGAAAATCGATTAAAATTCCATTTAACCTCTGCACTGCCATCGTTCTTTTCTTTTCCCGGACTCTTTTGTGTTTTTCTCATGTTCAACGGTGGTTTTGCTGTTGCATTTATTCATTGCATTGAATTTCTCTATAAACATGGTTCAATGCAATTAAATTAATCGAAAATTTGTTGTGAACAAACAACAACCGAATGAACATCAGCGGATTATGTCCGTATGGTACACCTATTGAGCGGGGGTGGATAGAGCGCCGGGGTTGAAGGTTGTGTATGCAAGTCCACGACTAAAGGTGAAAAGGGCAATGTCTACTTGGACACCCTCGAAACTCAGCGCAATAATATTTGTTGAAGCGTATAATTAAAGCAGTGTGTCTCTTTTCGAACAACATCTAGAGCCACTACCCGGTGCCCCGAATGGGTGAAAGGGTGTTGTGATAATTATCATGTCGAAAATAAATGAAATTGTGGGAGTACAATGAAAATGAAAATGAGTATTTTATCAGTGAAATTGTAACACATTTCGGTCATATTAAGAGTGTATTAAAGTTGACTGACAGTCATTGCTTTGTTGCGAATACCTTTCAAAGGCCCGCTTATATCAATATGCAATAAATATGGAATAACAGCTTTTTAATGCGTGATTAACTCAAGCGAAGCAGATACTTAGATAATAAAGTTGTCAGAGTGTTTAATTAGAGTTGGTTGGGTGTTTCGAGTACGGAAAGGATGAGATTTGTTTTTAATGAAACGACCGTATCAGTTGGCAGGGTAAATCCTTTGGAAAATTTTGCAAAAATTTCCCTTGGCTACAGGACTCAGAACATCATAATAGTAAACACCGAATTTTTATTTCTTTTGAAATTAGATCTAGATCACGCTAAGATAATAAACCTAGATAAGATTCAACAAGATGGACTTCCTACTAATGCTCAGTAATACGAGTAATAAACTCCAAATCTGTCACGTATTCAAAGTGCTAATTGGCTCAATTTGACGGAGCCTACTAAAACCTTAAAAAGGAGAAAAAATTTGAAAAAAACAAGGAAACCGATGAAAAAGCCCCCAAAAAATGTTGGAATTTATTTTATGGAAGTAGTACCCAATCCAATATTTCGTATCAACAGAAAAGTTTCCAATGCGTGTTAAACACTATCTAATGAAACAGGGAAAAACGGATATGCTACCACTTCTATGACACTTACTTCACACTATTTAGGGCACACTGAATCAGGTTTCTTTAAAAAAAGTTTTCTTTTTGTTTCACCGTTCCTAAACGCAAGTTTTTCCATTTGAAATCTTTTAAAATTCAATTTCTTAACTAGGTTGTATCATGATCCTCATCGTCATTTCTGGAAACTACAAGGTGCTTTCCAAAATAAACGAGGCTTTTGCCATTTTCGGTGGCGCCATCCGTGAATGAGATAATGCGTTGGAAAGTTACATCCTTCCCTGACTTCCAGTGAAAGCTTGGTGGCATTCGGTTCAGTGGAAGCGAAGTTATTGCGTCTAAAGTGACAGTAAGTTTGTGTCATCGGTACAAAATGAGTTTCGAACAATGAGCTATATCAAATTTTGTTTCAAAATCGTTAAAACGTTGATCGAAACATTTGAATTGATGAAAAAAAATTATGGCAATGATTGTCAATCTCGTGCCAGAGTTCGTGAGTGGTTTACACGTTTCAGAGATGGTCGTGAGGACATAAATGACCATGAACATACGGGCCGCCCAAAATCAGCGATCACCGAAAATTCCATCGAAATCGTACGTGAATTTATCAAAAATGAGCCGAAATCATCGATGAAATTCATGGAATCTGAGTTGAATATATCCAAAACATCGATTTATCGCATTTTAACCGATCATTTGGGCTTATAAAAGGTCTGTGCACGTTTTGTTCCGCACATGTTAACTGATAACCAAAAATTGCACAGAATTCAACATTCGAAAGACATTATTAAAAAGGCGAGAAAAGACGAGAACTTCTTTTACAACCTTGTAACTGGCGATGAAACATGGTGTTTATAATACGGACCCAAAGCCAAGTGTGAAAGTGCCGAATGGAAGGCCTCAGACGAGCCACCGCCCAAAAACTTGCGTTTGGAGAAGTCAAAAATCAAGTCGATGTTCATTTGTTTTTACGATTCCAAAGGAATTGTCCACAAGGAGTTCGTGCCAATGCGCCAAACCGTCAATGCAATTTTCTATCTTGGCATTTTGAAGTGTTTGTTGCATCGCATTCGTCAAATTCGGCCTGGATACCGCGTAAGGGGAAGCTGGCACTTATTACATGATAATGCACCATCTCATCGATCCACTCTTGTGACTGATTTTTTGACTAGAAATCGCATTTTAACCATCAATCACTCACCGTATTCGCCCGATATGGCTACGTGTGACTTCTACCTATACGAAAAATTGCATTCAGCCATGAAAGGTTTTGTGTCCGTAGGCTTGTACCGACATCCTGAAGGACATTCCGGTCAATGAACTCCAACACTTTTTCGAAAAGCTTTTGGATCGCACAAAACAGTGTATCGAGGCCGGGGGAGACTTTTTGGAATAAATAAATTCGGATTTATCAGGGCAAAGCTCCTGTCGTTTCAATTTGAGCTCAGTCTTGTTTATTTTGGAAAGCACCTTGTATGTCACCAAATCCACACGTTCATATGAACGGTTCTTAAAATTTCATATCTTGACTACAACATAGAAGAGAAGGCTCCTGGAGCAAAGTGGAAGTCTTCATCTAAGGAATCTTCTGAATCGACTTTTACGCAGAGGTTGCAGTTATCAGAGGACTGGCAGAAAGGTATCATATGTCCTATGCACAAAACGGCAAACATGTTAAGGTGTGAAATTTATAAATATATCGCTCCACTGAGTGCGTCTTATAAAGATGTCTCCAAAATCAAAGAGGAAAAATTATATCCGTACTATGAAAGTATTATAAGAGAGTTATACGGTGGCTTTTGAAGTGGATAGTTTCGATGTGCTCCAAAAGCACTGGGAATACAACATCGATGTACACAAACTCTTTGCAGACTTCCAGCAAGCTTACGAGTCCACGTGGTTAAGGTCACGACGCTAAACTGAGATAAGCGGTGAATAACGAACAGCTTTATGGACTCTCCCGAATGCTCTTTAATATTGCGCTCGAGCACATCGTCGAGAAGGCATCAGCCGAAACCTTGGGTGCACTAATGTTCAAGACCACACAATTGATAGCATATTCTAATGACGTCAATATTATGGCACGTTCAATCCCAGATGCCAAAGAATTATACTTGAGCCTAGAATCAGAAGCAAACCAAATAAGTTTACGAGTTAATGAAACTAAAACTAAATTCATGACTCAAATGAGGTTGAAATCTTCAGTTCGACAAAACCTGACCGTAAACGACACAACCTTGAGAAGCTGGATAACTTGGTATACCTTCGAGCCGACCTGAAATGAAGAGGTGTCAAAAAGAAGAAGATTAGACGCCACATGAACGCCACAAATAAAGTCTATTACTGCGTACTTCCCATTCTCAGGCCCACACAAAATTAACTCCCCATTTACAAGACACTCGTCAAACCTGGAAGTCAAACATGAACCCTGACTAGCGAAACACAAAAATACATTGGATACATGTGAACGCAATGTGCTCCGGGAAATCTACGGCCCAGTGAAACATGAAACGGGGTGGAGACTACGTTACAACGGTGAGTTGTATGAACTTTTTGACGATCTACGTGAGTCCTCTTACGTAAACTCACGCCGGTTGCAATGGGCGGCCTATGTAGAAAGAGTGGATGAAAACCGGCTACCTTAAAGAACATTGAAGGGTAGAACACAAGGTAGACGTCCAGCGGTTGACCGGGAACGCAATGGGAAGGCAAGATAGAAGCTGACTGCAGATACTTGTTGGAAGTAAACAACTGGCAGACAAGGTCGCGGAACCCTGATAATTGGAGGAAGTTAATCCTGGAGGTCAAGGCCCGACCTGGACTGTCACGCCGTAGATGATGATGAACAAAAAGTATGTTTGTTTTAGAGCGGAGAACTTAAAAATGGCAACACTGTTTCCGGTTATGGCCTATGTCAAGGTTCTCGGTTGTTTTGAGGTTAGTTATGTTTGGCAATTCATTATGAATAGACTCACGTCGCAGCAAGGTTTGCAAATTTTTCAAATTTACCATTGATCCAGAATTATGTTCGAAAACTTCGTTCGAAGATGAAGCACACTTTTGATTAAATGGATACGAACAAACAGAATTGCCGCATTTGGAGCGACGATAATCCACAAGCAGTTGTCAAAACAACATTATATGCAGAAAAAGTCATCGGTTGGTGCACTTTATGGGCCGGTAGGTAATTGGTCCATGTCTTCAAAACTAATGATGGTCACAATGTTACAGTCAACGGTGAGCAAAACAGAAACATGCTTATTAACTTTTTTGTGCGACAATTAGAACGCATTAATTTTGCTGATAGGTGATTTCAACTGGACGGCGCTGCATGCCATACAGCGCGCGATACAATTGATCTGCTGAAAGAAACATTTGATGACCGAATAATTTCCCGAACTGACCCCATTAACTGGCCACGACGTTCTTGTGATTTGGCATCGTTAGACTACTTTCTTTAGAGAGATGTAAAGTCAAACGTCTACGCCGATGAACCAGAAACAATTGAGCACTTGAAAGGTAACATTCGACGCAGTCTGATTCACTGCGAGAAGTGTTAGTCAAAATTGACCCTCCAGGTTATGTCACGCACACACCCGCGGCGGCAACGTGCCCGAAAATATTTTCAATTCCAATTTCATGGATATTGTAATAGTTGAGCAGTCGCCTAAGCAAACTGCTCGAAAGCCACCATAATACTGATCCAAATTTTAATTGTTAATTCAAATAATTACTTAAATTTCCAATGATCATTTGGGTACGACAACACCTTTTTAATGCAGCTTATCTACGAATTGCATGGCCGAATGCAATCACGGGGACGGATGAGCTGGCTCGTGAACTGCCGCTGTGACTATTCCTGTAAGGAGTCTGATACGGATCGCCAAGCAGCGAGCACGCTCGAGAACCGCGATCAGAAAACGTCTTGAGCAAGAAGATATTATCGTGCGCGTCGCCTCCCTCACCTGGTCGAGAACTTGCCAGGAATTTCAACGCGGAGTTCGCTATCCATCGTCGTGAAAAATTGTGAAAGGCGCAAGAACGTTGGCTGTTAACAAATACCTGTAAATGAACGGTGATAACGTTCATGAGTGTAATATTATTCATCTAGTGTTTAAGTTGAAAGCGTAAATGTTGTTCATTGAAACGGATAAATCGAACGGAAATGCTCCCTGGGATTGCTTTGCAGATTGCTAGTTCGCGGCGCCTGGTAAAAAGGCTCGATTTAATTCGTGCTGATAGTCCCAAGAAGGATTTTAATTCGCGAGTGAGCTGAAATTTAATGAACGGCAAGTGAAACAGTGCGAGCCCACCGTAGCCTATAACTGTTCAATCACGAACCAGATTCAACGAATTTAGATTTTGTGTATATTTTTGTGTGCAAGAGTCCCCACGAGCTTGTACGTATGTTGAGTAATCGGAAAAATTCAGACTGACGACGATCTTTTTCATGTTATTCCTCTTTGCCTTCAACCTCCATCCCATTCCAACCTAAAAGCTCTACTTCGCAGTCCATCCGGATACGAGACAAACCTTGAAAATATGATTGTCGCTGATTCAGTCAGGGCGTACGAAATAGCTAACGGCCTCGCGATTCGCTGAAGCATCTCACCAGTTGCGGGTCGTTCATGGTTTACCTTTCGGTGCCGGGAGATTTATATCAAGCCGTTGGCGGATCTAACAGATTGGACTCGATTTCTGATTGATAGAAAATTTGTCTATCACCAAAGTGCGCTATCTATTCTCATACAAAACAAAAGCCCCCGTCTAACACAATCGCCCGAAAAATCATCGTTTCATCCCGATATCTTCTAAGCACATTTTCTTAGCACTACAACCCCTTTCGGGCCTTCGCTTCCTGCAAATAGCGCCTCCAAGTGCCTCGGTCCATTGACCGCGTCTTCCAATTCGGAAATCCGAGCAGCGATGAACTGTCTTCGTCGACCGAGTCAGACCAGCGTTTCCTCGGTTTCCCCACTGACCACCGGCCTTCAGTTCTTCCAACGAATACCTTCTTGGGTATCCGTTGTTCGTCCATACGATTCATCTGTCCAGCCCATTGCAGCTTCCGCAGTCTTACAATCCTTGAGACCTCCGGTTCGTCAAAAATTGCATACAGGTCATGGTTGTATCGAATTCGCCATTGGTCCCCGTCCAGCTTCGCTCCGATTATTCGCCTCAGGACTCGTTGCTCAAAGGCGTTCAATATTTTTGCGGATACTTGGGTTAGGGTCCATGTTTCACACCCATAGCATAACACAGGTCTTATCACAGATTTGTATACTTGGAGCTTGGTTTTCCTGTGTATGCAGCTGGTCGTCAAGATCGTTAATAAGAATAGAATATTTTATTTGCGAGCTGTATTCTTCGGCGTATTTCGTCACTTTCATTACCCGTTTCCGTTATTTTGGCACCTAAATACACAAATTCGCTAACATTTTTGATACTGTATTCGCCAAGTGTGATACTTTGTGTATTTGAGGTATTTTTCCTCGACTTTTTCATTTGGTTGATTTTATTTTCATTTATTTGTAGCCCTACTAGTTTTGCTTCGCTGTCGAGTTTCAGGAAGAGTTCTTCGGCTGTTGTTAATGACCGTGACAGAATGTTGATGTCGTCCGCATAGGCCACTACTTGGCTCGACTTGTATAGTAATGTACCTTGCGTATCGACAGGTAGCTTCCGTATGACGTACACCAGTGCCAAATTAAATAGCAATGGGGCCATCCCATCTCCCTGCTTTAGTACGATATTTGTGTCAAAGGCATCGGTGAGTTGGTTATTGATGCGGACTTGGGAGGTTGTCGACGTCATTGTCATTTTGGTAAGACGGACTAATTTGGCTGGGATGCCAAAAACAAGCATTATTTGGTACAGTACGTTACGATCAATACTGTCGTATGCTTGTTTAAAGTTAAGGAAAATTTAGTGTACGTCTATGTTGAATTCCCAGCATTTTTCAAGTACCTGCTTGACTGTGAACAAATGTTCAGTTGTTGGTCTACCTGCCCTAAAACCGTCTTGATACTCCCTAATAATACTTTTGGCGTATGATCCGATTTTATTTTCTAAGATTTTAGAAAATATTTTGTACGCCGTACAAAGTAGTGATATGCCTCTATGATTTTTGCACTGTAGCTTGTCAACTTTTTTGTGGATAGGGAATATAATTGATTGGCTCCACTCTTTTGGCATATGTTTTTGTTGCCAAATATGCTGGACGACTTTGTGAATATGCTGGATGACTTCGCGATATCGCTGTGGTCTATATTTTCGCTGGGATTATTTGGCGCATAAGAAAACAACAACAGACCATGCGAGAAGCATGGGGTTTCAAGATTAATTCCGCAAACACCTATGAGATTTATTTATGGCCACAGGCAAGGTTTTTTTTGTTGTTGGAAGGTATAGGCTATTTACGCCTTGAACTTGGGGCTCCCAGATGCGGAAAACGTTCGGAATACCCACTAAACACCACTCTAGTCAATCTGAGAACATAGCTGGGAACCGCTTAGCACACTACTTCGGGTTAAGTCTCATTTTGCTGCGCCGTGGAGCACTTTCAAGTTGGGGAATCCCTCCCCCAGCGGGAGGAAGTAGGATCTCTGTTTCCTTGCAGAGATTTTGGGGTAGACTGTCCCATCTTTTACATGCAAAAATTACGTGCTGGGCATCGTCTTCCTTTCCTGCACAAAACATAAAGTTTAGGACAAGTAAGACTGAAAACATGCATGACCGCTTAAGAGCTGGGATAGTTTGAATTCAGTCTCAACGTACATTCGATTGAGCCACGGTCTCAGATCAAGCATGAGGCGCACAGTTCATCTTCTCTTCATGCTGATTTAGTGATACCATGCCTACAAAGACTCGCACCGCCGAATTAGAGACTATCGGATATGAAGATGCAATCCTTTGAGCTCCTCTTCTCTGTACCTGTGCTAAATGTTTCCGGTGCAGCTCCTTGCTGAGAGCGTCGCCCCATATTTTTGCTCCGTACAGTAGCACCGACTCTACGGATCTCGTCAAATGCTGCCTTCTTGATGGGTTGAGCCCCCTCCATTGGCCATAGGTAGACTAAGAGCTAATACGCCAGAAACAGATTCATCAGCAGGTGCCCTGATTTGCTTAGAGAAACACACCTTCGACTCAATTAGCAACCCCAGGTATTAGTGATGGTTTCGATTCACCCAGTAATCCCGCAATATTGGTCGTCCTTACTCTGGGGATTCTCTTTTTTGTCAGAATGACCATTTTCTCCAGTGCTATGCTGAATCTCCAAGCAGTCATCTAGTCACTCATCCCACGCATTGGCATACCTAGTCTAAGTTGCGTCTGTTTGACAATGCGTCTAAGAACTAGTGCCGCAACATTAGCTACATAGTCAATCAGATGCGACTCATCTCAGTAGCCAATCGTACGGTATATTATGCAGGTCGGCATCAAGGATACATCCCTGAGCAACATCCCGGATACATTGTGGAATTCGTTTGAAACATACAAAATATAACTTCTCGATTCAAAAACGTAGATTTAGAAAGAATCAAAAAAATCACGTGAAATTAATTAGAATTCAATGAAAAAATGTCAAAGCAAAACAGTATACGATACAAAAATAACGTTTCAAATCTACGGACTCAAATAAGTTTTCTTTATGTTATGTTTTGGTGCTCTCTTTGTTTTATTTCAAAACAGTTGGTAAATGAACCGAAAGTCGATTATATGGTATCTGAAATCGATTTACTAAATTAATTTATCAATTAATCTATTCCATATCGTCATCCTTAGAATTGACAGCTAGAAAAAGTTTGTATGCGAACAAAAAACTGTTTTTTAACGTTTTCCGTGCGGTTTTTCAATTACACTCTTCGTAAGAACCCTGCTCAGATTTCAAGGAATATTTTTAATTAAAAAATTAAAGGAATAATTCCAGCCTTGTCGGAGTTTTGCGCTTACCAACACAGATTGTGCTGAAATTCAGTTTATGATTTCAGAAAACGAAATGTAACTGCTAATATCTCCGGAAACTATAAACGGACCGCCGTTTCGTTTCGAACCATTTTAGTCCCATATATTGCCGATCACATGCACACTAATGATGCGAATCGAGGTCGATTTCTTCCCGTTAAACGTGTGAATTCCGGTTTTATAATTTTAAACTTAAAGGCTTAACACGAGCTTGTGTTTTGGTGGTCGGAAAATATTTTAGGCGAGTTATCTAGTGTGTCGGCGGTATGAAAATGGTTGTTTCTAGAGCACGTGCGTTTTTTGTGCAGATTCCCAGCTTTGATCGCTTACTGTGGCCACAATTTTTATTTGATTGTTGACATTTTGGTATCATCTTGTATCTGGTTTTGTGTAGTTTCCGCCAAGTAAACATTTATTTTAAAATACTAATTTCTATCAGTTATGCCGTTTAACTTGCGAAGAATTCAGAAATTTTTTTGTTTTACTAGAAAATGCCCTTTATCATGTTTTGATTCCCATGTCTTTCAAACGGCACTTAATGGAAAGCAAACTTTGGCGAAAAAAGAACTTCTATATCCATATCCGTTCAAAATTTATGCCCGGATGTACATAAAAAAATCTGCGACAACTAAAAAAATATATAATGAAACAGCTAACCTACTTTCCTGTAGAGGTCGGTTCAGAAGTTACTTAAATTGAAAAAGCTTGTAAAAGTATTTAAAAAAAATGTGTTGTTAGGAGCAATTATCAGCCGCATAATGATCTGTTGATGTACTTTGAATATATATAGTTTTGATAAGCATACCTATACTTTTGATTTATAAAAGAAAATCTTAGATCTTAGTACTTACATAGCACATTCACAGTGTGTGTTGATACAACATTTTCTGTCAATTGCATATTGAGACCGTGACAAATGACTACCAATGAGCGCTTATGTGGCTCAACGATTGCAGTGAAATTAGATGTTGTTATCCATCCACCTGAAACAAAAATTTTGTAGTTAGAATCTATGAGATTTAGCTTGCAATAGACAACAATTTAATTAATTTTCAGATCAAGTAGTTCCCTAAATAAAAAAAATAATTGCATTTTCCACCATAATATGTATTTTGACATTCCAACAAATATCGGAATACACATATTATATGCTTTGGCCGATAGGCGGTATCCTTATGAGAGAAGCCAATGTATATTCTTACAATTGTACGCAGTATTTTGCCTGAATTAATCTGTTTGCCCAGAAGGTCATCATCCCATTCGCCATAATAACAGATCAAAAATTTAGCAAAATTAAATTTAAAAAAATTATAATTTTCACTTTGTCTTATAATTAATTTTTTTTCTTCTAAAAATCCGTGCCTATTTTCTGGCACAAATGTCAGCGAGCTATAAAAAAGACTGAGCTTAGCTAACTAGCTTCAATCATATGAGGCGGGTTCTTGTCGCACCACGAAGCTACACTAAAAAATATTGATCACGCGTACTCTACTCTACAAGGCATTCCGATCAATTTTCATTACATTTGGAAATGTTCTATTATGTTTTAATTAAGCTAATCTACAGTATTTCAAAACTTTTTTGTCTCGTTAAAGTTAGCGGACACGGAGGCAAACGCAAACATTGTACAAAAAGCAACCGTTACTTTTCTTGAAGAAAGTCGTTAAATTACAAGGGGAATGTCAAACCTAAATATGTTAAAGTGGCTCAAGTGAACCACTCATCTCTGCCTAAAGGATGGAAGCTTAACGGGTGTAGCTAACTCTAACTTAGTAAAACACCAAACTGAGAAGTTTTGATAGGGTGACCAGCTTCTCTCCTAGGGAGCAGTCACTCCTGATCACTACGGGGCTGCTCGACTGTTCATATTTTTTTCTCCTTCTTTGTAGTACTACAGCCCCTCTCGGGCCTTCGCTTAAAGCTAGTTAGAGTATCTCATCTTCATGGCCGTATTGATTTTTTTCGGAAGTTGGTTTGGTCAGTACCATGCTCCCGTGTCCCTGCTCAGCTATGATATGATCTGATTAAATCAGTACATGTCATCACTGAGTGAGCACTCATAGTCTGTACGAAAAATCCCCTAAACTAAATTACGTTGCTCCCAACGAGATTTGAACCTGGGACCTTCGGCTTGTGCGTTCATGCTCTAACCACTAGACCACACAGACTACTCATATTTTTTTACAGTGTTTTAATTGCTATTAAATGTATCAATTTAAGTTCTTTTCAATAAATCAATTTTTTTACCTTATCAGCGAGATACTTGAAGAAGCAGTTACTCAGAGTTTTATTAATGCGTCGTATTGTATGATTTTTTTTTATCTCTGAGGATTGATCATGAATAGGACTAGATTTTCATGTAATGATCAATTCACATTATTTTGTGTGCCCCTCATATCGATATTTAAAGATTTTCTGGGTGGCACTCTTGTCAGATCGCACGAGCGTTGTGCGACAAAGAAAGAGTGGTGGAGAAAAAATAACAAATAAAAATCTGCGAATCTGACGATCGTCGAAATTATTTAAATGGAAGGATCCAACGACAACGCAAAATACATAGAGAAGAAACTGAAGGCTCCTCAAGTGACTGCGCGTCAACGTTCACAATTCCACCCAAACGACATCGACTGTTTAATAACAACGATCTTGGAAATATACAAAGTCAAATTAATTTTTAACCGACTTGCAAAGGAAAGAAGGTTGTCAGTTTGCCCCAAATATTAATTTTTTGTTGCTTTTTTCATGCATGTTCACGCATAACTTTTAAACGAGGGCAGATTTGATGTCGAATTTCTATAGCGGGCTGGTCTTCGCTGAATACGCCTTTGACACACGATATCGAAAGGTTAACTTAATCAAGCAATATATGAATGACAATTGGTTCTTCGGTATGTACGAACGTCAAGTATGTTATGCTCGAGGCCCAGCTTTGTTTGACCAGAACATGGTCGATCTAGTTTTGCGTGTTACCTACCATTCAGTGATATCCAGATCATTCTATGTACGTGTCGATGGGGGAAGCAATTCGAACGTATGACTAGGTTTCTACTACACGCAAAGGCCGTTGTCATTTGTTTCATCGTGAAGGCTATAGTCTTCAGTCGTTCCTGGATTAGATAGCTCCTTGCCTATTTTGGCGTTGAAATCACTCAGAATTCTTTTTTGTCGTTTATGGGCAATGAGTTGGCCAGTCCTTGCAGGTGATTGTAGAATGTTTCCTTCATTTCTTTGGTCGGAGCGACTACGTCGAGCAACCAAATTTTGAAGAATTCCGCTTTGATATGGATTGCTCACATATATTCCTATAATTGCCTTGAAATCAGTAGAGTGCGATGCCACTCCAAATTTAGCAGGCTTTCCACTTTTGTAAATTGTCTGCGATTTCATATCTGGAATATCGCTTCCAGTTCATTTCGTTTCCTGGATTGCCAGCATCTTTTAATTTATACTGACCGGCCAATTACTACAGGTCCTTAACAGCGCCAGTTTAGTTCAGTGATTTGACATTCTAGGATCTTATGGCATAGTCCTTTTTCTGACTGCCAGGCCAATGCCGTGAGTCCAATCTATTCCGAACCTTAGATAAAGGTTTTGAAACAATGTAGGGTTTCGATTCCTTTTTTAAATGCGGAAACTCATCTTTACCAGCTTATGTCCCCACAAAGGAGGGTTAAGCAGGATTTAGTAGTAGAGCTGCAGATTTGTTTGTAGTTTCAGTGTCCCATCAACCAACATAATGTGCTAAGCGGTTCCTTTTGTCAACGGATGTAAGTACATCTCTTACGCATGTCACGCCGTCAAGAGACCGTGACGTATCAATCTTGTACATGTTAGATGTAAAATATCCCCGCCCACTCAAGAGCAGGGTCAAGTAGAAGTCAATCTCACCGTGACTTCGATCTAGCCACTGCCTCAATTTAAGGATTAGATGCGCAGTCCATCTTTCCTTTGTGTCCTTCTCCCAGGGCTGTCGTCAATTACGGAGAGTGCGTGGTGAATCCTCAATTACGACTACGTCGCTGTTACCTTGGCTTGTAGGTACGAAAATATTCGTACGCGCTCTAGCAAGGAAGGCGATGAGTATCATCCCTGCTATCATTAGCACTGCGAATCCGGAGACTGTTCAGTATGCACATGCATTTGTATTGCTCTTTGTCTCTGTACCCGTGCCAACCACTTCAGATAGAGCTCGTTGCTGAGAGCACCACTCCATATTTCCGATCGGTAAAGTAGTGCAGACTGCACAGCGTACATCAAGAGTCATCTTCTTGATGATGCCCTATTTTGGCCATTAAACATACCATTACCCTCGCTGCTGTTTTACCAGCTCACACCCCGATTCATTTTGAAAAGCTCATCTTTTGGTCTGTCAATGTTCTTAAATATTTCACTACTGGTTTAGATTCTCTCATTACTCTCATATTGATTAACCTGAGTCGAGGAAAATGCCTCCAATTTTTACAAGTAGAAGGCAGAAGCCAAAAGCAGTCATCCGGTCCCTCACTCGGCGCATTAGCATATCAGGTTGCGCATGTTTGGGCGTGTGTACACCGACTAGCTTCGCAGCGGCACCCGCATAGCCGATCAAGTGTGACTCATCTGGTAGCTCCAGTTTCAGGAGCTCATCATACAAAATCTTCTACAAGTCAAGGCTAAGAATAGAGCCCTGAGTAATACTCCATGTAGCTTCCATCCTTGGCTGACCTTCCTTCGTGCCATAGAGTAGACTAGAATTCTTCAGATAGTCCCTTAAAATTTGCATTAGATATTTGGGTACTTGGGAAAAATTTTCAAGTACTGCCAGCATATACGCCCATCTCGCGATGTTGAAAATATTTCTGACATCAAGAGTGACCAGCAAGACAACCCGTCGGGTGGAACTGCTTTGTGCCTCTACAAGCATTAGTGGAGCGACCTACTCTAAAGTGATGTTATTGTCGAAATATATGCTTGTTTACCTCTTTACGTTTAGCTCGAATTTCAGTAAAAGACGTTATTTTAACGGTTAACATTTTAATACTCTATTTGTTCTGATTGTTTAGCAAAAATCGGTTGCAGGAAATTGGGGGGACTGACGATCCCATTTACTTTGTTGCGGTGGCGGGCTGGCTCTCCTCACTTTGGGTGCAGTCTGGCTTGGGCAGAGGCCTAGGGGTGCCTCCTGTAAGACTACATTTGCGATGACTTGGGCGAGTGTTGAACGGTCTTGGGAGCCACAAGCTAATCCTTTTCCCACGCTGTAACAAGCTACCTGGGATAACGGCTGATGCGTGGAGCGGAGGGGAAGCCAATATGCAGTAGGTGCCACAAGGCTTTTCCTAGTCCTAAGCTATAGATAGTTAGACCAGGTGACGTTGAAACTTTTGACGTGTATCACGAAAAGTATCCACTATTCCACAGAAGCCACAACGCTGTTCAATATTTCAAGGTATATTCGACTAAAATCGGTGGTGTAGCAGATCGTGAAGAAATAACTGCCCGCCTTCCTCATACATATGTTGCTTAGATATTATTTACTTGCTACACTTGCAATTAATTATTGAATACTTTTAGTGACCAGCATTTGCTGATTCTGTATGATTGAATTGTTAATTTACTTATCCAGTCAATTATGCTGATGATAGATAGTCAATGATAGACAAATGCTCTGACACGTTTATTTTGTATCGAAAAATTTACGAAAATTTACAGTTTTTCTAGGTACCCCCCTTACAAGTTACGTATTTTGTTCACCTTCACCATGTGCGCACGAGCTCCTCTACCTCGTCGTCAGTGTTGAATCTTTGACCTCCGAGGGCTTCCTTCAGTGGTCTTAACATATGGTAGTCGCAGGGTGATAAATCCAGACTATAGGATGGGTATTCCAGTACCTCCCACCCCAACTCCGATATTGTATCGAGCGTGAGACGCGCGGTATGAGAGCGCACGTTATCCTGGAGAAGAATTGCACTTCGTGCTGGAATGCTTCTCCGTTTCAAGCGTTATTTTGCGATATTGAAGGTGTTCGTGGGTGATGGAGTCCACACTATCAATACTGATGCCGAGTTCAGCTGAAATATCTCGAATATTCATCCTACGGTGTTCCAAAATGAGTTGTTCTACGCGGCAAATGTTGTCTGGTGGGATAGTAGTTCTCAGTCGACGAGCATGTGGCTCATTCTCGACGGTTTTGCGACCATTATTGAATGCTTTGGCCCATTTAAATATAACAGCCCTACTCAGGCACTCACTATCGAACTGATTTCGCAAACGCAGAAAAATTAACGCCTTCCCACACTAAAATAGTAATGGCAATACGTTGCGCACTGGTTGTCGGCACTTGATGTTCACTCATGGTCGTAGCACGTGCGTGAAATATGCACTCCCGACGACATACTTAGGCCACGACCTTCAAAACGTACATGCGCGCATCTACAGCGTTTGTTTCCATCATATTTGAACCATCCTCATATTTCGGTCGTTATATCTAAAAAACGAAATTGCTGATCCTTCATTTAATCAACCATGCTAGAAGTCAATTGCACATTTGCCAATATGTTAAGGTCGTTGTTTCTTAAAAAAATGTGAGTGCACTAATGGTGTGCTTTTGCATGATTTAGATTTGAGCGAATTATTTAGATGTTTATGGACGTAAAATTGCCTAGAAAGTCTAAAGCTGACATCATTTAGCTCTTTGAAGAATATGTAATTATAAAGAAGAACGATCAAGCATACCGCCCTACAATTCGGGCTGATGCAACTAGCTTTATCTCGTTCCCTTTCCCAGCATTGCAGTATAACCATAATGAAAGTTTTCTGTTTCTTTTTCTTACTCCCAGCGTAGTTGTACCACCTTTACAAAATGCATGTTAGTACCGCCCCATCGCTGATTAAGTCTAGTACAGGCCCTCTTTAATAGATTTAAGGGGAAATTGAGCAAACTCTTATGGGAAATTGAAGGCTGATTACTTGTTGCATAGCTGTTATAATTTGAGGGGCCACTTTTTTTAAACGCATTGTGTACCCCGGAATAGCTATGCAGCCATTGAGATAGGTCCTCAGCAGTAGGAATCGTGTTAGCGAGTCTTCCCTTGATTTCCCCTTCTATTGCAAATCAGCGTGAGCCCCACTATCCAGCACTCCACTGAACATACTAAGCAGAAAGTCAAGGCAATAGTCAAAGGCCCTCTGAATACCTCAGCTGGAAACCCATCTAATCATGGGGCCTTTATTACCTTCATGGACAAAACTGCTTTTTCTGATTCAGTTTACGGAAAGGCCGAGCAATTCGCTAGAGTTTGATTGTGGATTGCATCAACAAGAACTGAATTTATAGGAAAAAGAGCCCACCTCGGATGCGCAGGGCAAACGTTAGGCTCCAAGCTTCCACATGACCAGCTTGTAGCCCAGGGTCCAGTAATCCATGTTCACGTTATCCACCAGATTTTCCCAGCAGCTGGCCTTGCTGTTTTTGATAAGTGTCCAAAGACGTTTTCTGGCAGATGTTTATGCAGCACGCTTTATGCGTGCCTCTTCTTAAGTCTATCCCCGCTGAGCCTCTCGTCAGAACTTGTGATATCCAATTCTGTGCTTAGCTTTTTCAGATGACCACCAGTACACTAGAACCTTGCCGTGTCGAGGATATGAATGACGTGCAAGCAGACGTGATTTACTCATAATTGAATTATCCATGGCTATGAGAATGCAGACTAACTTCTCAACCTCCATCTCCCAGTGTTCCATCCAAGACTAGAAGACTGAGCACATGTACGCCGAAAAAGACCGTCGTCAATCTCAAGTAATATATACTGGTCATCATTGGGCGAGTAGTTCTCTAAAACTTTTCAGTAGTGCACCCTTGATGCTAGGGACTTCGATGCAGATATTACATCTGCGATGGTCGCAACGTAGTCCCATTGGCAAAAAGTAGGGGTGTTTCCGATGTTTAACACAACAAGCCCAGTTCAAGCTGCCATATCTAGGACTCGCTTTACTTTAGCACCGAACATAGGCACACCCTAATCAATAGCTTTCGCATTCAAGCCTCCCCCAACGAGAACACGCCATTCTGCGCGTAAGACGGCGTCTTCTAGAACTTCGAGCTCTGACTGAAAGAACAATGACGGTTCATTTGGAGTAAGATACACACGAAAACGTGTTTATTTATTTATGTACGCTATTTTTCAGATCCCTAATTCAAATTACAAAATCGGTAATGAAATATGTATAATACATTCAACAAAAACAAAGTGACCAACTTGAATAGAAAAAAAAACAAGAATATAAAATACTAATTAACTATTAGTAGCTAAGGAGAATGTTATGTAATATGCTTTCAAAAGCATTTAAGGAATGTGGTAGTGGACCCAGCTGGAGTTCATTGTAGCGCCGTGATTCTCGTACTGAAAGCGAATAAAAATAACTACCGGTTCGACCGAAGGGCACAATGAATATGTCAGCTGAACGCGTTCTTTAGGCGGGACGCATAAAAAACCTTTCCTAAAGGTTTGATGAAAGAATGCCGTGAAACTCGTATAAGCAACGCAGGTCTGAAAATTCTCTAGTTTTTTCTGAGTAATGAGATGTTGGGGATCTGTAGGAGGTGATCACAGGAGCGATAAGGGAGATTATATTTGTAGAATAGAGAACGTGTGAATTTACGCTGTACAGTCTCAACAGCATCCGATGGATTGGTATAGTGAGGATACTATACTTGGGAGGGATACTCAAAGATTGACCGGGCTAAGAGTACAAATAGATGGACGTTGGTTAAGATGCTAAAGTAATTGCAGGAGAACCGTTAAAATAAAACCAGCGACACATGAAGCTCTAGTGATTATGCATGAAATATGGATGCCAAATTTTAAACCTGGGTCAAATACAACTCCCAAATCTTTAAATTTGTCCACAAGCGCGAGCAACGATCCGTCAATCCGGTATTCATATAACAAATTGATTCAAATATGATCGAGATAAATGCTTTGATACGTTTATTCACTCTTGAAAAAATTTATAAAAATTTACAGTTGTTCGAGGTACTCCCCCTTACAAGTTATGCATTTTGTCCATCTTTCCGGAAGCTTTTTGATGCCGGTATTGAAAAATTCCTTGGGCAACTTGCATAGCCATCTGCGCACGAACTCCTCTACCCCGTCGTTGGTGCTGAATCTTTGACCTCCAGGGACTTCTTTCAGCGGCCCAAACATGTGGCGGTCGCAGGGTGATGAGTCCGGACTGTGGGGGTGTTCCAGTACCTCCCATCCCAATTCCGATATTGTATCGAGAGTGAAACATGTGGTATGAGGGTGCGCGTTACCGTGTCAATTTTCGCTCGAAGTTCAACAGTTTAGGAACCCATTGCGCCGTTATTTTGCGATATTGAAGGTATTCGGTGGTGATAGACCCTACACTACCAATACTGATGCCGAGTCTGTCGAAGTCTCTAGAACATTCACCCTGCGGTCCTCCAAAAGTTGTTCTACGTGGCAAATGTTGTCTGGTGTGATGCTCGTTCACGGTAGATGATCATGCGGCTCATTCTCGACGGTTTCGGGACCATTCTTGAATGCTTTGGCCCATTTAAATACAGCAGCCCTACCCAGGCACTCACTACTGAGCTGATTTCGTAAACGCAGAAAATTTTCTGTGTTTTTAACCCCTTCACACTAAAAAACGAATGACATTACGTTGCGCAACGGCGGTCGGTACTCGACGTTCACTCATGGTCGTAGCACGCGCGTGAAACATGCACACCCGACGAAAACTATCCCACACTGTTCATAAGGGACTCAGCTATCACATATTGAAGCCACGACCTTCGAAACTACATGCGCGCCATCTACAGCGTTTGTCTCCATCATATTTGAACCCCCCTCGTAATACTGAATAAATTTTGTTGGTGAATCTCATGTGACAACATTTTGAAATATTAAGAGGAAGTAAATTACCTTGACACCAATTTTAGAGATTGTCAAGATCATTTTGAAGTAATGAGAAGTCTTTTTTGGAGTTAATGGAACGATAAATTTTTAAATCATCAGCGTAAAGAAGACAATTCGAGGATAGTCATTAGGAAGATCATTAATGAAAATTTGTTGTATCTATATATATATATACTGTGTCTCCGCGAAGCCGTTCCCCTACCCATTACTCTGCAAGTGCAAATGAACGCTGTCTCACACCCACATGGCGGGAATGCTAGATTCAGCAACGAACCATGCCGAGGAACTTCTGTCATGATACTGGTAGTTGAGTAGCAACAAATCGGCTTTTATTTCATTCGTAAACTGCTTCCAATACGGCTGTCAACAACAAGCCTTTACATGGATAATGTATTCATTATCTGGTTGAAATCCTTCTTTGGTTAAAAAGTGATGCAACATGTTAGTTCGGACCGAATAAAACTTCTATTTACTTAATTACGATGGATCTCCAGATTCCAAAACAATAACAACAAGACGTGTAGAGAGGACTACGTTCCTGTCAAAAGGGTTTCGTACTCAAACTTTGAAATACCCACATTTACACGACGTAACTAATGTAAGACTCAAGAAATACGTCTATGATCTGCATGTTAACTTACAAGTTCAAATGAAACCATCAGTTGATCCAATTTAATAGGCTGCCATTTTGTTACAGTAAGTCAAATATTAGTCAGTGTAAAGGGTACCAAAACTATTTAAGTTATGTATCTTTTCTGATCTGAAGTTTTTGAAAAGATTCAATAAATAATAAAGCATCTGGTTGGATCAAAAGCCAATGAGCTAGGAAAACCTGTATTGTTAATGTTGTAATAAATGCAAATCCAGATGACTATGACTCCAATTAATAAGATTAGATTGTGATGAAACTTACAGGTTGATACAAAATTTTACTTCATGTAAGGGTAGCCTCTAGCTTTTATTGGAGAAAATGTAAAATTATTAAACATTTAGCGAATTTTTAACTTCTAAGCTATTTGTCGTTATTGTACTGACAGAGAATTACTTCTATGATTTTTTCAGATTCGCCGGTCTGTAGGTGTCACCAGGGGGAAACAACAGTTTTATCGTTCCCCTGCTAACCCCGTTATCGATATTGCAATTTTAACAACCAATATTAAATTATTTCCTCTAAATCTTTCATTGATCTATCTTGGGTGAAAAAATTTTCTTCATCGGTCAATTCAACAAAAAAAGTACCCTTGCAACCTTTTCCCTGATTCTAGTATGAGTTGTATGGCCCAACAATATTATTTTTTAATTAAGCTTAAAATAAAATAAAATGCAATGTGAACTATGTAAAACGTGCCTAGAAACGACAATTGAATTCAGCTCTAGATAAATATTTTTGTTGTTAAGCATGAAACTGGTCCACCCCCTTTCGACTTCTGCCGAATACCCACCGCATTGAAATTCATCATGTAACATACCATGAAATAAACCACCTATTTCATTCCATTTCAACATTAGCTCTCTCCATCAACAAATTTATATCTAAAAATACGTATACATACCTTCTGGACTAGGAATAGTCCTTGAGGTGGCATTCTTTATTTGCCGACCTCCAACCATCCATTTAATATCAGCTGCTGGATTTGACGGAGCTGTTGTGCACGTTAGGGGCACAGGATCTCCCACTCGAGCTTCAGAAGGTCCTGATATGGAGACATGTGTCGGAGCAACTGTAACAAAAAATAAAACAAAAAATATAATGAAAAAAAGGGAAAATTAATTTTCTTCTTTTAAAATAGCAAACAGGAAAGAAAACATAAAAAGGAACCAAGGACGCAAGGCAGCAAGCAAGAAGGTCGCATAGTGAATCAAGTTGAAATTCGTGCTGAGACGCAAAACGTATATGGATGAAATTTTGAGGAGGGTTGATTTTATGTCTTGGTACTCTCATGTTAGCTGCTGAGCTGCATCCCTGAAGTATAGGGTCAGACGCGTAGTTTGTCTCTGACGTGCTCCTGTCTACAGTTGCTGGGTGTACTGAATTTTTTCATAAATAAATAAAAAGGTGAAATGGCATAAACGGATGGTAATAAATTTTTTATGTGGCATTAATTTCACTTTAAACCTGTCGCGACCATGTCGGCAGGGATCGTTCAGGATGAGATGGTGGTGAAACTTGCGTGAAATATTAGATGAAACGGGGAGCAGCGGTTGAGACGACCTGAAGATTGAATCTTTGAGATATAAGTCGCGGCTGCAACGGTTCCGTCGCGCATAAAAGCGTTGATCTTATACTCCGGCAAGTTTGATGTGCTGGAGGGAAAGGATGCGAGCAACATGAAACATATGCGGCAGGAAACCTCAACAGAAAACATTGTTTGGTAATGACAGCATTAAATTACAAAAGTGATGCGTGTTGTGATTCAATTACCTCTCTTCGTCCTTGACAATTCCCATTGAGTACAAGGGCTGGGGATGCCAAAAGCAAAATCTTATTGCAAAGAAACGGAGAGAAGGAGCTCTTCAATCTTCTTCACTTTTCACACAATTCATCCTGTTCTGCAAGGACATCAGCTTCACGAAGACCTCGGATAGATTGGAGTTCTATCTCTCCCACCTCAGCTGCACTCACACTCCAGAATGTCGTCTGTTAAGGATGACATCTTTCGTAGATGAATATTTGATTGAATCATACAATGAGACCTCCTTGTGCCAGAACAGTGGATAATAGGTAAGTGGAATGGTTACAAAATTTACATTCCTATTTTCCAGCTGGCAACGAACACTCTTACCTGCCTAGCGACGACTTAATTGGATTTTGTAAAGAAATACGTTCGCTCACAGAAATTCTTAGTTAACAAAAAGTAGGAGGAAATTGAAGTTAGTGGAAAATTGGGTGATGTAGGATAGAAGAAGGTTTGAGAATCGCGAATATGATGATTTCATTTGGGGAGAATGATTACATTCAAAAGTTATGGCCATGGTGCGAAGAGTCCTTTGTCATTTATATTTGTTCAAGCCATGCGCATATTTACGATGTTCTGTAACTTAGATTGATGGAACATGATTTGAATTTACTAAGGACATAATAAATGACCGAGAGCAATGGAGACTCGCTACAATTATTCAAGGTCGGACTTGTCAGATTATTAATTAAATTTTAAAAGGAGAATATTTTATCATTCAGAAAGACCCGTCTTAGCTGATTGTGCCTTCAGTTTCACATATTTTATACATTACCCACTTGCAAATTCTTGCGTCACCAAAATCCAATTTTTATTCAGCGGGAAAAATAAACATTGACTTTAATTCCTACTTACATAACACACTCAATTCTATTTCCGCTTTCAATGGCGTCTGGGACATAATATTGCTGGCCTCGCATCGAAATTTCGCTTTATCGTCGCTTGATTCAGCCGTGAATGTGTAAATATTCTCCGAGAGTCGTCCAGCGGTCCTGGAAATACAAAAAAAAAACACACAAAGAATTTTAAAACAATAGATACTAAAAATAAGCATACGATATTGTAAGAAAGGGAGAAATAACTATTGCAACAAAGAATGGTCGTGAATAAAACAATCTGCATTTTTTAAAAGGATCTAAAATGTGAATCCTTTTTGCAAGAAACGTATTTGAACGACATATATCCCAGTCGACTCATACAGATACATTCCTTTGTATTATGTATGAATGAAGCGAGAAATTTCATCAAGAACAATGTTCCTTTGGACTGGTGAAAAGCAAAAGTTCATCCTTTTTGCACGGTGGTATAGAAGGTAATGGTCCTTCGAGTGCACCACGATATCTCCATCTTGGCCGAAAATGGAACTCTTGGAAGAAATTAAAAATTCATTGTGTCGTGGTCTTAATCCAACTAAATACCAAAATCAGGAAACTGAAACGATACGTGACTTCGGTCCAAGGCACGTCCCTTTTGTACGCCGAGCACGTTTTTTGCTCTAAGGACAAGGAAAGATGCGATGAGCGGAAAAAAGTCCAAACTTGTTGTCGAACTCGTCTTCATCAAAGCTAGAACTCTTAAGCAAGAGTCTCCTAGAGTTTGCGACAAAGAGATAGTGTCGGGCAAAAGTTTTAGTTTTTGTTCTACTTTATCGCTTAAGGACTCAAAAAATTTGTTATCTTAACGTTCAAAACGCTGTTGCTTCGTAAAGTCTTCTAAAAATGAAAAAAAACCGACTATCAACGGGTTTGCAATGAATGACGACCTTTATTGATAGTTGTTGAAAATTCCAAAAAAAAAAGAATCAGTTCGTTAAGAGGAAAATATCGACTTATAATTCAATGGCGGAGCAAACTTTCGAACTAGGGTAAAACTAGGCATAACAAATGAAGGCTGCATTGCATCGGCGACCTGAATCTCAAATGCAATCTAGACCGGAACACGAAAAAACTATAATCGTAGCTGCAGTTCTTAAGATTTTCATACTTCAAACTTGCATCTCATGCACAATATAATTGGATTTGCACTCCATCCTGCTATTCGCCCGCATCAAACTTCGGCACACTACAAGTTCAACTACTTCTTTCCATTATTGTCCTTGCAGCACCGCTCCTAACTCAAATATTCTCCGGCAATCCTCTCAGAAATAGTCCATTGGGAATAACTCGAAGAATCATGATATGCCCAAAAGTTTTTGCTCCATCTCTAACTCTTCTCTCTCCATCTCTCACTATCCTGATTATTCTTATGGCATACTTCTTCCTTGATTCGTGCTTATGATAAAATTATCGGATAAGATCGAGTTTCAATTGTTCTTGTTGCAATCCAACTTTCCCCAGCATCCAAATTATTTTTCGTTTGTATCTCCATCTTCAGATTTCAGTTATTCTAAGAATTCTCTTGGAGAAGTTGTGATGGCAAGATGGCGTTGCACGTTTGTATGTTCATGTTACTCCTTTGGAAAATTGAGAATCAAATATTCACAAGACGACGAAAACTTGTTATTCGATAGTACCGAAGAGGTTTTTACAGAGAATGTGAGAATAGTGAAAGGCAGGAGTTGTAGATGCTGTGGAGGGAAGCATTCGAACTTGTACTATTTTTGGCCACAGCTTTGTGCCTCTCGCCATCTGGTGAAATTAAGTATAAATCGGTTTTTACAAACACGTAATGGAAAGTTTTCAAACTTAACTCCCCAAGTTTCAGATTGAATGGAATTTAAGGCTTAAAGGTAATGCAGAGAGATATTGGTATTGTGTAGCAGAGCCTGCAGAAATAGGTAAAGAAGAAATCCTTGAAAGTAGTAGCACTGCGTCATTCTACAGCAGCAACAGCTACACTCGCAATAGATGAGGTAGGACAGATGGAGGTTGTCCATTCGGTCATTCGCCTGGGAATGGGATTGTCATGAAAAATTTAATATTAATTTCCAAAGTACCTTTGTTATCCCAGAAAATACCCTCAAGGGATATATCTTACAAAACTCTGCATAATTTAGTATCCAAGTTGAACGATACTGTTTTATACTGCGAGAGTTTTACCGTATTTGAAAAGAAAGGGTAAAGTGATTTATATGGAAATTCATCGAATATAAGTTGAAAGTTGGATAAATTTTAGGTATTCAATAAAAATATATTAAACAGCATGTATCAGCTTAAAAATTCTTGAGAAAGGCTAGAATACAGTGGCTAAACTTTCTTAATATACTAGATATACTTTTCGCTTATCATAGAAGACTTTCACGAAAGGGGTTACTATGAATCGCATATCTTATTCAAAAACAATTATGAAGCGTCCAATTGATTTTACGACGTTTTGAATTAAAGTATCTTTAAATTCGAAAACGTAGCAACGCCCGTCAGTAATCCCCATTATAAGTTTTTTAATTATTATACGCTTTAACGCACATTAAACTTTATAGATAATAATAAAAGGTAAGGGCATTTTAAAAACTGATGAGGAGATTAAAGGCATTATCCATGGATCGAAGCTTAAAGGTGGGTTTTTACAAAGCGTGCCATTTCTATGCCATTACCCATGCTGCGTTCCTGCCGTACGATGTTGAAAACCGGTAGCTGATCGCCAACTATACATTTATACAGATGGGAACGTGCTCGTTGGGGGCGACTTCAACGCGAAAGCAATCGAATGGCGCATGCCTCAAACAGATCCGTGGGGAAAACGAATCCTAGAAATGGCGGTCAGGACGGCACTCGTCATACTAAACACAGGAAATACGCCGACATTCCGCCGTATTGGCTGTGAAAGAACCATACCGGACGTGACATTCACCTCGAAGTCCTTAGTATGGAGAATACACAACTAGAGACTATTAGAGGACTACTCAGCCAGTGATCATCAGTGCATTCTGCTTGAGATAAGCAATGTTGTCTCCGGACGTCCGTGCTTTCGGCTTTCTACAACTAGATGGAACATCGGAAGGATGGACGTCGAGAGGTTCGCCGAGGTGCTCACAGTAGGTGAGCCGCTGCAGGGAGCTTCGGAGGGGACGGAAGAACTGGCAGCTCAAGACGTGGTGAACTCTACTATGAGCATCATTACGACTGCTGGCTGCGCTTCTATGCCCCGTCGAAGACCCCGGCACGGCAAGCCTCCAGTGTACTGGTGGTCAACTGAAATCGCTGAAAAGCGAAGGGAGCGTCACAAGCTTCGGCGTGAGACCCAACGGGCGTGAAACCGTCACGAGGCAAGCAACTGCGCAGCAGCATATAAGTCGGCCAGGAAATGCCTTCGCAAATTTATCAACAACAGCAAGACTTGCTGCTGGCAAGATCTTGGTTACAAGCTAGTTATGCGGAAGCTTGGTGCCCTACGGAAACCTTGTATACATGATGTGGAAAAGATGGACGAGATAGTGCGGGCACTCTTTCCCGTGCATCCCGTCACACTGTTCATGGTGAAACAGCAGTCGAGTGTCCACTCTTCACACAGCCGGAACTGGAAGAGGCAGCCCTTTCTTTGAAAGCGAGGAAGGCTCCAGGTCCAGATGGTGTTCCAGCTGAGGTGGTGCGGCTTGTCTATCACCATTGTTCTGACTTGCTGCTCAGCACATTCAACGCTTGCCTACGGGACGGGGTTGTCCCAGTATGATGGAAGGTGGTGAGGCTCAGCAAGGGGAAAGGAAATCCCGAATCGCCGTCTGCATACCGCCCGTTATGAATGCAACACACGGCTGGGAAAGTGCTAGAGAAACTCATCAAGGGAAGACTCACTGACGCGATTCGTGCTGCTGGGGACCTATCTCCTCGGCAGTATGGCTTAAGAGCAGGAGATTCTACCATTGATCCGATTGCAGAGGTGGTGAACGCGGTCCAAAAGGGAGAGGCACATAATCGCACCAAGCGCCGGATCGCCCTGTTGGTGACCTTCGACGTCAGGAACGCCCTCAACTCCGCTAGATGGGTGGATACTCTCGATACGCTGGAAAACTCTTTTAAAGTTCCAATATATCTAATGTGGCTTTTGAGGGACTACCTACAGGACCGAAGCCTGCTCTACGATACGACACAGGGCCAACGAAGGATGGAAATTACATCGGGTGTTGCTCACGACGTGCCTTACGACGGGCTACTAAGCCTGAAGATGCCAGATGAGTCGCGCTTGGTTGGCTATGCAGATGATGTTGCGGCTTTCGTCGCTGAACGTACCGTTGAACAGGCGCAACTTAGGCTAGGTATGCAATGCGCTCAGTGAGGGACTGGATGACTGCTCGTGGGTTCAGTTTAGCACCGGAGAAAACTGAAGTGACCATGTTGACAAAAAAGAGAATCCCTAGAGTAAGGATAATCAGTATTGGAGACATATAAATCAAATCAAAGCCAGCGGTGAAGTACCTGGGACTACTGATCGACTCGAAGATGAGTTTCTCTGAGCAAATCAGGGCAACGGCTGAGAAAGCTGCTTCAGGAGTATTGGCTCTGAGTCAACTTGTGGCCAACGTAGGGGGACCCAGCCCATCGAGAAGACGCCTCTTGATGAGTGCTGTAGGGTCAGTGCTACTGTACGGAGCAGAAGTATGGGGCGACGCTCTCAGTAAGGAGGTATACCGAAAACGTTTGGCACAGGTACAGAGAAGAGGAGCACTGAGAATTGCATCTTCGTATCCGACAGTGTCTGATTCGGCGGTGAGAGTTATTGCAGCCGTGATACCTATCGCCCTCCTCGCTAGAGAGCACCGCGCTATTTACCTGCGCCAAAACAAGGATGCGAGGGAGATGGTTGTCCACGAGGAGAGACAGCGCTCGCTTAGTGATTGGCAGCAGTCTTGGGTGAGCTGCACGAAGTGAAGGTGGACTGCGCGCCTCATCCCGATTGTCAAACCGTGGCTAAATTGAAAGCATGGTGAGACTGACTTCTATCTGACCCAGCTTTTGAGTGGTCATGGGTGTTTTCAGTCTTACCTGCACACGATCTATAAGTCACGGTCTCCCGATTGTCGGTTTTGCCCAGGAGAGGGGGTATTTTTTGCGTGCACGGAATGGGTCAGGCTGCGAAGTAACCTCTACAGGGAGACGGGAGAGCTCACTCGGATAATATAATCGCGGTGAAGCTCGAATCGGTTGACAAATGGAACCAGGTGGCAGATTATGCTCGGGCAGTCCTAAAATATAAAAGGGACTCATAGCAGCCAGGGGAGTTGCGGCTGGGGGGTCGCTTGTCTGGCGCTTCTTGTTCCTTTCTCCTCTCGCGCTAGGAAAGGGATCCCCCTGCTTAAAGGCGCCTCACGCCGTAACAAAACGAGACCTGGCCCGAAGTAATGTGTCAAACGGTTCCAGGCTAGGTTCTGAGGTTGAGAGGGGAGGTGTTTAGTGGGTTGTCCAGTCGCCTCCTTACGAGCATGGGAGTTCCACACTCTGTGCGCAAATGGCATTTACCTCCCAAACACAAAAAAAAACTGTACATTTATACTGGTGGATGTGGGTGATTATGGAAAGGCTATTGATGTTGGCTTGTTTGGAAAGCCTGAAATCGGAGCTAAGTTTGAAGCAAAAAAGCAGGACATTCGAGAGCTAAGACCTTTTAACCAACATGGCGAACTACTTCCTTTTGTTATATTGATTGATGAAGTTTTTCCCCTGGAAAACTATTTAATTATTTTTTGAAGTCCATTTTATAGACAAAAATCCGACTACCAAATAGACTTAGACAATCAAATATCATTTAAAGTAAGACACATTTATGCAACAAAGTCAAGCAGAAAAAAGTTAAGAATACTTATTAAAAGATGTAAGAAAAGAAATTAGAGGCTAGATGAATGCTTGCAAAATTGTGTGATAAGGCAATAATAACTGCGATTCAAGAAAAGTAAAGTCTTTACTTTATTTTTAAAAACCAAGTAGGCTAAGGATAGAGAGCCAGGCTCCAGATTGTTATGCTTTCTGATAGTTCGCGGCATAACTGACTGAAAATATAAATCTGTCTGGGCGTACGGAACTTCGAGAATGCTATTAGACTGACTAGGATCCGCATACTGTCTGTTGTGCAAGTCTTCGCTTAGAGTGGAAGCAATTTGTTGGTGGTACAACTTGCAAAATGAACATTGATCTAAGAAGGTTCTAGGGGACGACAGAGAAGGGAAATGAGATATGGATAAACAACGCTCATACGACTCATAGGTTAAGTTAAATTTGAAGAACAAAATACAGGTAAACTAATGCTGAATAGCTTCTAGCGAGCTCACAAGATATAAGTGTCTAGGAGACCACACTATCCAGCAGTACTCAAGAAGCAGGCGGACAAGACATGTGAACAAGCAAACAGCGGTTGCAATATTTGCAGACTTGTGCAAATGTCGCATAATAAAACCAGAAACTTTTGATGCCTTGGTAATTATGCTAAAAATATGGGCAGCGAATTTGAGCTTGGGATCAAATATTACACCAAGATCTTTGCATGAGTCTGCAGAGGAGAGAAACATCACCTAGGGTGTAATTCTAAGTTAAAGGAACAATTTTCTGAGTAAAAGTCATTTCAAAACATTGTTACGAAGGGAGTTTGTAGTCATAGAGGTTAAAGAGATCATTTTGGAGTTACTGACAATCTTCCGGAATACCTTAAGATCATCAGAAAAAATGAGACAAGAAGAGGAAATTACAGAGAGAAAGTCGTTGATAAGCAGTAAGATAAGAAGAGGTCCAAGGATTGACCCTTGAGGCACGCCAGATGTAGAATTGAATGGAAAGGAGGCTGTGCCATAAAGATAAACTCGACATGAACGAGAGGATAGATAGGATGAAACCCAAGAATGTAAGAGGTGTGACAATTAAGTAATGAGACTGTTTTTATTGCCGCGCTTGTCGTAAATCTGCGGCCTTCAAATTTGCTTCCCTTTCTTCGGCATCCTTCCCATTTCTATTGATATATTTACCATCGCTCTACCTTGTTTAGTTCGTCTGCTGTGTCGTGTTTAGTGCTCGTCACGAAAATGGAGAAACAACATCAAGAGCAACGTGTCGCGATAAAATTTTGCGTCAGATTGGGAGAAACAGCATCAGAAACATACGCTAAAATTCTAAAAGCCCATGGTGATAGTGTTCTTAGGCATGCTAAAGTGTTTTCATGGTGTAAAGAGTTTAAGGAGGGGTGTGAGAGCGTGGAAGACGAGGCTCGGAGCGGGAGACCAGTGTGCGCGCACTAATACGTGAATATCTGTGTTTAACAATTCGAATATTGGCCTCGGAACTGGGTATGAACCATGAAACAGCCAGACAAATTTCCACCGACGGTTTGGGATGAAGATTGTTCCAAAGAACCGTGCCACACCACCCTCAGCGTGTCCCAGTATTTGGCCTCTAAATGGATCGCCGCATTTCAACAGCCGCCTTATGAACCCGTTATGTCACCCTTCGACTTTTTTATTGTTCCCTAGAACAAAATCGGTAGTCAAAGGAACCCATTTTGAGTCGATTACGGACACCCAGGCGGCCGTGACGAGGGTACTCAAGGACATCACAGTTGAAGCGTTTCAGAAATGTTACGAAGCATGGAAAAGGCACTGGAATCGTTGTAAAGCTGCCCAAGGCGACTGCTTTGAAGGGGATGCCAGAGTTGCAGAATAATTTTTAAATATATGGTTTTCATGGAATCAGTCTCATTACTTAATTGTCACACCTCATAGGGAACCAGATACTCGTATGCATAGAGAAGAACATGGTTCACGGAATCAAAAGCTTTGGAGAAGTCCGTGAATATTGCATCAACTTGAAGCTGTTTATCTGTAATGTAATCTTCGAACTCAGCCAAGTTCGAGGAAGTTGAGCGACCCTTCAAGAATCCACGTTACTGTGGTTTACAAATTGAACTCAATGACTCAAGAAACCTGTTGTGTACAAGTCCATCCAGCAGCTTTGAGAAACAGGAGAGGAGTGATATAGGACGATAGTTTGAAACAGTTGATGGGTCACCGTTTTTAAAGATAGGAACAACATTTGCATCTTTCCAGTACGTAGGAAAGGTGCCAGTACTAAGGTTGAGATTGAATATAAAGGATAGAGGAAAACACAAAGAGGAATTAAATGATTTTATAAATATATTTGGCAATCCATCGGGACCAGGACTTACACTCGAATCGAGCAAGTCAATAAGAGGTTTAATTTTAATTAAGGATCAGTGGAGCAGGATGTAATTGATACTGGACAAGTTTGAATTGAGTTTAAGGAAGAGTGTAGTATATCAAAAGAGGAAAAAGTAGACGAAAAAAATTTGGCAAACAGGTTTGAGATATGCTGTGTGGAGGAGGCTTCAGTGTTATTCCATTTAACAGCATTTGGGATGGTAGAGGAAGGTTTAAAAGATCGTATGTAGAACCAAAAGGGTTTAGCGTTATATGTCAGGAGCGATCTCTCTAAACTGCTGAAGTAATTTTTCATGGCCATTTTGAGCTACTTTTTAGCCGAAGTACGCAGACTACGAAAATTCGGTTTGACATCATCGTTTCCGGTTACTTTATAATGCCTATGTCCCTTGTCTTTGGCTTTTAAGGAACAGAGAACTGTTCGAGTAACCAAGGCTTCATTTTAGCTTTGCAAAAAGCTTGCAGTGGAATATAATGAGCAATCAGATTGTTAAGGTAGCCGTAAAATTTGTTCAAAGCACTATCATAGTCAAGAATAGAGAAGAAAGTACACCAGTTGACCGAGTCTAGGGTGGTTTCAATTGCCTCATCATTTGCTCTAAAGAAGCTGTAACGATGAACTGAGGCAATTCTCTGAGGTTTTAGAGTATCAACGGTTAGTGCTAGATACAAAGGAGGATGATGGAGATCAGATTGAATATGAGGATCTAAAACAGGGGTTGTTTATAGACAATCAGTTTGAACATTTGACAAGACAAGGTCCAGAAGGCGATCATTAGGGTTACGGATATGGTTAAACTGTGAAAAAGAACAAGGGGAAAGAAAAGAAGAAAGTATCAAAGAAGGATTATTTGCTGAGAAAATACTACGTGTTGTTAAAGGATGCCATTCCACTGACAGTAGGTTGAAGCCCCCACAAATTATAATTTCAGAATTTGGATGAAGAGCAAGGAGATAGACGGAAAATTCATCGGGGAAGGGTTCGTACACAGCTAAAGGAGAATTACAGGGAACATACACAGAGAAAATCAATAAAGAGGAGTTATGAGGAAGAGGGATTTTGAAAATTGCACACTCAACAGCACGAGCAAACTTGAAGTCAGCGCAAAGTAAGCTATCAAAGGTTTTGCAGACTGCAGCCAAGACTCCCCCACCATCGAAGTTATTAGTTACGTCAAGGTCACGGTAGCGTCGGTAGACTAAATAATCTAGTGAAATTTCCGCATTTGAAATATTTTGGTTCACCACGTTTCAGTTAAACAGATAACAGAATCATTAGTTAATTGAGACACGAGTAATAAGTCCTCAAGTGTGATTCCTAAGCCGCGAACATTCTGATAATAAATATAAATAGTTGTACGACTACGAAGGGAAGAATTTCTTTCAGTGTTAGATGATGCTTGAAGGTTGTTGAGGCTGTTAAGAACTCATATTGGGACAAAATCGCCGCTTAGGTTGCCTTGTATCGAATGCTTTAATGAGTGTCCCTATTGGCCGAAAATCGGGACAAAGCTGATCTAAAATTCAGCCGGAACGGTCAGTTTGAATAAACTTATAACCTGATTAGGAAGGTAATCTTTTGTTAGTTTTACGCACCTGAAAATTCTAGGCATGTAACCAAGCTTCGATATTACGTAGCTGGCAAGTGTATCCTTGGTTTTGTTGTAGGCAAGCCTTGATATTAATAATTGTAGAGGTGGGGAGACTGCTCGCAATACTTTGTTATCAGCTAACACACTATCTATATAGTTTTGGGGCGCTGAAGGCATAAAAATATTGTGCTGAATATTGTTAATCGTTGATTGTGTTAGGCACAGCTCTGATTGCGGCTGAAGTTTTTGTTGCTGCTGCATATGCAGGATAGACTGCCGCATGCGACCATTTTGTCCCAGGTCAGTAGCTTTGTTAAGTGAAGCCGAAATCGACTATTGACTACCTGCTTGCTGTTGTTGCGCAAGCACACTTCGCGTAAGAGGCCGATGCTGCCAAGAGGAAACACGGTAGAATTTTGTATAATACAATGGCGGTGTGACGACACCAGCTCATCATACACACTGGACAAAAGTAATTGCGGCGACACCAGAAGATATTGAGGTGTCGAGGGATGATCCTGCTGTTGCTGATCCCCACTCTGAGGCATACTCAGGAGTAATTGCTGAGGTTGCTGTTGTTGTATAGCATGCGCATTTTTGGAAGGAAGAACATCGACACCCTTGTTCGTTTGCAGGTTCATCCGACATGTAGAAGATAATTCATCCTGAGCAGTTGAAACGACAGACGCTTTTGTCTCTTCAAGTGTAACCTGCATTTTCGAAAAGGAAGTTGAAGGGGGAGTACACTGTAGCATAAGCTGATTGGAGCCAGTCCACAAATGAAGAAATGGTATATATATGGAACGTAGCGCAGTACCAGTATACCCCAGAATCGCTTATCATAATATTGTCAGCCACTAGACCAGTTACATTAATACATTTAGCGTGAAATGTTAATCTACAAAGACGAAAACATCTTAATATTTTGGTTTTGTTCAGCCCATCTAAGCAAGTGAAAGCTTTGCAGATAAGACATTATGAACGTAAAAGTTAGGATAAGAATTAGCGCAGGCACAAACTCACGCACTACAATGATCGTTTATTAAATTTATACAAATATGTAGAGGTGTCTTCCATAAATTAGTTCCAACGATAACTTAAGGCCTGAATATATGCAAAGTCAAAGCATATATTAAGCTCTTGCTAAGCTTGAACACGAACATAGTATTCCGATCCACATACACTCCACAACAGGGAATCCAGGGTGGCATTCGTGATTGGTTTAAGCCACGACAAAAAATTTAACAAAGACACTAGGAGCGAGTAGTGTTTGTGGCGACTAACGCTTTAGGAGTTGTTGGGAGAACGACGCCAACCACTCACATCGAAAAACATCGTGTGGCAGCCTGGCCGTCAATGTACAATGCGACGCAGCACATACACACGGAAACTTTATGTGGAACGCGAGTTGCTAAGAGAGACGAGTTAGTTGTTCATTAGACCTCCAATGAATACGACAAACGCGATGCGAATCTTTTGCTACTTGTAAATATCTTAGGAAATAAACGATAGTAAACTCTAATTCAGCCCTACTTGCATTATTTCCTAAATTGGTGACCCGATGATGTCGGACACATTATGCAACGTATATGGAAGTGAACTGCAAAGCCTCTGCACATTCATGACAGTGGAAAATGACGCGCAAATTAGCGCAGTTACGTTCAAGTTGCCACCCTTTTGGTATACAAACCAGACCTTTGGTTCGCGCGCATTGTAGTCCAATTTCACCTACAGAAGGTGTATACCGAAGCGGCCCAGTTCGACAGGGTGATTGTGGAATTGGAAATGCAGACATTACTACACGTCATCGATATTATTGAATCGCCGCCTGAATCTGACAAGTATGATGCGCTAAAGAAAAGGCTTTTGGCTACGTTCGGAGTTTTGGACGAGAAGAGAACGCACCAGGTGTTGTTTGACATGGAACTGGAACACTTTCGACCCTCCCAGTCACTGCGCCGATTACAGTGCCCGGCAGGCAAGTCTATTCTAGACCAATTTTTAAAAACACTGTGGTTACAGCGATTGCCACTCAATGTGCGAGCCATTCTGGCGTCTAATGATAGCGACCATTTAGAAGAACTTGCAGCAGCTGCGAATCGAGTAACTAGTGTCCCCACCTCAGACGTAGCATGCATTCAAAATAGTGCAACGTCACACTCAACGCCAGAGTATAAGCAATTAGCGAAAAATATGGAGCTTAGCCGAATTCAAGCTCCTTCAAGACAAAGCGTCGCTTCTACGTGCAGTTCGTGCCACTCATCATACCGGTCGCCTACCCCGTCCAAGGTGAGTCAAATTTGTTTCTATTTCCAGCGATTCGACGCCAAAGCAAAGCGTTGCCGACCGCCGCGTGTATTCTTCAAGTGCCAGGCGGGAAACGAATCGAGCCGCTAGCTCAACAAGCGGCAGCTATTGGCACATCCAAAAGTCGCCTCGAAATTTTTGACAATAAAATAGGAGCAGACATATCTGTCGTTTCAGTATCCCTGAAGAGCCCCACTCATTCATCGTCAGCATTCAAGTTATTCGCAGCGAATGGCGCTACCAGCGACACATACGGTGACCGAGCTCTAACCCTCTCCTTGGGTCTACCGCGAATTTTCCAGTGGCGATTCACCGTGGCCGAGTATCACGACCTATTCTAGGCGCAAACATTATTCGGCACTTCGGGCTGCTGGTTGATCTCAAAAATGGCAAATTATCAGATCCCAACAAGAACGCCTCTGCTAAAGGAAAAGTCTAGGAGTATAACCAAAAAGAGATTTCTACAGTGAATGCAATTTTAACGTATGCCTAACTCCTTAGAGAGTTTCCAGGACTCACTAATCCTACAGTAGCTGCACATGCTCCGACTCATGGCACGAAGCATTTTATTACAACGACAGGCCCCCCAGTGACAGACCGGCCTCTGCGATTAAATCAGGAAAATCTAGAAGTGGTACGGCAAGAATTTCAATTCCTGCTTGTCAATGGATTTTGCCGACCTTCTAAAAGTCCCTGGTTCCGAAGAAAAATGGTGGCTGGCGCCGGTGCGAGGACTACCGCCGACTGAACGCCGTGACTTTGCCAGACAAGTATCCGATGCAACACATTGAGGACATCTCACTGAATTTAGGCGTTGCACGGTATTTTTCAAAGATCGATTTGTTCCGAGCATTTCACCAGATCCCGATAGCTGAAGAGGATATTCCGAAAACTGCAATCTCTATGCCATTCAGCCGTTATGAATTCACAGTAATGACATTTGATCTTCGAAACATTGCACAGACGTTCCAGCGATTCATGGACGAGGTGGTTCGTGGACTAGATTTTTGCGTCTGCTATGTTGATGATTTATTCACCTCAAAAACAAAAGAAGAGCATGTGCAGCACCTACGACTTGTATTTCAGCGTCTATCGAAGTGCGGAATTCATATTAATTTAGCCAAATGTGAGCTGTAAGTCAGCCGGTTAGAGTATTTGGGGCACGTTATCGACGAAAAAGGTATAATTTCCCCAAAGTCACGTGTGGACGCCATTCAAAACTTTAAAAAACCAACTAAGGTTAAGGAACTTCGACGGTTTTTAGGAACAATAAATTCCTACAGGCGGTTTGTTCGGAATGCTGCGGTACTACAGGCTCTGCTCAATGACTCGTGCGCTGGACGTAAAAAGAATGACAAAACCGTCATCGAATGGACCCCAGAAACTAGCGATGCATTTATAAACTGTAAAAACTCCTTAATGCCAACCGTCAAGATGTGTCATTGTTGTTGTAATTGCATACAATTTAAATGGCTATAACCCGCTTGATTATGATCTAAGTTACATGAAACTATGTGAGCATATGAACCTTATATTGGCCTACATAATTGTAAAACTTGAAGAAGCTTAAATATATCGCTTTGTTTTTATGGGTGGTAACACAAAGTTTACAAATGATACTGTTATTAACAAAGTTGAGTGAATTTTGATTTTTGAGGTTATTTCTCTTGTACTTATAATAGCCTATCTCTGTAGTTTTTCTCAGATTTTTTGGCACAAAGGTGTCCAATAGTGAGGGGGTGGGCGGTGAACACAAATTGTTCGTACAAAATGCCTACCCCTGGACCCCTTAATGCACAAAATAACTTTTTTGTTTCTGTTTCAAAAAAAATTCTAATCAAAGCCTTTCATTTGATACCTCAATCGACTACATTTAATAAAAAAAATGTCAAGAGCTGCTTTGTTATGAAGGGGGACCTCCCTTAAAAAGTCTTGAAATATTTGATGATGTCCAAACTTTTAAGAGACCAAAACTTTATTCAATTCACAAAGTCTTAGATTTCTAACTGCTATCGTTTCTGAGGAAACTTGGTGTGAAGTACGAACAGATGGACAAACAGGACGCAAAACTAGCAGGTCTTTGTAAAAAATTGTTTTTAAAGCCCTGAATTTGAAACTTACTTAAACAAAAGGGAATGTAATGATTTTTGTTAACAGGAATAATAGGGGAAATTACAAGTGGTGCTGGCAGGGGGTTAAGAAAGGGAAAACTATTTGAAACAAAAAAAAAAAAAGTGTGCCCAAGGAATTTGAACTTGGCATTTATGCAGTTCGGTTGTAATACAAAACAGAATGCTGATACAGGCCGAAATTCGCTACAGTACACAATAAACCGATGCCTTTGTAGATTTCACACCTAAACTTGTCCCGCTGTTTGTGTACAGGACACATTATAATTTTTTAACAGCCTTCTGTTAACTTCTCCGCTATCCATATTTTACATATTAGTCAGTAGAGAAGGTTACTTAGATGAGGACTCTCCTTCTAGAGCAGATCTGCTAGTTTTTCATAAATTCCTGAAGCCTTATTTTTTCTAAGGTCACGAAGTTCACCTCTGGTTGGTGATGAAACTGAGACCTCTTGTTTCACCTTTTGAATGTTCACAGCTTCAGTAGTTGTAGGGAAAGTGGTGAATAGCTTTTAGAAGTATTGCAGCTATTTGTTTCTTAAGAATATCAACCAACCATAAACCATCATCTACCCTCACTACGTCAATCTATCGGCAGTGAAGGGAGAGTCTCAGGACAAATACCTGAGTGTCAATCGTCTTCACTGTGACATGACGAAATATATGGCGTCATCAATTATCCATATATCCCGGCAGTAGAAAAATGCTATGGGAACGGAAACCCAGACAGAAAACCAAATCATGCAGGTCCACAAGGGGAACTAAATTACGGTGCAGGGGGTCGGATCCCCAGTACCGGCGGCAGAGGGTAGTGAGCGAGCAGGCTCTCGGCCGTCGTCATCCAGCGACTGCAATGTTATAGAAGTGGTGAACTTGGCTTCTGTAACCGATATAACTACAAGCAAACAGGACGCAAGCACGGAGAACCTTTTCAGGCAAAAACCGCTGTTGGCAAGAACACCGATAAAACAAGTCACCGATTGCGGTGGGAGGCAGCAAGCCCCAGAAACACTGTCAAAGTCAACATTACAGGTTAAATCATCGGAGACAGACTACAGACGGAATAACGAACGAAAGAAGGCAGAGTGCGTTGTGCAACCTGGCATCATTGCGGCCTTTGGGCGCAGTAGAAGGACTATGCGCACCCCGGAGCGTCCAGTGCAAGACGTACACAATCCGGATCAACCTGCGATACCAACAGAGGCCAGTGTAAGACTGGGGGAGGGAGAAGTTTTGCCGTTGGCCGACGCTACTTCAAACGCGACCCAAGCGATAGAAGCAAAAGGGCTAGGAAACGGGGGCCTCTCCCAAGAGGTGGCGCCAAATAACACAATCGCCCTTGACCGCGCCGAAGAGGAGCGGCTTACTCGGAAAGCGGGGACTATCGTCAAACAACTGAGGGCTGCCTGCGAAGTGCAGAAAAACATAGGCAAGAGTGTCAAGAATGGCATTCTTGAACTGGAGGAGCTTTTTGGCCGCATAACGCACTACAGGCGGAGGTGGCTTGCAACCGAAAAGCACCAAAAAGACACGCTCTCCCTCGAGGCATCAGTGGGTCCTAGCAGCAGCAAAAGAATGGCGGGAAGCCCAATTGAAGGCGACCGTGAGAAAAGGAAGAAGGACGAGACCATAAATGAAGTTGACACTCCAGGCGAGGAGTTTCATGTGGTGCGAAACAAGGCAGCGGAAAAAGCGGCCAAAAAGCTACTCCTTGAAAAAACAGACAAAGAGCTCAACCACGAAAAGAACAAAGAACCCCCCGACATACCGCAGAAAACAAAAAGCAAACCGCGGCGCAAACCCTTGCGAGAGGCACTGCTTCTTAAACCCACTAAGGGCCGAACCTACGCAGATGTTCTCCGTGAAATTAAAGGAGCGGTCAAGCCAGACGACATCAAAACTGCCAGCAAAGCAGTTCGACCAACCCGGACCGGTGGCCTGCTGGTGGAATTCGGGCCAGAGGCCACAAACAAAGATGCATTCCGTGACGCGGTTCAAAAGGTTCTTGGAGATGCGGCAACGGTTGCCTCGCTCGAGTCAATGGCCACCCTGGAAATCAGGGACCTCGACTGCGTCACGGACAAAGCTGAAGTAGAGGATGCCATTAGGAGGGAGTTCCCCAGGTTAAGTGAAGTCAAGGCAAGATTGACACGTGAAAACACAAGGGGGCAATGCATGGCTATAGTCGAACTAGCTGATAAAGACGCCCAGCAAATCCTGGCGAAGGGCAAAATTAAGATCCCTATCCGCTGCTTCAGATGCCTCGAATACGGACACACCGCGTATGGCTGTAGGGGACCCGACAGGAGATCTCTGTGCTACAAATGTGGTGAAACGGGGCACAAAAGGAAGGAGTGCACGAACGAGGCAAAATGCATTCTTTGCAAGGATGCTAAGCTAGCACCCGGCGACCTCAAACATGAGCCGGGGACAGGGAGTTGCTGGGTTTTCAAGGAGGCCCTAACTAAAGCCAAATCGATACTCAAATGATCCGTATCCTGCAGGTCAATTTGCACCGAAGCACAAACGCCCAGGACCTACTTGAGCAGTTTGCGAGGGATAAGAAAGCTGACCTCCTGTTGCTGAGCGAGCAACATCATAACAAGGACTCGCAAGCGTGGTACCCTGACAAATCTGGTACCACGGCCATCTGGGTTCGAGACAGCGCCCGCCTACAGGTGCAGGGCCATGGACGCGGGGATGGTTTTGTGTGGGTGCGATGTTCAGGGATAACATATTTCAGTGTTTATCTGACGCCTAACGAGGCAATGCGATCCTTTCGAACCAAACTCGATGCCCTGGAGGACGCTGTCTCGAACACAGAGGGCCACATGCTGGTCGGGGGAGACTTCAACGCTAGAGCCATTGAATGGGGTATGCCACAATCCGACCCAAGGGGAAAGCAAATCTTGGACATGGCGGCCAGAACAGCGCTTTTTGTCCTAAATACTGGCAACACCCCTATTTTCCGCCGCTGGGGTTGCGTAGGAACCATACCCGATGTGACACTCGCTTCGGAGTCCCTGGTACCTAGAGTACACAACTGGCGAGTACTAGAGGACTACTCGGCTAGTGATCACCAGTATATAGCGGTTGAGATTCACGACAGTGCCACTCTGCGTGCATATGCCCAAACTTCAATCCTCGGATGGAGGACTGGGAGGATGGACGTTGAGAGGTTCGCAAACGCGCTTACGGCAGGCGCACCGTTGCTGGGAGCTCCGCCAGGGAGTGGAGGGCCTACAGCCAAGGACTTGGTGAACTCAACTATGAGTACCATCATAGCTGCTTGCGAGTCTTCAATGCCCCGTCGGAGACCCCGACACGGTAAGCCTCCAGTATACTGGGGGTCAAACGAGATTGCCGAACAAAGAAGCGAGTGTCACAAACTTCGGCGAGAGGCCCAGCGGGCGCGAACGCAGGAGGAGGCAGACTTTAGGCTAGCAGCATACAGGTCCGGCAGGAAATATCTTCGCAGGCTTATTAACAAGAGCAAGGCTCGATGCTGGCAAGACCTCGTGGACGATGTAAATAGGGATCCGTGGGGCCTTGGCTACAAGCTGGTCATGGGGAAACTTGGTGCCCTACGGAAGCCTTGTATGCATGACGCGAAAAAGATGGACGCCATAGTGCGGGGACTCTTCCCCGCCCTTCCCGTCCGTGTTGACGCTGTCCATGGTGAAACAGCAGTCGAGTGCCCACTCTTCACACAGCTGGAACTGGAGGAGGCAGTCCTCTCCCTGAAAGCGAGGAAGGCTCCAGGTCCAGATGGTGTTCCAGCTGAGGTTTTGCAGCTCGTCTATCACCATTGTCCTGACTTGCTGCTCAGCACATTCAACGCTTGCCTACAGGACGGGGTTTTCCCGGTACGATGGAAGGTGGCGAGGCTCGTACTGGTCAGCAAGGGGAAGGGAAACCCCGAATCGCCGTCTGCATACCGCCCGTTATGCATGCTAGACACCGCTGGGAAAGTGCTAGAGAAACTCATCAAGGGAAGACTCACTGACGCGATTCGTGCTGCTGGGGACCTATCTCCTCGGCAGTATGGCTTTAGAGCAGGACGTTCTACCATTGATGCGATTGCAGAGGTGGTAAACGCGGTCCGAAAGGCAGAGGCATATAGTCACACCAAGCGACGGATCGTCCTGTTGGTGACACTCGACGTCAGGAATGCCTTCAACTCCGCTAGATGGGTGGATATTCTGGACACGCTGGAAAACTCTTTTCAAGTTCCAGAATATCTAATGCGGCTTTTGAGGAACTACCTAAAGGACCGAAGCCTGATCTACGACACGACACAGGGCCAACGAAGGATGGAAATTACATCGGGTGTTCCCCAGGGATCTATCCTTGGTCCGGACCTGTGGAACGTGTCTTACGACGGGCTACTGAGACTTGAGATGCCAGATGAGTCGCGCTTGGTCGGCTATGCGGATGATGTTGCGCTTCTGGTCGCCGGACGCACCGTTGAACAAGCGCAACTTAGGCTAGGTATGCTAATGCGCCGAGTGAGGGACTGGATGACTGCTCGTGGGCTCAGTTTAGCACTGGAGAAAACCGAAGTGGTCATCTTGACAAAAAAGAGAGTCCCTAGAGTAAGGATGATCAGTATTGGAGATATACAGATCGAATCGAAGCCAGTGGTAAAGTACCTGGGGCTACTGATCGACTCAAAGATGAGTTTCTCTGAGCAAATCAGGGCAACGGCTGAGAAGGCTGCTTCGGGAATATCGGCCCTGAGTCGACTTATGGCCAACGTAGGGGGACCCAGCCCATCAAGAAGACGCCTCTTGATGAGTGCTGTAGGGTCGGTGCTACTGTACGGAGCAGAGGTATGGGGCGACGGTCTCAGCAAGGAGGTATACCGAAAACGATTGGCACAGGTACAGAGAAGAGGAGCACTGAGAATTGCATCTTCGTATCCAACAGTCTCCGACTCGGCGGTGAGAGTGATTGCAGGCGTCATACCTGTCACCCTCCTTGCTAGAGAGCGCCGCGCTATTTACCTGCGCCGAAACGAGGATGCGAGGGAGATAGTTGTCCGCGAGGAGAGACAACGCTCGCTCAACGATTGGCAGCAGTCTTGGGGGAATTGCACGAAGGGAAGGTGGACTGCGCGCCTCATCCCGGATGTGAGACCGTGGCTAAATCGAAGGCATGGTGAGACTGACTTCTATCTGACCCAGCTTTTGAGCGGGCACGGGTGTTTTCAGTCTTACCTGCACAAGATCGGTAAGTCACGGTCTCCCGATTGTCGGTTTTGCCCAGGAGAGGAGGACAATGCCTGTCACACATTTTTTGCGTGTACCAAATGGGCCAGGCTGCGAAGGGAACTTTACAGGGAGACGGGAGAGCTCACCCCGGATAATATAGTTGCGGTGATGCTCGAATCGGTTGACAAATGGAACCAGGTGGCAGATTATGCTCGGGCAGTCCTAAAAGATAAAAGGGACTCGCAGCAGCCGGAAGTGCTGGGGCTGGGGGATCGCTCTTCTGGCATTTCCTCTTCCCCTCCCGCTAGGAAAGGGACTCCCCAGCTTGAAGGCGCCCCACGTCCATGGGAGGCCCACACTGCCAGACTCGGCGGGCGTATCACCTCCCTACCACAAAAAAAAAAAAAAAACCTCAATCTATTGCACATTGACGGAATCACTTCGAAATTTTGTATGAACATACTGGCGGATTTGAGCCGACTATACTAAATTCCAGCGAGAACATCGAGCGTTCATGCTTATCATGTATGCAGCTCATATGATTCTCAATGTAACATATTTACTACTGTAACAACGCTCATATTAAAAATGTACCAGGTAAGAACTTAACTTCTTTTAAATAACTTAAAACATAATTTATGTATTGTATCACCTCACTTTTGTACCCAAAAGTAAACAACTCTGAAACTCAACACTTCTTTGTAATTTAATTTCCAAATAAAGTTTTCCGTATTCAACTTATCCAACCCTCCTTTTGCCCATTTCACCAGCACCATCATGCAAATTTTATAAAAGCACATCAGCCTTTTTAGCACGAGCCCCGTACTCTTCCTGCCTCCACATATCCATTCATATGGAGTTAAAAAAAAAATAAGGTAAATAAATATAAATTTCACTGCGTAGGCAATATCATGGCACTTGGTTGGTAGTAAACCAATTTCTCTAAAAGTACCAACCAATTATATCAAATATTCACGAGTATAAACCATTTTCCTTGACGCACGTTCGAAGCAGGAAAAGTTCTGTTTGGAATGTTAGTCCTTCCTACGTATCCGAAAAAACGATAGGAGAGATGTAATCATGATAGTGAGTCAGTGTACCTGTCATACCAAACTAAATCCATGTCATCTATTCACATAGTCCGATGTAACTTGTTCAGTTTGGGTAGAACACAACCGTTTAGCCTTTCTAAAATTGGGAGTTTCCCAAAAACAGTAGCCTTAGCCATGATTGAACGCATAAACAAACAACACCGATGTAGGGGTTGATGAACAATTGAAATAAAAGGTGTAGAACAGGTAAAGGAATATCGGTCTTGGCTGGAGGGAAGACTATTTTGATTCCTTTTTTCGTCACATATTAGAGCTGCAATTTTATTTGAAATTTCGGAAAAGCCGTCATTTCAATTCTGATCCAATTGTGGCGGCTCATGCAAATGCAGATCAAATTCAAAACAATTCTTCAATCTATTTATAAGTTCCTCAGCTGGCATATCAGAATATCCCACAAAATGCGAGATCTTTCAGTCTATTCCTTCGCAGCAAACTTAAAGTTACTGTCATTGAGTGAGAGATGACGCAAGGACATATCAAAAAGCGAACTAAAAACAAAGTTGATAGAGGTGAATACAGAAAGGATAGGAAGTATTCTCTAAATATTTCATGAGCTTCTCGTCAGTATGTTACATACTTACATGTTCCACGTGGAAGATAAAGCTAAAGTGAAAGATATAGGGAAAAATGAAAGATATGTCAGACATCCTTCCCAGAGGAATATAATGAAGTATGGCGAATGTGTGTGAGAGGGCTGTGTTTTCTGCGTAACATGTCAAGGCATCACATTCCACATTCCAGAAAATTTTGCTTTGCTGAAGTTTCATAGATGTAACATATACACCCGAATCTGTACTCATACTACCCACATCTGAGAGTTAGCACATACGAGTAGGGTAGTATAGTATCAGCATATTTTTGTCTTGAAAACCTTCAACATCCGCAGGCTCACACTGTATCGAAGATATATTATGTTGATGTAGATGTTATTTACGATTCCGCTTAATGATTTGTAGCTTTCGTAATTAAAGATGCTACAGCTGAACATGTAGTTTCATTTCCCAAGAATTCTAATCTTTTTGATTAAAGCTGAATGGGCGGAATAAAGTATCAAATGTAGACATTATTGGAGGAATAATAAATATTTCAACGAAATCTACCATCATTACAGGAATTAAGAAAGGGAGTTCAAGCATATTTAATATATTGGAAAACATTGAAATGAAAACTGTCAGTTTAAGAGTGATTTCTGTTTTTATACCTCAGATTTATATATTATATGGATGAAAGTCTTACTAAACTCTTGAGAACTCTAAGGTTGTTACGTATGAATAATTGATTTTATCATTATTGTATGATAAACTTGCTCTAAAGCTGTTCATCCTTCATTTAAATATATTAAGCGGGTTACAGAGATGCTCTCCTGAACACAACTACTTGAATTAGAATTGAAAAATCATACGCGTACATTAAAGAAAAAACAACACCTCCACCAAATGAGCAACCACCAAATCATAGTAAATTGTAACGGTGTCGCACATTAGGTTTCCTGTGATGCGGCATCAAATCCCCAGAAATGCCACGAAACCCTAGTTACACCTCCATGTGGCGGTCAATGGTAACCTTTGCTGATTGTAAAAAGCTGACGTAAGAGGTTGAAGGTGAGTCTTACGTGCCTGGTAACGGAATTGAAGTGATAACTACTACTGTCATTAGAAAATCCGTAATTGTTTCGGAACATGCAACAAGACCTAGAAATTAATTGGACAAACGGAAACGACCCTCGCAAAAAGGATTACGACATTAGATCCTGTTATGTCAGATCTCTGAACAAGCCGGCAACATTAAGGATCTATTACAATAGGCCAATCGATATACACTAAAATTGCAAGCAGTCCAGGAAACGAAATGGATTGGTGAGAGTGATCAAAACATAAGATCGTACACAATATAAAATTAGGAAACCTACTAGAAGACGAGATGTGGAATTGCTTTTATTGTGGAAAGGGTGGAAAGGGACTTCAAATCTCGTGTTATCAACTTCAAGGTTGTTAGTGAAAGAATGTGCACGATCTACATCAAAGCGAAGTTCTTTAAAATTTTGATGATTAATTTCTACGCCCCATGTAGTAATCGAGCAGTCACACAAGCAAACTGCTCGAAAACCTTCCTAGCCCTTATCGGAAATTTTATTTGCAGATTTACTTCCATTCATAGTTGCGAATTATAAAATTTTTTTTTCTTATTATTTTTATTAAACGTAATTATATATTAGTTTTCCTTAATATTAAATTTAAACGTTTCCCTTTAATCATAATCTTCATGAGATTTAACTTTTGTTACTATGTAAAATTCTTTCATTTTTCTTTACTTCAGTTAATTCTTTGAAAAATTTTATATCTGCAAATTAAAATTCCGGACATGGGAACACTGATTTAGTGCATCCCGTCCATGTATTCCATTGCGGAATGCAATCTAACTCGGCTGAGAGAGCAGCTATATTGGAGGTACCGTTGCGACAGGGAAAAATAAGGAAAAGACTTGGACGGATCGGGAAGTCCAGGGAAGATTGCGAAACGGCAAACACGCCGAACGGGCTGTGAGCAATCATTTTTCACGGATTTTATAGCGCTTGTCTTGTCGGGTCTTTCGTTAAAGTGTATGAAAATTAGTTTTGGTGTCCCAATTCGATCATTTGGGGTATGGTTTCGCAGCAGAGTGCGGGCGCTTGGGAAAATAAATAGCACCCCTAGAATGACGAATCCGTGAAGGAAGTTTCGTCGGAAGGATCGCGAAGTGCAAGATCGAAAACCCCGGTTTTGCGTTATTCGAGCTCGAGGTTGTCTCTAACCCGACGAGAATCGTCCCAGCTCGACATCAGACCACCCTTTCGCATTTCTCTGGCTCGGAAAACGTGAAAAGCCAGCGCAGGGCGTCCCACGATTGTGTTGTGTGTGATTCAATTTAATATCTACAAACAGTGCGTGGAACGAGCCCTGATCGAAAAATCGCCGCCGAATCTAGGAGTGAGGAGTCCCGAAAAACTCCGCGGTTGCTCTAAAACCTAACCACCTCAAGTTATTGCAAATCGCAATCGGGGCCCAGAAGGCAACATGGAATTCAAGTTCCAAGAGTCGTCGTCTACCTCCCAATCATAAGAGCGTAATTCAATTATAGTAGTCGTTCTCAGTTTTAGTAGCGGATGGGCATATCCGTCGGGTTTTTTTTTGTTGTTTTAAAATATTTGCTTTCTCGAAGTTGTCCATTGTGATTGTGGAAAATAAATTTATCGTTAAACTGCTGCGAGAAAGAGAACCTTGAATTGCCCAACCAAACACCTTGATGATGCTTCCACTTGGTCTACAATAAATAATTGGATTCGAGGTCTCGTTTCGGCGCACACAAACTTATGTATGGATGGCTTTCAATCGAGAGCTAGGAGGGAGCTTGAACAGTATTGCTAATGAGGATATTTTGGCATGGTGGAAATGGAACTGGCTACTTAGTAATTGAGTGAATTATATATACAACATGTATCTAACCTACATTTTTCAGCAACATCTCGGATCTAGTTCACGGTCACAGATTGACTTCTGCCTCCATCGATTTGCTTTTGGAACGAATTGTGCGTGCAACAAAAAAATCTCCGATATGAATGACGAGTCGACCAGCAATTTCCCAAAAGGCAAAAAAAACACGTTGGGAGTTTTGTGCTCACCTGCCCGTGCTAAGTTTCTCATTAGCGAATTCAAGAAGGATGGGAATCATTGGTTCCGACCGATGTTTTGATTTCGCGTATTGTGTATGATCTAATTTTTGGATACAAGATAGAGTTCTGAACATAAAAATTCTGGCGGTCAGAATAATGAAAGCATGACGAGTACGTCGTTCGCGGTTTTTGGTGATGGATTACATTTGAGAACATTTGTTTGCTAAAAAAAAATTCAAATACAAGTGATACTATAGTTTTTGGCGACGATTAATTGTACGAATACAATTTATGCAATTGGCCGTGGTGGAAATAGTTTGTGTGGGATTCGCTAGGATGTGAGTGGCTGCCGCCAAGAGTGCTCGCGCTTGACCGGGAGATATTGTAAAACTTCGCTTGTCACGATTCAAATTTGGGCGGTCAGAAAATCTGCAGCAGCAATTAAACTTTGTAAGCGAATCGTGTTCTGCCACGGGGCGAAATCAATAAGAAATCGCGAAGAAAAGTTTGTTTAGTATCGAATTCTCAACGTGAGTTTTGAGGAGCAACTGGGAATAGGAAAAAGTACGAAAATGGAAAGTGCGATTGTGAGCTGAACCCGCGAACGCTTGAAAATTTGGGGACAGAGTCACCTTCCTCGTCATTATCCATCTTCATTGTCGTCGTCATAATAGTAAATCATTGATAAAGCAAGTATTTAATTTTTTTTTACCAAACGCTATGTGCGGGCTCCAGTTTTCCATTTCGCACGAATGTTTTTTGTTTCTACAGCAGTTGCAGTCGTTCGTTGTTGTTCAGTGCGTACTGGTTTCGGTATTTTTACCGTTAAGTGTGAGCCAACAACGAGAACCACCGTGCCCCATTATTATTAGGATGAAAGTTCGCAATTGGTAGTGATTTGTTGGGCCATAAGTCTCGGCAGTAACAACGAAGTCATCTTAAGTCCGTCTGTTTTGCCCAGGCCCAGTTTAGCTTCTGAGTCAGCAATATTTTTTGACCCTTAGTAGGTTACCTCTTTCTCGACTTCAGTCGACATTTCTTTGACCACGAAATTCGTGGATGCGAAATTCTTTTGTACTGGGTCCTTGTGCTGGGGAAAAGAATCCGCCGTACGACACCGCAACGCTTGCCTGCTACAAAAATTATTCTAGGTGATTTCAACGCTAGAGCTGGTAATGAGCTAACTCATCAGGAAATTACTAGAGACTATAGCCTTGAAGTAATCGAGCAGTCGTCTAAGCAAACTCCTCGAAAACCATCATATTGCTGATCCAATTTTAATTGTAAATTTAAAAAATAATTCTCTTAATTTACAATTAAAATTTGGACACGGCAACCCCTTTATAATACGGCTTATCAACGAATTGCATTGTCTTGCAATGCAAACTACGTTGGATGGATCAGTGGGCCCGTCAAAAAACTCCGTTGGGACAAGAACCGTTCTGTGGCTGATCACCACAAGCAGGAAGATCTGCTTGAGCGAATCCGGGAGTCTGTTATGGATCGCCACATAGAGCGGACGCCGCAAAAACCACGCCGGCAAGAAGAAGATTGAAATTCGACGGCCGTTGAACAAAAGGTCTTATTTTGGGGCGTACATGGAGAATTGTGTTTTTCGCTCGAAATCGCGAAAATAATCATTTCAGTTTGATCATCAATTTTAAACACGACACGATATCTGGAACTTAATCCGTTCATACTTCAGGAGTAAGGTCAACAATCAATGGGCAAAAAAACTGAGGGATATTGGCCCACAGGGCCCAGACGGCATTTTCACGAAAGTGAATAGTTTATTCCGCAAGAAGTCTCGAGTGTAAGTATCAAATCCTGAAGTCACTAGCGATGAGATAAATCGTCTCGATAGGGCTGGTATCGAAATTGATAGTACGACAGAAATGGAAACGGAATTATATGTGATATTTTGCATAAACTTGCCCTGATTGGAATACATTTTGAGTTGATTCATCTACCAAACCCTGAGGGGGAGAATGCCATATTTTCCGAGGTCGTTGAGGCAAAAGTTTTCGACTTCAAATCGAGCCTGAATGACGAATCAATTCTTCATTTTAATGAAACATTAATCTAATCTAACCTCATACCGAGCTTGAATCAACAAGAAATCATGTGGTATTGACGGTATTCCAAATATACAAATAGTTTTCCTACATTTACCTGAGGTTGCTATTAGGAATTATTACATATTGTCCAACAACGTGTTGAGCAATTCATATTTCCCAAATGAGTAGAAAAAGGCTAAGGTGTTTCCAATCTTGAAGAAAGGAAAATAATCTTCGTGCCCTAAAAGCTATCGCCTAATCAGCTTGCTGCCTAACATCACTAAGATGCTTGAAGTGATTCTGAACAAAACACTAAACGCCCGCATTGAGGAATATGAGTTGATGCCAAATTGCCAATTCGATTTTCATGCCAGTCATTCGACCATATACGCGATAACGAAAGTGACTTCAGAAATCTGTTGGAAACTAAACAACAGAGAATGTGTTGAAGCATGTCTCATTGGCATGGAGAAAGCCTTCAATGTGGTGTGGTTAGATGGACTAATTTTAAATCTCCCTCAGAACATGTTCCCCAGACACCTTGTCGCCATGATGTGCAATATGTTATACGGGAAATCATTTGTTGTCACTGATGGAAATCTGACGACAATGCGCGACTTCAAGGTCTTGAATGGTCTACAGCAGGGGACAGTCACTGCGCCCCTGCTTGTCACAACATTTATTCGTAAGCTAGTGAACGGCTTTGCTTTTAACGTCTCGCCAACGAAATCATTGGTAGCGCTGAACGGCAGACGGAAGAGCTACAATAGTTCAGAACAATCTTCGAAAAATGTTCAATGGCGTGCAGCTCTACACCGAGAATTACCGAACGAAAATCAATGCGCGGAAGCGTGAATTAATTTTGTTTCGGATAACGCTGCAGGGGGCCAGTCAAGACCTGAAACGTAATTCCACATTATGGCTGGTGAGGGTAGTTTAGAACGGGTTCCACATAAATCCTGTGTTATGTCTCCACTATCCATAAAAGACCACAACACTTTTGTTATGAATTGCTAAAAGACAAATGGTGCATTCTTAACGCCGGATGGCATGCGCTTGTATATATAATATGCGCCGTTAATTGTTTTCCCTTTTTCGAGATAATCAATAAATACGAGGGTCATTCAACAAGTACTTAGCCTACAGAAGAAAAACTAAAATTTTGGAAAGGTAGCAATTTATTTTTCCACATAATCTCCTTCAAGCTCGATACACTTGGCCCAGCGATGCTCTAACTTTTTCAACCCGTCCAAAATATACATTTTCTCGAGTGCTGCAAAATAGACAAATGACCTCCTCATTCGACCCAAATCTATTCCCGGCGAGAGTACGGTGGATGGGGCAGCAATTCGTGGCGCAATTGGACCAATTTGGGCATGGTGACGGCGGAGGTGTGAGCCGGCGCGTTGTCGTGGTGGAACAGCACTTTTTTCTTCGCCAAGCGGAGCCGCTTATTCTTCAATTCGACGTCAAATCGGCCGAATAGGTCTGCATAGTAGCGCCCCGTGATTGCTTTACCCTTCTCAAGGTAATTGATGTGGATCACACCTTGTGAATCCCAGAAAACGGTGGCCATCACCTTTCCGGCCGACCGAACAGTCTTCGCCTTCTTTGGAGCACGTTGGCTGGGTGAAGTCCACTGTTTCGACTGTTCCTTGGCCTCTGGTGTGTACCAGTGAATCCATGTTTCGTTGACGGTCACGAAACGACGCAAGAACTCTGCTGGATTGCGCTGCAACAGCGCCAAATACATCGCCGATGTGGTCTCACGGTTGCGTTTGTTTTCCGGTGTGAGCAAACGCGGTACCCATCGCGCCGACAGCTTTCTCATGACCAGTTCTTCGTGTAGAATATGATGCACCGTTCTTTCTGCGATGCCCACAGTCTCGCCTACCTCGCTAACCTTCAATCGACGGTCTGCCAACACGAGATCATGGATTATTTTAACGTTTTCCTCCATAGCAGCCATTTTCGGGACACCTGGGCGTGGCTCATCAAAAACCGACGTGCGGCCACGAACAAACTCGTTGAACCAATTTTTGACGGTCGCCATCGAAGGAGAAAGTCACCGTACACAGCATCCAAGCAATCTTTGATTTCGCTGCGCGTTTTCCCTTCCAAAAACAAGAATCTAATCACTGAACCATTTCCATTTTTGCACAACCGACCGACATGCTCGCTTCCAAAGGCTATCAAAACAAAACTAATGAAGGGAATTGACTGGGAATTGACAGTAGGCTACTAAAAGAATGTACTGCATGATGGTAGAACTCTTTTGTAATAGCAGCGCCATCGGGCTGTGAGGCTAAGTACTTGTTGAATGACCCTCGTATTATTCCCCGCACACCCCAGAAAACGAGTGCCATGACCTTGCCAGCTGACTGAACTGTCTTTGCTTTCTTTGGAGCCGGGTCTCCCTTTTCAGTCCACTGCTTTGACTGCTCCTTGGTTTCAGGTGTAAAATGATGGACACATGTTTCGTCCATGGTTATAAATCGACGCAAAAACTCGGCTTTATTGCTGCGAAACACTTGATGCAAACATCATCACGTTGCTGTTTGTGCTCCAGCAGCTTTCTCATGTCAAAATTTTAGGTCAAAATACGATGCACAGCACTTTTTGAAATGCCTTCCGTGTCTGAAATCGCACTTTTAGCCGACGGTCATCCAATACCATTTTGTGGATTTTCTTCACATTTTCTGACGTAGTGGTCAACCACCGCGGTCTTCATCTTGGCAGCTCGTACGACCTCGCTTAAACTCAGCTACCCAATATTTGACCATTGTAAACGAAGGAGCAGACTTCCCCAGAGTAGCAGCCAACTCGGCTTTGATATCGGTTGAACTTAGACCTTCCAAATAAAAGTATTGTATCACATAACGATGCCCGATTTTCTCCATATTTACAAACTCGCTGAGAAAGTTCACTTTGGATGTCTGTAAAAAAATAATAATAAACTTACCGTTATGAATTTTTCACATCAAGTTGTTGAAAAGTGATATTGTCAATCGCAGTAATTGTTTTTTTAAACTACCTATCTTCATAAGTCAGGTCGGGTACTTTTGGAATACCCTCGAATTGTCAGCAAACCTCACCTGATGGAAGCATCTTTTTAAATCTCATATGGCGAAATGATGCTTTCTCTCTAGATACTCCCAGCAAGTTTCAGTCAATATTAATGGGTAATTGTCTCGTGTAGTAAGCTCATTAAGCATACGGAAATCCATGCACATTCGGATTGTACCATTCTTCTTCTGAGCCAATACAATTGCTGAGGCGAAGGGTGAGTCAATAGGATGGACAACAGTTTATTACTACAATTCGGAAACAATCTTCTGTACTTCAGTTCTATCTGAAATAAACAACTGTCTAAGTGCGTAAGCCTTATTTCCAACTCGAAGTTAAGCTTAACCTGAGGAATAGTCGAACGATTCTGGCACCAAGGACCGGCGGGCAAAATTAACCGGACTGCTGGTATCAAACAGACATAATAATCCACCAGTAAATGCCCTTGGTTTTCGTCCATTATAAAAAGCAACGCCTTCCAGTTTTATCGCTGACAAAGCAGCAGAAAAAGTCAACGTATCCATCTGTGACAATATCGAAATGATATCCAGTTAATCCAACTCGATTTGAAACATCGATTTGCCTTGGTTTGGCACAATTATTTATCACATACGCAGTAGATCCACAACAGAAACAGGAGCCAATCGGTCGCCACGGCTTCGTGCAGGCTTTCGATAAATTGCCTTTGTCGGAAAAGTTAAAACACATAACATAGCTCAAAGTAGATGGAGTAGATTTTGCCAAAGTTTTCTTATGTATATTATGTGAAATAATTGTAGCCCCCTTTGACTACTGATCATAATCACGTGCCACTCGATGTAAATTATTGAATGTCCGGGCTGTATATAATAATCCCATTCAACTAGATCGATTCTACAGTCCAGATATTATTTTTTTTTATTGATTCCTGCTCATAAATATGTGATTCATATAACACTATCTCCTTCATTCGCATTTAATAATTGGATAAGACCAGTTTTGGGTCATGCTCAACAGGCGCCAAATCGTTGAATATATCGGTAACTGAATACGTTCGTTGAAACAGATTCAGCAGTTTTTCTTGCAACTCTGGCCATGTGTTGGCAATGATTTTGCGTAGCCGAATTTGTGCTGCATTAGTTAGAGATCATCATCACATTCTAATGGCGCTAAAGTGATTTCAAAATCGGATAACCTTTCCTCAATGGCATACAAGTAGTCACTAAAATTCATTCCTCAATGGCATACAAGTAGTCATTAAAATTCTCAATGGTACTTTTGACGTCGACAAACTCGTGTCTTCTTTGACGATTTAGTTCCATCGTTTTGATGAGATTGTTTTTTTCATCTCCTGGATCTCTTGAAGTGATGCCAAAACACGCTGCTCTTTTTTCAACTGGCCTAACACACCATCTATTTCCACATCTTCAGTACACTCCTGTCCGATCAGCTCGACCAGTTCTAACACACCGCGAACCATATCTCACTGCGCCTCGGAGTAACTGCAAAGGTGATTGTCATCTTCCAACGCCAACTTGTCATGATTTTTGTACAGTTGTCGTATCTGCATCTCCATAGCCGTTGACAGAAATTCAATGCGATTGGCGTAGAGCAAATCACTTAATTACTTTCGCGACATCTTTAAATAGTCACGACTCATCGTGAATTACGGAGCAAAAACAGAATCTTAATACAGTGGCTCACAAAAGTCAGCATACAGCATGTAAAACACGAATATGGTACAGTAAAAAAGAGAGAATGCAATGAAAACATAAAAGTAGCTTTATTGGCATTTAAAATAAGTTTCATAGCATAACAATAAAGAAAATACGAACACAGAAAGAAATATGCCATGAAAACTAAAAAAAATCATCCATCGTAAGTCAGCATACACTACGAGCCATGTTTCGAAAAGAACGAAAATGACCAAAAAACGTGAGGTCAATTCTTCGCAGGCCCTCCAACACCCTTAATAACAGCTTCTAAACGCCTTCGCATCGAAAGAACGAGATTTCCGGTAATTTCGGGTAGAATATTTATCCAGGCATAGAGCAGAGCAGATTTCAGGGTCTCTTTGCTAATAATAGTTACACTTACGGCTGGCTCACGAATTCTACGATCCAATTCCTCCCACAAATGCTCTATAGGGTTTATATCGGGAGACTGAGGTGGACTGTGAAGCTGGTGAGGAACTGTAGTAATCTAAGAACGATGGCTCTAAAAGCCAGCGCTGCTACAGGCACACAGCCCAAACTCAATTTAACAGGGCGTCTACTTACGACCTTCACCCGGTAAGCACGCGAAGAACGGTGGCATTGGAAGAGTGCTCGCGCATGTTAGTTTGTAAATATTTTTCCCTGAATGTTCTTGCAACAAATGCCGGTGTAGTAAAAAATTACAGAATATACTGAGGAACGCCTTGTCAAAATTGTTTTAGTGAATTAGCCTCTCGTTTTGTATTTTCTTTTGCCATGATTGTACGCGCTATTTCGAATTTAAAATCAATTTTTTTGCCCGATGATTGTCCGAAATGTAAGTCTCAGGCATCAATGACAGTTTGATGAATAACGAACAGGAAAAAGTTCTCATTAAAACTCGGACTAAACTTAAATCATCAACTCATCGACATTTTTATGTACAAGCTTCGTTAAGTCAATGATACACATAAAGTTTGAAAGCATTATTCAACATATACAACCATAATTACCGCTGATAAATTCCACCAGCAAACATTACCAGGAACATTATCAGCTCACAAGAATTATATTATGTTAACAACGAATAAAGCATGAAACTAAAAGTATCGACGGAAGTTTGAGCTTATTTCATTAGTTATGGGAAATTCTCCGTACAACAACAAAAGCAACAGCAGAACGGATTCCAACTTGCAATGATTGGTGAAACTTTGTTTGTTGAGCCTACAATCTATGGAAGTTATGCAAACAAACATATGAGCGAGCGAGCAGTAACGAAATTACGGCGACGTGGAAAACACCACAGTACCAAATACAGCACCTGAAGGCATACCTTACAAGTGTTGTTTACCCAAGAAACACTTTCTGGGTTTTCTGGCCCAGTAGCTGTCACAGGCAATGCAGATGGTGGTATCGGTGGTGTCATAGCATCATCATAGAAAAATCATTGTGCGCGTATGAACATGTGTGAGCAAAAACACCTCGTGGATTTGTAAAAATAAAATCAGAAAGAAATACAATCTCGTCCTCTTCACTTTTCACTCAATGTCATGATTTTTCCAACATTTTGCATCGAAAGCAGTTCTCTTCAATAAATGTACTCGTATATGTATGTACGTAGCACAGCCCCAATTAGTGCTCGCTATCTGTGTGTCGATTTTACGCCGCAAATTGGCATCATTCGGAGCTCGCAGGTCAGTTGATTCTTTATTTATTGTTCTTGTTCAATTGTATGTAAGCTTAAGATAAGCTTCGCGTCGACGGGAATGACGACGGGAGAGTCGTTTGACGAATTCGAGGCTGTTTGCACGAAGTGCGGCATTGGCTGCGAACGGGGTGCAAGAGGCGAAGACAAACTACGCTAGCGGGGAGGGGAGCCAAGATAATAAAACAGAGATGTTCGGGAGTGGAATCGCATTGAAAACAGTTATCACATTGTATTTTGTAAATAATGTAATCGCACTTGATAGTGTACGTGCGAAATTGTTTGAGTTATTCAATGATAATGCAATGGGGTCGTTATCGCAAAGAAAAAGTCTAGCGGGGAGTTGCTTCGAAAACGCAAGCACGTACGGATCGACGCGAGGATTGTCAAGCGGGACTGAGATTGTGAGGGGTCTGTGAGTAACCTTCAGGGGGATCACATCGCGACGCCCAATAAAAACTGACTCACTCGTCGAGTTGTGAAACATGTGCGAAATTTCACGTCTGATAAAGATTCTTAACTTGTCGCGAGAAAAGAATGCGAATTGCTCAACGCGTGCGAGTGTGTTTACTATGAACGGCGGCGCTTGTGATGTGCGAAATTGTCAACGTTGCTATCGGTAGCTAACAGTTTTGTGGATGCTGTCTCCCATCGAAATCTGTGGGCAGACTTTTTGGGGAGTGTTGGTGTTGTGTGCGGTTGTGTGATAGAAAAACCCGTTAGAATTACTGGTTGCCAAGAGAGTCTTTCGCCATCAATCCTCGCCCGGTTTCAACGGGAATTTGAATGACGGCTTGAATCAAGGGGGGGCGAGATCCATCACCGCTAATGGCTGTCGAAATCGATTGAGAGATTGACGAGATGTTACCGCGAATTTGGAATGTTTTCTGTTCACTGTTTCGTGTTTTTCATCAAGAAATTTCACACTGTAATTAACGCGCCTACAATCAGCCTATTTGTCGGCGAAAAAGTGCTCGTTCACGTGGAGAATTGTAAGATAAAAATCTTGGAAATTGTGCAAGTCTGCGAGTCTTTTGCGCGAGTTTCTTCCTTTGTGGCTGTCTTATCGAATGGAAAAGTGATTTATTGGCGTTGACATAGTGAAGATTGAGCGGGGACACCTTTATGTCCCGGAAGTGTTCGAAGCAGGACGACGGCGGAGCTTGCGGACATGGATTAATGCTGTCCGCTCTGCCATGAAATCATCCTGAACAAGTGATTCGGTGCACTCTCGTAGACATTTCGAATTGTGCATTTTGGGAGTTTTTGTGAATGGTGTTCCCTTGTTTTCGGCCAATTATAGTCATTCGTATTTTGGTTATTAGAGAAGATTTTATGCCCAATCCGCGAACCGATCGCTGCGGTATGTTTGCCAAGCCAAGTCAGGAAAGAAACTCACATTGATAGATTTTCTACTTGGGTTGGACTATATTACGTTGCATAGTAACAGGAGAAGTGATGTTGGCTATACTCATATCACAAGGAAACTAATTTGGAATGGATTTATGGAACTTCTCATGATTGTGCTTCCTCTTATTAATTGCAAGAAGTTGCAAAGGAATGCAAAGAGGAATGTGTGTCGCATCTTCAATGGCAACAAAACGAAAGTGCTTCGAACTGCAATACGTAGTGGCGCACAATTCTAAGGAGACTTATACATAATAGTAGAATGTTAATTGGAATAAACATTTTTGGCTTTAACCTGTGCAATCTGTTGAAAATTTTACAAAAATTTTTCCCTTCTAGTGGAATTTTAGAGGGACATCGGCATCGTCGTCGAGCGCTCGGAGGACCATGCGGGTGAGTGCCCTTAATTTTGTTATTTATATCTATTTTTTTACATTTTTTTCGTATACGTTTTATATTGGCGTTTAAATTCTTGTTTTTTCTTCTAAATTAATCCACTCAGAAGTCAATTTAAAATTAATCCACTCAGAAGTCAATTTAAAATTAATCCACTCAGAAGTCAATTTAAAATTAATCCACTCAGAAGTCAATTTAAAATTAATCCACTCAGAAGTCAATTTAAAATTAATCCACTCAGAAGTCAATTTAAAATTTATCCACTCAGAAGTCAATTTAAAATTTATCCACTCAGAAGTCAATTTAAAAATTTTTCTTGCGTTAGATTTTTTTTTTTGAAATACATCAATAATTGTAAAAATTGAAGAATTTATGGGTTCATATTTGAAATAAAAAACAAATGAAGTATTAACGTACCCGAGGGTCTTTCCTTTCCTCCATTTCTGACCGGGTATAGGACCCGGTACGGTGGCAGGCTTCCGCCTCAAAATATGAGCCAGCCACCGGGTACTTAAAAATTTTTCTGTTTCAGGAGACTTGATGGGTTGAGTGGCCCAAGCCAAGTGCCTTTTTATGGCATAAAGTTATGCAATTCCATTGTATAATTCTATGACATAAATTGGTCACCGGGGTACTCCCCTTCTGATGGGAAAGTTCATACAATTCAAGTTGTATGAGTTTTCCACTCAGAAGAGGAATACCTGGCCACTTCAACGATTTAACATTGGATTTATTCCGGTTGGGTGGGCATGAAGGGGCTCCACCACCACCCGGTTGCCCCTCTTTCATTTGTGGGCCCTGAATGTCTTTGGGTAAAGACGAGGTCAACCCCAAATTAGTCTTTCTTGTCAGGTTGCACTTGATCTCGCAACAAGTCGTAATTCCTTCGTGGAGGCTATTTACTGATTTGCGACTTCGGTCGTCCTCTCGAGCTCTGCAAGCAATTCGTGAATGCGAAATGTTTTGTAGTGAGTCCTCGTGCCGGGGAAACGAACCCGCCCCACGACACCGCAATGCTAGCTTGCCAGCGCATTCACGCGTCTCCGGACGAGGGCATTCTCGGCAGGAATCAACACCTTCCTCTGCCGAGGCAGCAGAACATCGCTGCGGTCCTTCACGGACATATTGAACATCGTTTATTCACTACAAATGGCGCCCAACGTGGGGCCCGAAAAGCCCGGCTGTATCACCAGTCGTGAGCACGAGACAGTCCATCGTCTCTAGGTGTCCCCACAAGGTGTTAGAAATTTTGGCGGGTAGATAACTCCCGAGGGTTTTTGCACTAATCGTGCCCCAGCAGCCGAGTAACTTCCGAACGTGTGTTGTCTTCGGACATCAATATCGTTTGGTCCTTCTTTTGATTTATACCTTGGTGGTTTACCACCATTGTATAACTAGTAAGGCCAAATTATATTAGAGTCCCTTTTTGTGTTCGGAGGTTATTATCCCAACATCTATTTTGCGGAGGATTCTGATCCGCTCCCCAAACCAGCGGTGCCTAAGTGTCTTAAATTACATGGATTTTGATTTCATGTGATTGGCTGATTAGCTAATCCATGACTATCCATGACAAGACACGCGCTGCTTGTGGATTAGAATCCCACCCTGGGCTGACAAGCTGTAACTTGAGAAGTTTGCTAATGAGGGATCACTTCTGAACCCTGATTTTCATGGTGCCACAAGAGAGTGTCCCTGAAACGTTTTAGAAGGATTGTGCCATGGTGTCCATACTTGGGAGGAAGGACGGAAAGGAAAGACCGATTATTTTTTTTTTGATAACTTAAAACTTTTTTGAAACTTTATCATACATTTTTTTTTTGTGAGGTTCGACTATAGTTCGCCACTGACGGCCACTTGCAAATTACAAATTTTGCATCATTTTTTTCACATTTTCAATATTTATATATATATATTTATTTAGGTTTTTAGTTAGCAATTTAAATTTCTTTTAGCATGCCCACCAAAAGAACTCCCGAAAGGAGAAAGTTGCGGTCGGATGCCGGACCAGCTCTATTGTGTTCCATCTGTCACGAGGACATGGACGAAACTACAAGCCAGAGGTTGCAGTGCGGACACAGGCTACATCAGCTGTGTTTGGCACAACTGCGGCAAACTTCATCCACGTGCCCGCTCTGTCGACAGCCTTTGGAAATCGCACAGCCAGCAACAGAACGACCTCAGTCCTCCAGTACGAGTGGAGCTGTCCCCAAAAGCGGACCCCTTCCATCCACTACAAGGAGTGCACGAGACGATGACTACAGGGCTGAAGCAGTTCCGCCTGCAGAAGAAGCGAGTCCACCGGTGGCTGTGGAAGCCACAGTTCTACGAGATCTAATGGCGCTCGTACAGGACATGTCCACCCGGCTCGCCTCTCTAGAGAGCCAGAGAGAGAACCCCGCACCATCCCGGCCAAGAACTCCTCCTATGTGGGATTCGGACCCAAATCCGTGGGACTTCCCAGTAGACTCGCGGCGTGATCCCGAACGGATCCGGCCAGGTACAGCCATGAATCCGTTGGCTCCAGTTTACCGGCCCCGATTGAGCCAAGCACCGCCACCAAATCAGGCTCCCGTGATTCCGCCGGACCAACGCTTCCATCCACACGACATGTATCGGCTGAAGCCGACACAGATCCCCAGCATCATCCAGGGATGGAATCTACATTTCAGTGGGGAACCCAATACGATAACGGTGGAGGTTTTCATAAGTCGGGTGGAGTCACTGATTGAGCAGATGCTAGCAGGAGACCGCACAGCGCTCGCAGGATACCTGCCAATGCTGCTTAGGGGAGCAGCCCTGGAGACATATTGGAGGATACATTCAGCTCCACCACCCATACGCTGGTCACGGCTGAAGGAGGTACTCCGCATGGAATACCCTACGGTCGACATGGACGAATTAGTCCTGGATAAGATGAATGCTAGATGGCAGCGTCCGGACGAGTCCTTCCATAAATATCGAGCCGATATCCTTCGGTTGAATGACCAGCTGTCAGAGCCATTGTCTTCTACCCAAATTCTTCGCCTGCTAAAGCGCAATCTAAGACCGGAGATTCGTCGGCATATCGTGAACTCCGATCCACAGAGTATGGAGGCCCTGCTGAGAAATGTGCGTCGTATAGAAGGGTTTGAGGAAGACCTACGGGACCGGCCATACTTACTAACCAGGACGGGTCCTCGACGAGGAATCGCGGAATTGGCCCCAGATTATACCACCCTAGATCTGGAGGATGATTTGGACCCAGACCAGCTTGCTGTAGCGGCGGTGGGAAGTCTTACGACCTGCTGGAATTGTCACCAAACCGGACACCGGTTCATTTCATGCCGCGCAGAACGTAAGGTTTTCTGCTACGGTTGCGGCAAGCCGGACACTTACTTCCCGGACTGTTCTGAATGTGCCGCACGAAAAAACGGCCAAAAGAGTACCCGACCACCTCAGCGGTACTCGAAACCCCAGCAGTAGCTCCTCAGTCAGCGGCTCACCCCAACCAACCTGACGTTAACCCACCAGCCATAACCATTACGACTGCGGTTGTTCACTCTCTTCCGGAGACCTCACCAACGACAATATTAAAACGACCATCGCAGTCACTGCCAGAAGAACCGCGGCAGCCTCAAGTACGCACTCTAAAACCTTATCATGTTAGACTGCAGGAATATCGGGTGGCTCGAGAGCGAATATTTGCTTCCGAAGTCGTCACTTCCCGTTCGTGCACGACAAAATGGTCAACCCGTCGTTGGCGGAATTTCCGCAAGAGAGTGCGCACCTGCCGTCAAACCGTAAACTCTTGTAACATTTCGGAGGTTGCTGAGAATGAGATCAGACCTTATCATCCAATTAAAGTGTTGGGCGAGACCGTGTTTGCATTGATCGACACGGGTGCCAGTATCAGTTGTCTTGCCTCGAGCTTTGGCTCGAAAGTGCTCCAAGAATACCCGAACTTGATTAAATCCTGGCGCACTGAAATCAGTACAGCTGATGGCACCAAACACCCTATACGAGGTAAACTAACAACACCCGTGACGTTCAGGGGTCAGACGAAGGATATTACCTTCTACATTATTCCGTCTTTGACTCAGAATGTATACCTTGGTGTCGATTTCGTCCTTCGCTTTGGACTGGCCTCCGATTTATTCACCGATTTGTCTTTAAAAACCAGAAATGTCAACGAAATCACTTCTACTCCCGATAGGCATGACCTGACGTCTAACCAACGGCAACGCCTGGAAGCATCCATTGCTGCTTTCCCATCTTACGCTACCCAAGGCCTTGGCCGCACCACCCTAGTCTCACACGCCATCGACGTTGGCGATAGTAAACCGATTAAACAGAGACACTACGCCATCTCGCCAGCCATGGAGAAATTGGTGTATGCGGAATTAGATAGGATGCTCGAGTTGGGGGTCATAGAAGAGTCCCAAAGTGCCTGGTCCTCACCGGTAACCTTGGTTGTAAAGCCAGGTAAAGTCCGCCTCTGTCTTGATGCCCGTAAGGTAAACGCGGTTACCATCAAGGACGCGTACCCTCTTCCACTCATCGATGGAATACTAGGGAGACTGCCGAAAGCCAATTATATCACCAGTCTCGACCTAAAAGACGCCTTCTGGCAAATTCCACTCGATGAGGGCTCGAGGGACAAGACCGCCTTCACAGTGCCTGGACGACCATTATATCAGTTCGTCACAATGCCCTTTGGCCTGTGTAATGCGCCGCAAACGATGACCCGGTTGATGGACAAGGTCATCCCACCTCACCTGAAACACCAAGTGTTCGTGTACCTCGATGATCTTTTACTCATCACGGAAACGTTCGATCAACACCTTCTACTTCTACAAGAAGTAGCCCTGCACATCAGTAAGGCGGGACTCACCATCAACGTACAGAAAAGTAAGTTTGTCATGAAAGAAGTCCGATACTTAGGCCATGTCATAGGACATGGCACTATCAAAACGGATCCAGACAAAACTCGTGCGATTGATGAGTTCCCCTTACCAAAAACTGTGAAGCAGCTACGACGTTTCCTTGGTGTGTGCGGTTGGTACCGAAGGTTTGTTCGGAATTATGCAACAGTCTCAGCGCCCCTGTCAGACATGTTGCGGAAAGGGAAGTTCGTTTGGACCGAACTCAGCCGAAAGGCATTTGAAGAGCTTAAACAAGCCCTCACATCAGCTCCTGTCTTGCACAGCCCCGACTTCACGAAGCCCTTCTCCATTCATTGTGACGCAAGTCAACATGGAGTAGGAGCCGTGCTGGTGCAATTGACCGATGAAGGAGAGGAAGCTCCCATCGCCTTCATGTCCAATAAGCTGAATTCGGCCCAAAGAAACTATACTGTTTCCGAGCAAGAATGTTTGGCAGCGGTAATGGCTGTGAAGAAATTCCGAGCTTATATCGAGGGCCACCAATTCGAGATCATCACGGACCACGCGTCACTACAATGGTTGATGAACCAGGCAGATTTAAGTGGACGCCTAGCCAGATGGGCTCTTAAACTGCAAGGGTTCAAGTTCTCCATCAAACATCGGAAAGGAACCCAGAACATCGTACCCGACACTCTCTCACGGATGTTTTCCCCAGAGGGAGCCGAAATAACAATAAATGACGAGGACCCCATCGAAATAGATTTGGACAGCCCACATTTCGAATCAGATAGCTACAAAGAGTTGAGGCAAACCATAGCGACCCAACAGACACAGCTGCCTGACTTGAAGGTAATAGACGGCTATGTGTATAGACGAAACGAATACGCCACTGGTGATCCATGGCAGGAAGAAGAGTCTTGGAAACTCTGGGTACCGGAGGAAATGACACAACAGCTGATCCTTCGCGCACATGATCATCCGTTAAGTGCCCACGGAGGTTACGGTCGAACACTACGGCGACTAAAAAAATACTTCTTTTGGCCTAAAATGGCATCCCAGGTCAAAGACTACGTGAGCGCCTGTGAGACCTGTAAAGGCACCAAAGCGCCCAACCAGCCTCTTCGACCTCCTATGGGTCAACTCAACGTCCCAGAACGCGTGTTCCAGCGTCTATACATCGATCTACTCGGTCCATATCCTCGGTCTTCCATGGGACACATCGGAGCTATAGTCGTTCTAGATCAGCTCTCAAAATTCCCAATGGTGGAACCTATCCGTAAATTCACAACTCCATCGATCGTGAAATTCTTAGAGAACCGGGTATTCCATGTGTTCGGAGTTCCAGAGAGTGTGTACTCAGATAATGGAGTACAGTTCCGGTCTCGGCAGTTTAAGAGCCTACTTGAGCAGTATGGCATTGAACACCAACTGACGCCCATATACTCTCCTCAGTCCAACGCGTCAGAACGGTTGAACCGCACCCTATTGGCCGCGATCCGTTCCTACGTCCACCCATCTCAAAAGGATTGGGATCGGCGATTGTCTGCCATCACATGCGCCCTGCGATCCTCGTATCATTCTGTCACCGGTGTCGCCCCTTACTTTGCCGCCTTTGGACAGCACATGATTTGCCACGGTAAATCATACCGACTGTTACGGCAATTAAAGTGTTTGGGAGACCCGGTCGTTGCGCTGGAGCCCCACGAACGTTTAGGAGACCTCCGCCAACAGATCGGACGGAAGATTAAGGCCGCAGGTAGTGCAAATGAAGCGCAGTACAATCTCCGGTCACGATCTGCTAATTTCAAAGAAGGAGATGAAGTTTTCCGGCGAAATTTCCGCCAAAGTGACGCCGCGGGGCATTACAACGCCAAGCTGGATAGGCGATTCCTGAAAAGCCGCATAAAGAAGGTAATGGGACCTAACCGTTACTTGATAACGGATCCATCGGGAAAAGAAGTGGGGATATATCACGCGAAAGACCTGCGCCGATAGATAATTGGGCACGTCTGTTTGTCCGTCCGCATATATTTTCAAAAACGCGCAAAGGTTGTATACTCCCAGGCAAACATAGACATAAGTCAGTCCGTCCGTCTGTTAATTGTGTTCTTCTTTTATTGTTCGTCATCTCTAGTCCCGACGCCGAAGCCAACCCGTGAGACATAGAAAGATCCTTCAGCTCCTTTTTCGTAATCCGCATTGCCTTGGGATCACGAGAAAATTAGCTGCCCTGTAGTAATCTAAGAACGATGGCTCTAAAAGCCAGCGCTGCTACAGGCACACAGCCCAAACTCAATTTAACAGGGCGTCTACTTACGACCTTCACCCGGTAAGCACGCGAAGAACGGTGGCATTGGAAGAGTGCTCGCGCATGTTAGTTTGTAAATATTTTTCCCTGAATGTTCTTGCAACAAATGCCGGTGTAGTAAAAAATTACAGAATATACTGAGGAACGCCTTGTCAAAATTGTTTTAGTGAATTAGCCTCTCGTTTTGTATTTTCTTTTGCCATGATTGTACGCGCTATTTCGAATTTAAAATCAATTTTTTTGCCCGATGATTGTCCGAAATGTAAGTCTCAGGCATCAATGACAGTTTGATGAATAACGAACAGGAAAAAGTTCTCATTAAAACTCGGACTAAACTTAAATCATCAACTCATCGACATTTTTATGTACAAGCTTCGTTAAGTCAATGATACACATAAAGTTTGAAAGCATTATTCAACATATACAACCATAATTACCGCTGATAAATTCCACCAGCAAACATTACCAGGAACATTATCAGCTCACAAGAATTATATTATGTTAACAACGAATAAAGCATGAAACTAAAAGTATCGACGGAAGTTTGAGCTTATTTCATTAGTTATGGGAAATTCTCCGTACAACAACAAAAGCAACAGCAGAACGGATTCCAACTTGCAATGATTGGTGAAACTTTGTTTGTTGAGCCTACAATCTATGGAAGTTATGCAAACAAACATATGAGCGAGCGAGCAGTAACGAAATTACGGCGACGTGGAAAACACCACAGTACCAAATACAGCACCTGAAGGCATACCTTACAAGTGTTGTTTACCCAAGAAACACTTTCTGGGTTTTCTGGCCCAGTAGCTGTCACAGGCAATGCAGATGGTGGTATCGGTGGTGTCATAGCATCATCATAGAAAAATCATTGTGCGCGTATGAACATGTGTGAGCAAAAACACCTCGTGGATTTGTAAAAATAAAATCAGAAAGAAATACAATCTCGTCCTCTTCACTTTTCACTCAATGTCATGATTTTTCCAACATTTTGCATCGAAAGCAGTTCTCTTCAATAAATGTACTCGTATATGTATGTACGTAGCACAGCCCCAATTAGTGCTCGCTATCTGTGTGTCGATTTTACGCCGCAAATTGGCATCATTCGGAGCTCGCAGGTCAGTTGATTCTTTATTTATTGTTCTTGTTCAATTGTATGTAAGCTTAAGATAAGCTTCGCGTCGACGGGAATGACGACGGGAGAGTCGTTTGACGAATTCGAGGCTGTTTGCACGAAGTGCGGCATTGGCTGCGAACGGGGTGCAAGAGGCGAAGACAAACTACGCTAGCGGGGAGGGGAGCCAAGATAATAAAACAGAGATGTTCGGGAGTGGAATCGCATTGAAAACAGTTATCACATTGTATTTTGTAAATAATGTAATCGCACTTGATAGTGTACGTGCGAAATTGTTTGAGTTATTCAATGATAATGCAATGGGGTCGTTATCGCAAAGAAAAAGTCTAGCGGGGAGTTGCTTCGAAAACGCAAGCACGTACGGATCGACGCGAGGATTGTCAAGCGGGACTGAGATTGTGAGGGGTCTGTGAGTAACCTTCAGGGGGATCACATCGCGACGCCCAATAAAAACTGACTCACTCGTCGAGTTGTGAAACATGTGCGAAATTTCACGTCTGATAAAGATTCTTAACTTGTCGCGAGAAAAGAATGCGAATTGCTCAACGCGTGCGAGTGTGTTTACTATGAACGGCGGCGCTTGTGATGTGCGAAATTGTCAACGTTGCTATCGGTAGCTAACAGTTTTGTGGATGCTGTCTCCCATCGAAATCTGTGGGCAGACTTTTTGGGGAGTGTTGGTGTTGTGTGCGGTTGTGTGATAGAAAAACCCGTTAGAATTACTGGTTGCCAAGAGAGTCTTTCGCCATCAATCCTCGCCCGGTTTCAACGGGAATTTGAATGACGGCTTGAATCAAGGGGGGGCGAGATCCATCACCGCTAATGGCTGTCGAAATCGATTGAGAGATTGACGAGATGTTACCGCGAATTTGGAATGTTTTCTGTTCACTGTTTCGTGTTTTTCATCAAGAAATTTCACACTGTAATTAACGCGCCTACAATCAGCCTATTTGTCGGCGAAAAAGTGCTCGTTCACGTGGAGAATTGTAAGATAAAAATCTTGGAAATTGTGCAAGTCTGCGAGTCTTTTGCGCGAGTTTCTTCCTTTGTGGCTGTCTTATCGAATGGAAAAGTGATTTATTGGCGTTGACATAGTGAAGATTGAGCGGGGACACCTTTATGTCCCGGAAGTGTTCGAAGCAGGACGACGGCGGAGCTTGCGGACATGGATTAATGCTGTCCGCTCTGCCATGAAATCATCCTGAACAAGTGATTCGGTGCACTCTCGTAGACATTTCGAATTGTGCATTTTGGGAGTTTTTGTGAATGGTGTTCCCTTGTTTTCGGCCAATTATAGTCATTCGTATTTTGGTTATTAGAGAAGATTTTATGCCCAATCCGCGAACCGATCGCTGCGGTATGTTTGCCAAGCCAAGTCAGGAAAGAAACTCACATTGATAGATTTTCTACTTGGGTTGGACTATATTACGTTGCATAGTAACAGGAGAAGTGATGTTGGCTATACTCATATCACAAGGAAACTAATTTGGAATGGATTTATGGAACTTCTCATGATTGTGCTTCCTCTTATTAATTGCAAGAAGTTGCAAAGGAATGCAAAGAGGAATGTGTGTCGCATCTTCAATGGCAACAAAACGAAAGTGCTTCGAACTGCAATACGTAGTGGCGCACAATTCTAAGGAGACTTATACATAATAGTAGAATGTTAATTGGAATAAACATTTTTGGCTTTAACCTGTGCAATCTGTTGAAAATTTTACAAAAATTTTTCCCTTCTAGTGGAATTTTAGAGGGACATCGGCATCGTCGTCGAGCGCTCGGAGGACCATGCGGGTGAGTGCCCTTAATTTTGTTATTTATATCTATTTTTTTACATTTTTTTCGTATACGTTTTATATTGGCGTTTAAATTCTTGTTTTTTCTTCTAAATTAATCCACTCAGAAGTCAATTTAAAATTAATCCACTCAGAAGTCAATTTAAAATTAATCCACTCAGAAGTCAATTTAAAATTAATCCACTCAGAAGTCAATTTAAAATTAATCCACTCAGAAGTCAATTTAAAATTAATCCACTCAGAAGTCAATTTAAAATTTATCCACTCAGAAGTCAATTTAAAATTTATCCACTCAGAAGTCAATTTAAAAATTTTTCTTGCGTTAGATTTTTTTTTTTGAAATACATCAATAATTGTAAAAATTGAAGAATTTATGGGTTCATATTTGAAATAAAAAACAAATGAAGTATTAACGTACCCGAGGGTCTTTCCTTTCCTCCATTTCTGACCGGGTATAGGACCCGGTACGGTGGCAGGCTTCCGCCTCAAAATATGAGCCAGCCACCGGGTACTTAAAAATTTTTCTGTTTCAGGAGACTTGATGGGTTGAGTGGCCCAAGCCAAGTGCCTTTTTATGGCATAAAGTTATGCAATTCCATTGTATAATTCTATGACATAAATTGGTCACCGGGGTACTCCCCTTCTGATGGGAAAGTTCATACAATTCAAGTTGTATGAGTTTTCCACTCAGAAGAGGAATACCTGGCCACTTCAACGATTTAACATTGGATTTATTCCGGTTGGGTGGGCATGAAGGGGCTCCACCACCACCCGGTTGCCCCTCTTTCATTTGTGGGCCCTGAATGTCTTTGGGTAAAGACGAGGTCAACCCCAAATTAGTCTTTCTTGTCAGGTTGCACTTGATCTCGCAACAAGTCGTAATTCCTTCGTGGAGGCTATTTACTGATTTGCGACTTCGGTCGTCCTCTCGAGCTCTGCAAGCAATTCGTGAATGCGAAATGTTTTGTAGTGAGTCCTCGTGCCGGGGAAACGAACCCGCCCCACGACACCGCAATGCTAGCTTGCCAGCGCATTCACGCGTCTCCGGACGAGGGCATTCTCGGCAGGAATCAACACCTTCCTCTGCCGAGGCAGCAGAACATCGCTGCGGTCCTTCACGGACATATTGAACATCGTTTATTCACTACAGAACGTTATACAGCACCCATTCCTTGACACTTCTAGCTGTATGTTCTGGATAATTGTCCTGCTGGAAGATCCAACCTGGCTGTAGGCTTAATTTCTGCATTGAAGGTATCGAATTGCCTCGCAATATGTTCAAATACATGTATTGATCCATAGTACCATTAATAAAATGTAATTGCCCCACACCAGCGGCCGACATACAACCCCATACGAGGACTGACCCTCCACCGTGTTTCACTGGAGGACGCAAATTCTTTTTTGCCAATGCTTCGTTCCACTTCCTCCATACGTATCCGCACCCGTCAAAGCCATAAATATTATACTTGCTCTCGTCACTAAACAGAACTTGATTCCAAAAACTTTCGTCCTTATTAAGATGCAGGCGACTGAAGTCAAGTCTCTTCTTTTCATTCACTGAAGAAATGAAAGGTTTTCTGCGCGGAGCTCTACCTTTAAAACCCTGATTACGCAAAACTTGACGTATTTTTTCTGGAATCACTTGCTTCCCTGTTGCTTTTGCAAGTTCAGTGGCCATTCCCGGAGCACTTTTTTGTGGCTCCTTACTTATTTTCCGTAACAAATGTCTCTTATCTCTCTTACTTAAGGACTTTGGTCTACCTGTTCGTTGTTTATTTTACATTCTCCCTTTCCGTATGATCGTTTGCACCGTTGTCCGACTTCTTCCAACTATTTTAGTAATTTCGCCATACGACTTTCCTTCCAGTCGTTCACTAAGGATAATTTTTCGCACTACCAAACTCGTTTCCTTTCTTGTACTCATTGAAAGTATTAAAGGCACCCAAATCAATTTAATTTGATCTAATTGCAATGTACTAATGTTTATCTGTGTATATTAACACGGTAGCAATCTTACTCGCAGTATGACTCATCGCTTAGACTGATTCTTTAGACTTTTCTGTGGTGTATGCTGACTTTTGTTTCCTCACTTTCATCGGTCTTGTTATTCACTATGTAAGTGTGTATGTATATGTATGTTCTCATTAATTCTGTGTAAAATAGATTACAATGTCTCTGATATTCCTCTTAAGTTCGTTTTTCACCCGTCTTTTCATTTCGTTGCTACCTTTATATTGCCAATTCCGCGTTTTTAAGCGGTGTATGCTGGCTTTTGTGAGCAACTGTAGGTACTTTCACAAAATATGCAAACGCGTATAACCCCACACCTGTGTTGGAATGTCTTTATATATTTTTCATATTAAAAAAAAACAAACACTACTCTTCAGTAGTGTATTGTTTCCGACACTTTTCTAGGGCTTCCAGTACTGTTAAAAAATGTTTGGGCTGCCGAATTTCTGCATTTACATTGGACATTACAACTTTAAGGGATTAATTTACTTATTATTTTACTATAATTTACTCGGAAAATGAATAATATGTAAGTTCAAATTTAAGAAATTCTTCGATATGATTTCAAAGTGGTTGGATATCTAGAGAAGCTTTTATATTTAACATACAGTATAAAATTTAACTCACCTGTATGCCATCCGAACTTGTGCGCCATTTTTATACCAAATAAGCTGAGCGGGAGGATTGCCTCCACGACTTCGACACATTAGTTCGATTGTTTGACCACGTCGCAAAGTTTCACCGGGAGTGTATCCTTCAATATACGGTGGTCCTGGTGGATCTGTCGCGTAGATGGAATATGAAAAGAAAGAGAAAAAATAGAAGAAAATATATAATGAAAAGAAATCATAAACGAATGAATAGAGTTGTATGAAAAAGAGAAAATTTTCATTAAAATTTCATTAAATTTAATTGAAAGTGCTGCATTCATAATTTCGAGCACACAAAAAAAGATTTCTATTCATGTTGTGCTGCTTTTACTGCTACAGAATGCTTTGCCCACTACCAACCAATTCTGCAAACTTTCAAACTCATCCACTTCCGCTTGTTCCTGCTTCACACTTTGTCGGGAAAATTTTTCGGGATTCTCATTTCCTGTCGCAATCTCCACTCACTCATTTATTCATTCATTCATTCTGCTCACTCTCGTTTCAATGGTCCAATCTACAATCTATTCATGGTTTTGCACTTATGCGAGAAGCTGAAAACTCCCGAAGGGGAGGGTGGGTCGTACGAAAGGATGCGAAAACCAGCCACAACCACTGCAATTTTTCATTTAAATATTGGCCATCATATTTTCCCATTCAGTGGCATCGAAGCAGAAATGATTCACCGTAACTAATTAGAATTAAATATAATCTTTGAATTAGCGATAATTCAAATTGAAATTAAAATTTTTGGTTTTTCATTTGGTGAAATTGAAATCGGACACATGCGAATGATTACGAATTGGAACTGATAATGAGGGGAGGAGGCGCGATAATATTAATGTGCAATTCAAAGCCGAATATTCTAATTTGAAAATTATCAATTTCATTGGCCACCAATAAAATGCTTAGTCAGAGCCTGGGAGAATTGAATAAGTTTAAACAATGGCATTCCAGGATATTTCGATACTTTGTTTATTGAGGAAGGTAGAATTTCGCAATTATTCATAAGCCAGTACAAACTTTGGGTAGAGTTAATTAAAAACAGATTGAAAATGCTGAGTACGCGGAAGAAATTGATTTATTCTTCAGAAGGATGTAAGAAGAGTTTGCGTGACGTCATTGAATTTTCTCTGACTGGCAAAAATTTTGCAATATCCCAAAATCGAAATCATTTCTACCATGAGCCCCATATTCAATTAATGACTTGCAAATGACTGAATTTTATTAAAAAGTGCTAAAATTGAAAGATAGCATAACGGTCGAAATAATAATAATGAAAAAAATATTAAAATTAATTTTCGCGGACCAGCATATTTAAATAACCGAATCGGTGCTCAAGAGACCTTGCCCTTCGCCCCCCGACGGTCATTGGGCCACACAAGCCAGGACGTGCATTTGCAAATACCACACTATCCTGTTTCCATTACGATAAATCGCATGATGGTCGAGATAGCCAAAAAATGTTTACAAAATGATTATTATCACGGGAATGCACATATGCATTTCGTTTTAACCGTATCTCTGGCGTTTTTAATATGTCCAATTTTAATTATAGGTGTGGTTTGCAGATGCACTTATGCATCCACATGCAATACGATCAAGTGCTTTATAATGATTGCGTATACGGTGACAATATTGTGGCGCGGTCGGATTCTGTTCTGTGCTTTTGTAATGAAGAGCCGAAACGATATCATACATGGAATAACTATCACTAATTAGTCTCTAATCCCTTTTACAGCATTTTAGTCCGCAATCAGCACGGGCACTAGGATTATGTTAATTTCCGGGTTTTAACCACTCAAAGTCACACAACGACACTAACATTCAAATTTGGGGATAAAATTTAATTTTCAATTTGTTTACAATTGCAATGATGGTAATCTCCTAATTAAAAACCGTCAAATTCATTAAACTTTGTTTTATAATCGCCCTGTGAAATTTATAGGCAAATATTTATGTTTGCTGTTTTATCTTTTTCTGGTTGTGTATATTCAGTGGAAAGATATTAGATATGGAAGAGCCCATAATTTATAGCCTTTTGAAGTATCAGTTTCAGTGATTGTTCCACTATTTTACAACAAAGAAATTAGTCCATAGGCTGGCAGCTCAGTCGTTATTAGAGCTGTGTAACGCTGTTTAACTGGATATTAATTTCAAAAGCTTTTGTACATCACAAACTTGTCTATTAAATGCTTTTGCAAATAAAATCACACAAGACCTTTGTTTGAAAAGTAGCTAGTTTGAGAATTAGTAAATAAAGTCGTATCGGAGCTCAATGACAAGATACATTCCAGTCGGGTCTGAAATAAACTCTTGAAACCATTACACTGAAATGTTCTTCGTGCTCATCTCCCAAGACTGAAAGACAGTAGCGCGCTTTGTGTAGTAATTATAGTGTTCGCTGCGAAAGTCCTGGTTCGAACCCTTTTGGTGACTATCAAATTTATTTCGAGTTATTCTTCGGATGGACTATAAGCCCGTTCAGCTATGATTCGTAGTGGTTTCAAATCAGAGCGTATCGCAGCTGGGTGGGCGGATTACCGGGCAAAACGTGGTACTGACCATATCACTTTCTCGAGTGTCGATACATTTGATCAGGGTAATGATATACTCTAACTATCTCTAAGCAAAGGTCTGAAAGTGTAGTGTAGTGCTAAAGCAAAAAAACAAAAAGGAAGAAAGACAAATTGCAGAGGAGATAAGAGGGTTTGATAATTTAATTTATGTGTATGACAAAGTGTCTTTTTGGGCCCGTAAAAGTACTAGACGCAATCTCTTCTGGCAGAGCAATATGGCAACGCCTGGGAACGGAGGTTTAGTATTCGATCAACACACGATCAAGATATCAACCTTTTATGTATTCAAATTAAAGAAGTCTTCTTGCCGTTGTAGGTACCTAGACTCTCACGTGAACACAAAATTTGCAATATTTAAATTTATCAATAAATTATTATAAAAAAAAATAAACAAAAGGTTGATAATGATAAAATTAAGCCGGAGTATAATAATGACGACTGTAGTAGAAAGAAGTCCTTATCCCCTTTTCATTTTCAGCACTGCGGCCGTGAGCGCTATAACTAGATGTGTTGTCGCCATATTACTCCCTCCTGAATACGAGTATGTTGGTTATCTTACAACTGGCAGCGGTTGGTTTTCCTCTTCAATAAATTAAACTTGTCTCGAGTTCGAGCTTCTACATTTCTTTAATTGCTGGCTTTTGTTGGGATAAAATGTTAAATGAGAGGTTGGATCCGAAGTGAATTCAAAGTATGCCGGCTTGATTCGATCGGTGCTAATGTTGATGTGCTTAACACCCAACTCCAATTCAACTACAATTTCAGATATCCACTCGACAACTTTGTGTGGTCCCTCATACTGAGGCTCCGATGGCTTTCTAACTCGGTTGATACGGACAAAAATGAGTAAGCAAGTCGCAAGATCCTTATGCATAAAGACTTTGCGTTCGCCAAGACATGATGTTGGAGTGGTTCGTACACTTTTATATGTTCGCAAAACTTTTGAACAAATAATTTAGGATTCGGTAGCATATTTTCGTCGAAGAAAAATTCACCGAAAATGCGTAGAGCAGTCCCCTATACAAGTTACGCAGCTCTTGCGCCACAATTATCTTTGATGCCCATACGCAGTCCGAGTAGAACGATTGGTGGGACTCCAATTCAATCATGATTGTTGTGACACATCATTGCGGCCTTCAAAGAGCGGTGCCAATCGTCCTGTTTGCCGCAGGGTGGTATGTAAGTCTTCGAGTGTCCTGCAGCCCACTAAGTGTGTTAGTGATTGAAACAGGATGGATTCAAACCGGAATGCTTTTTTGTTGTTGTTGTTGGGAGGTGAACGCCAGAAGATATGGAGCTTACATACTTGCAAGTAACAAGAATACCCTCTAAAAACCTCCCCTGAAAGCCCAAGAATGCAGCCTGGAACCGTTAGACACATTACTTCGGGTCAAGTCTCGTTTTGTTATGCCGTGAGGCGTCGTAAAGCTCTCTTCTAGCGGGAGGGGAGAGGAAAAGCGGAACTGTCAGCAAAGCGATGTCCCACCCTCAACGTCCCCGGCTGCTGTGAGTCCCTTTTATCTTTTATGACTGCCCGAACATAATGTGCCACCTGGTTCCATTTGTCAATCGATTCGAGCATCACCGCGACGAGATTATCCGGGGTGAGCTCTCCCGTCTCCCTGTAGAGGTCCCTTCCCAGCCTGTCCCATTTTATGCACGCAAAACATGTGTGGCTGGCAATACCCACAATTGGGGGACCGTGACTTACGGCGGCGCTCTTTAGTAAGGAGGGCAACAGGTTTTTTGCTTGTAATAGTTCTCACCGCCAAATCAGAGACTGTCAGATACGAAAATGCTTCTCTTCTCTATACCTGTGCCAAGCGTTTTCAGTATACCTCCTTACTGAGAGCGTCGCCCCATATTTCTGCTTTGTACAGTAGCACTGACCATACAGCACTCATCAAGAGACGTCTTCTTGATGGGTTGGATAACCCTACGTTGGCCATAAGTCGACTCAGACCCGATACTGCCGAAGCAGTTTTCTCAGCCGTTGCCCTGATTTGCTCAGAGCAACTCATCTTCGAGTCGATCAGTAGCCCCAGGTACTTCACCGATGGCTTTGCTTCGATTAGTATGTTTCCAATACTGATCATTGTTACTCTAGAAATTCTCTTTTTTGTCAAGAAGACCACTTCTGTGTTCTCCAGTGCTAAGCTGAACTCATGAGCAGGCATCCAGTATTATACTAAGCGCATTAATATACCTAGCCTAAGTTGCGCTTGTTCAAAGGTTGTTCCAGCGACTAGAGCTGCAACATCATCCGTGTAGCCGACCAAGCGCGACCCATCTGGCATCTCCAGTCTCAGTAGCCCGTGAGACACGTTTCAAAGGTCTGGACCAAGGATAGATCCCTGGGCACCACCCGATGTAACTTCCATCCTCCATGGCTCCGTGCCCGTTGAGTCTGACGCCGAAGCTTGTGACATTCCCTTCACTTTGCAGCGACCCCAGTATATTGGAGGCTTGCCAAACCGGGGTTTCTTCGGGGCATAGAAGCGTTGCAAGCAGTCGTGATGATACTTATAGTTGAGTTCACCATATATTGAGCTATCAGTTCTTAATCTCGCAGTTTCGTACGAGGTGACCGATATACTCCTCAGGAGCTGCCACATCAGTCACCTCGGGGCAGCTCGACTGCGGGGTTCCAGATGACCACGAACCCATATATATATGTTGCAGCATGGCAGTGCTGCAAGCTCTATCGAGCAGTAATTTCCACATTTACGCAGTGGTGGCGAACTTATAAGAAAATTTTGTTTGAGGATTGCTGGTTGTCCTAAGTGAAAGAACTACATTGTTCTTTCACCCGAGCATTTTAGCTATCAACATAATAGCATTATTCGCTCGATGGACTTCAGTTGGTTCCAGCATATAGGCTGGTTCCATTAAAAATCTCGCAGTTTCGTACGAGGTGACCGATATACTCCTCAGGAGCTGCCACATCAGTCACCTCGGGGCAGCTCGACTGCGGGGTTCCAGATGACCACGAACCCATATATATATATATATGTTGCAGCATGGCAGTGCTGCAAGCTCTATCGAGCAGTAATTTCCACATTTACGCAGTGGTGGCGAACTTATAAGAAAATTTTGTTTGAGGATTGCTGGTTGTCCTAAGTGAAAGAACTACATTGTTCTTTCACCCGAGCATTTTAGCTATCAACATAATAGCATTATTCGCTCGATGGACTTCAGTTGGTTCCAGCATATAGGCTGGTTCCATTAAAAATCTCGCAGTTTCGTACGAGGTGACCGATATACTCCTCAGGAGCTCGAGGAGTCGAGCTGCCCCGAGGTGACTGATGTGGCAGCTCCTGAGGAGTATATCGGTCACCTCGTACGAAACTGCGAGATTTTTAATGGAACCAGCCTATATGCTGGAACCAACTGAAGTCCATCGAGCGAATTATGCTATTATGTTGATAGCTAAAATGCTTGGGTGAAAGAACAATTTAGTTCTTTCACTTAGGACAACCAGCAATCCTCAAACAAAATTTTCTTATAAGTTCGCCACCACTGCGTAAATGTGGAAATTACTGCTCGATAGAGCTTGCAGCACTGCCATGCTGCAACATATATATATATATATATGGGTTCGTGGTCATCTGGAACCCCGCAGTCGAGCTGCCCCGAGGTGACTGATGTGGCAGCTCCTGAGGAGTATATCGGTCACCTCGTACGAAACTGCGAGATTTTTAATGGAACCAGCCTATATGCTGGAACCAACTGAAGTCCATCGAGCGAATAATGCTATTATGTTGATAGCTAAAATGCTCGGGTGAAATAACAATGCAGTTCTTAAGTCCCTGGCGAATCTCACTGCAGCGGAGCACCTGCTGTGAGCAGCTCTATGCATCCTTTCGATGTTCTACTCAACTGTAGAAAGCCAAGAGCATGGACGCATTGATGATCACTGGCTGAGTAGTCCTCTAATACTTTCTAATTTTATAGCCTCTATACTAAGGACTCCGAGGCGAATGTCACGTTCGGTATGGTTCCTTCACAGCCAATATGGCGGGATGTCAGCGTATTTCTGGTATTTAGTACAACGAGCACGTTCTGGCCACCATTTTTAGGATTAGTTTTCCACGCAGATCTGTTGAAGGCATCGTTGCCATCTGTGTTTGGGACAGCGCCCTCCAAAGCATTGAGCTAGCGATTCGTTCGGGGTTTGGTTCACACTAAAGAACGTGGTCTTTGAGCACCGAATCCACACGAAAACGATGGCGGCAGTACCAGTTTCACTAGGATACCATGATGCAGAGCTTTTTTCATGGTGTTGCTCACTCAGCAGCATAAAATCGGCTTTCATGTTCCTGGTAAACTGCTCAAGCAGATTTTGAGCGGTTGAACTGTAGTGTAGGTTTAGCTGCAGGACAGGCCCCCGATCCCAAGGCGTGCTTAAGATCTGATCTTGGATCAGCATCTTTGCAAAGAACGCAGTTCGCCTGCTCTGTGCACTTTTTTCTTTTGTGTCCCATTTCAAGGTATTTGTAACATAGAGTACACCTATCGAGTCCTTTGCATACTTGTGTGGTATGACTATAGCCAAGGCATTTGAAACATTGAAGAGGCGAAAATTGTTCGATGTTCTTTTCGGCCAAGCCAATGATGTCCCCTATGGTTTTCTGGCGTTAATCCCGCTTTGATCCTACCCACGCTAGGGAACTCCCTTTTGATGGCCTCTTCTATTTCAGCCAGGTTCGTAACGCAGTCAATGTCTCCTGTTTCGATCGTTGCCATCGGCTATAGCGAGGCTATAGTTGCACTTTTTCCGACGACTTTCTTTACTGCTTCGCAGAATGCTTCTTAATTGTCGGCCTCTGCTCCAAATTCGACGAGTGCGTGGCCCGACCGCGTTGGTCGTACTGCTTTAACGGCAGCATTGGTGTCTTTAGGCGTCACATTTCTCTTTATATCCCACGGCACTTCTGCATTAGATCGGCTATCTTGGGGTTTTACGAGCAGTACCTGTTGCTCGGATCTTCGTCGGGGATTTTTTCTCTCCTGTTTCGTCTCAGGTATTTTTCTTGTTGAGGGTCCGTGTGAACTTGATATTCTGGCACTTTTTGGACTAGTTTCTTCGCGGCTTTCTTCACTCTTATTGTCAGCACTTTCTGGAACCCCTGACCTGGCGTTCCGCACCCATCAAGTGCCTTTTGTTTCTATCTTTCTCCTTCGATTGGGCTAGACGCCATTCTTTTATTGATGTTTGATGGAGGAGCTATCTGCTCGTGCCCTTTAGGCTCTTAACAGTCAGCGCTTCTTTAATCTTCTGCTCTTCTTCGGCCTTGTGCCCCTCTTCGGCCTTTAAATCGATAATGCCCCATACGGTCTAGGAGCTCCTCTAATCAAGGAGCCCATTCTTTCCTCCTTTACCGATTTTTGCTGAGTTGCATGCAGACTTCACTCTTTTTAGAAAACCTTCCGCTTTTCGGATTAACCTTTCTTCTTCATGTCACTGGGCCCTTGTCTCGGTCACTTCGGTAGCGATCGCAGCATCATCCACATGATTCCCAATGTTCTCTATATTTTCAACCACCGCTCGAACATTTGGCGCGTCCAACAGAGTTTTCTGCTCTTCCTTTTGACGACGCTCGGTCATCCCAGGGGGAGGAGAACATCGTGGCAGCCCCCTATTGAAGAAGGAATGCTAGCCTCCAAAAGTGCTGCTGTCTACCGGCATTCCCCTTGCGGAAATTTCCAGGGGTGCGTGGGGGCGGTACTCCCCGGGAAATGCTAGCCTCCAAGAGTCTTCCCGTCGACCAGCATTCCCCATGCGGGAAAAGTGGGATCTTTGATCCGTCGGTAGAATGCTCGGTGTATCAAAGCGTGCAATCTAGTTGGTATAAAACGTGAAGCTGATTTCTTCCGCTGAGATAGTTTTGGTGGTAATCACCTCAGGCCATCTTATAGATTGATCGATTACCGTCAAAATATACGAACATCGTTTTGAATGGTTTAGTGACCCTACGATGTCAATATATACTTGACCAAACCTTGTATCAGGCATTTTGAATTTGTTTTTATGCAGGCTTGGCATATTGTCCAATTTTACTGAACCATGTGATACGAGTACTTTGCCACACATGCGTCTTCTTCGTGGCTTGGCCGCTGAGATGAGACGGTTGATAAAACGTCAAAGACTAGTCATCGTAATGCTTTGAGGACGTAAAGCTGAATGTTGCTAATTGAAATTTCGCAATAAATCGCTGCCTTGCTGTTGTCTAAACATAGCTTTTAGAACTATATAACCGTTTCGCCTTGAAGTAGATGAGTAAAATCTACATCCTCCTTGTGCTCTTTTGCTAAATCTTCCATCCTGCAACTGGCATTATTGTACCGGTATTTTAAGCTAGTCTGCCAGCTGTTTCGTTGTTGCCTCTGGCTATGTGGACAATGTTTGTCAAAAATCGCCCAGTGAATTCCAGCTGCTTAAGTTGCCTCGGAAATACTTTGTCAGCTTTTTGATGAAGGCATATATATATAATATATATATATATATATATATATATATATATATATATATATATATATATATATATATATATATATATATATATATATATATATATGTGTGTAAACAAAAATAAATATTGGCTTAGGATTACCTAGATTAAGTAACAATCGTAATTAGCTATTTTAAAATTTGCCTCCAAAATAGATTAGTAGATATAGATATAAAATAGGATATAAGATTACCTACTATTAGCTAAAAGCAATTAAAAGATAGTTGAATTTGGTTTTTCAAAAGTATAAAAGTAAATGTAAGAATTGCTAGTTCACAAATTAATTTGCTCACTGAGGAAGGAAGGAAGTACCTTCCGAAACGCGCGTATGAGGAAATAAAACGTATAATTCACCCAAAAAAGGAAATAAAAAATTGTTTGTATTAATATTACCCCGAGGTGAAAACGGTCCGGAAACTAAAAAGTTTTGTTTTTACTCAAACTGGATATCAAGATTTAGTGCCCCCCACACAGTAACAACGGATTAGGGAACGCGATTCGAGTCTGCGTTATTCCAAGCTCTTGCAAATTGAATAGGGTGCGAAAGAAATCGTACGACCCTTTATCCTTCCGCAGCGAATGAAATGTTAGAGCGGTGGTACAAATCTCTCAATGCCACGACATTGGGGAATCAAGCTCGTAAATCTTTACGTAACAACGCTCTCGATCCCAGAAGACTTCTAGCTAGCTGCGGACAATCACATTCAGCCAAACAAATCCGTTCAAAATTGCGAACGCTTCGATCAGTGCAGATAACACATCTTGTCAACGTGGGATATATACAACTACGTCCGGAAAATGGCGACAATAAAACCGTTCGGGCTTTACAAAATTGTGGTCATAACCCTCGGTCTTTGAAACGTCGTTCAATCGTTTTAGCGCTTCATGGACGAGGTGCTGAATTTCTGTTGGTGCTACATCGACGACATTTTAATCGCATCAAGTAACCTTCGGAAGCATATGGAACTTGTCAATATGAGATATTCCCAAGTAAGAATCTGGAATCGTGCATCCATATGTTTTTTCGGACCGACTCAACTCGCAAACCTCTTTCACAATCATACTCCGGACCTCATAAAATCCTTAGCAGAGTATCGCAGACTGTATACACAACTGAGGTCAACGGTAAAAGGATGAGTGTTTCTAGATAGCGCTTGAAGCCAGCTTTCCTTGACGTGAACGCGTTTAAGGGTAGAAACACAAACTCTTCTACAACCGACTGAGCAGCCACACCAATTTCGAGCAATTCGAATATTAAGAGGGTTCGATGGACTCCAATCACTCAAACCCATCCATGAGCATCAGGTGTAACTAAAAGACAACACGGACTTTTCCACTCATGGGGGAGTACTGTGGCAACCTAGCTGTCGACTAATGCGGCCACAACAGGTGACACACATATAAATCAGCTGCAACTTATTTGACAGTCGTCATCGATTAAACGCAAACAGTTAGTTTGTTTATTTGAAATATCCAAATAATATAGGATTCAGTATAAACTACCTGTGTGTGTTTCATTCCCTGTAGAATCGCCCTCGTCAAAATAACACGCTACAGCTGCAATCAATTAGCACACCATTTACTTCACAGAAAAAGTATTGGTCGTGCAGTGGATGCTACTAAAGGGTTTTCCAATAAGAGGTGTTATTTTGAAAAGCCCGGTATTTCGGTGGATGTCACTTTTGAAGCTGTCATTTTGTGGCATTTGACTAGTATAAACTACGTTTTTAATGAAAATGGAACGATACACGCTTCAACAACACATTGAAATCATAAAATTCACTATAAAAATGGTGAAAATTTGGCAGAGGCGGTTCGTAAAACTCGAACATTTTTGGGTCGTCGTGAAACACCTTGTCGGACCGCAATACAGAAATTGGTGGAAAAATTCGATCTGTTCGGACAACTTAGTGGTGTGAAGAATAAAACCCGTGCACGTCACTCAAGAACAGCCGGTATATTGCTGCTGTAGCCGAGAGTGTTGAAGAAATCCCAGGTTTGTCCATTCCTCGTCGTTCTTTGGAATTAGAAATTTTTTAATTTTTATTTTCTTATTGGGTCCTGGAAATGCATGAAAATTATCCGGAATCCCATCGACAAATCATTTTGAGTAATGAGACCCATTTCCACCTCGGTGGCTTCGCCAACAAGCAAAATTGTCACATGTGGGGCTCAGAAAGCCCAAGAGTTATTGCTGAAAAGCCCCTCTATCCTCAACGTGTGACTGTTTGGCGCGGTTTATGGTCCGGCGGACTCATTGGACTCTACTTTTTCGAAAATGAGGCTGGAGCAACAGTTACGTTGAATGGATTGCGCTATCGAGAGATGATTAATGATTTTTTATGGCCGGAATTGGATGGTATTGACCTGGACAACGTTTACTTTTAACAAGACGGCACTAAGTGTCACACAAGCGACGAAATCATTGATCTTTTAGGGGAAGAGTTTCCGGCCCGTGTTATCTCTCAAACAGGTGATCACACTTGAACACCGAGATCTTGTGATTTAACATCTTGCAACTCCTTCCTTTGGGGTCACGTGAAAGAAAAGGTCTACGTCAACAGCCCAGCGTCGATTCAAGACCTCAAAGATGGAAATCGTGAGGCTATCTAGGACATAGGGCAGCCACTTTCCGATTTGCTTATGGAGAATTTCATGAAAAGGATATGGTCCTATAAGCGTGGTCGTGGTAGTCATTTGCCTGACGTTATATTTTACTATTAACAGCATACCTTCCTCCTTTATAATGAAATAAACATCCGACAATTTTTATTAAAAAATAGAATTTTTCTTATAATAACAAAATAAGACCTCTTACTGGAAAGCCCTGTACATGACGCTGAATATCATAAGCATGTGGCGCAGACATCTCGTCATTCGTTATATGGACACAAGCGAGTTCGAACCCGTTCGTCCATATCAATAATCAATTTCATATGTGCATTGTCTCCATCTTATATTTAATTGCAATGAATGTTTCTTTTGTGTAACTGATCGCTTTACTCATTAATTTAATAGATAGCCATAATTGTGACCCCTTGTTAGATTTACGTTTTCCCAATTGCCGCCATTGCAATTCAATTCCAACCACGTGACATAATTTCAAGCATGCCCGCCCTTACGCTATGGTCACATGTTCGATCGCTTCAGTATAATAAAGGTCCCGCGTAGAAAATTTTTCCGCGAATACGCATGCCATTGAATTGAGATCTTCGACATTCGCCACAACGGTCTCAACGTTACCATTGCAAGTCTCAGGATCTACATCACCACAACAGATTAACCCCATATCACTAACATTCGTCAAAACGACGGCGCGGACTTAAAAAAAGTTGTATACATTTTGATTGCGTCGTTGTAAGCATTTAAGGTTCCAGCTAATCACAGTCGACCCGCAGCTTACGTGGCGCATAGGTGTGTTTTTTTGTGTAGGGACCCTGTGTGCACCGTTCCAGCAACCATGAGTCGTCGAATCGACAAAGGTTAGTAGTAACGATATTTTTGCAGAGTTATTCGCACTTAACTTGCCTACATTGTAATCATAGCCTAAATTATTTTTATTTGAATGTATTTTTATTTTAGATTCGATTCGTCAGCTTTTATTGGATGATAATAGTTACGAAGAAAACTGCTCTAAGAGTGAGAAAGAAGGCTTATGAAACAGATGGTGTGGAAAAGATTTTTTCTGTGGCAGAAAAACCACCTTCCATTGAAGACATCCAGACAAGTGCATCTTCATCAATTGCAGGTCTGTTACCTAGTAATTCAGGTCCAACAAGTAAGATTCTTCGCAGAAAAGATAAAGACAAATGATCATCCATTAAATTGAGTTCACAAAGCCGAACAGCCTCAAAAAATATAGTTCATATTAGACCTGGGCCCACGTGTATTTTTTAAAAACGAACTAGATCCGCTTTCTTGCTTTTTATTTTTTGTAACTGATAGTATGATTGATTTAGTTGTGAATGCCGAGAAAGCAATAAAATGCGTTAAATACAAGGATGTAAAAGCCACCCAGAGACAGAAAGATTCGAATGAAATAAGATCTCTGTTCAGGATACTTACGTTAATCGCAGCAATGAAGGATAACCATTTACCATCGAAGTACTATGTCTAATGAGAGATTTGATTTTCTTATAAACTGCCTCGGATTTGACGATAAGTCTACGTGCGAACAACGAAGATTGAGTGATGTATGTGCCCCTTTTCGAGATATGTGGGATCTTTTTATAACTGCATGCCAAGAAAACCATAAACCTAGTTGCTACCTTACCATTGATGAACAGTTATTGGGTTTCAGAAGCAGATGTACTTTTAAAATTTATATTCCAAATAAACCCAATAAATATGGTGTGAAAATTGTAATGTTGGTAGATAGTTCTACAAAGTATATGGTGGATGACGAGCCCTATCTAGGTCCTTTTACTAAAACTGATGGATTGCCACTTGGCGAATATTTCGTCAAAAAATTGACACGGACTATGCACGGCACAAATAGAAATACAACCATGGACAATTGGTTCACTTCGGTACCACTAACCAAAAGTTTAGTATAAGAACCGTATAAGTTGACTTTGATTGGGACTCTATGTGCTAACAAAAGGGAGATACCCTTAGAATTAAAACGCGAGCGTACCCGAAAGACAGGAACAGCTATTTTTTGTTTTGACGAGTAACTGACATTGCTTTCATACAAGCCAAATCCCCAAAAGACAATATTCTTATTGTCGACTTGTGATGAGGAAGGGACAATTAATGAGATTACCAAAAAACCCACGATGGTTGAGTTTTACAATCAAACTAAGGGCGGTGTAGACACCTTGGACCAAATGTGTTTTCTCGTTTCTTGCAGCTGAAAAACTCGATGTTGGCCTTTATGTAATTTTTACGGAATGCTAAACATTGCATTTATAAATAGTTATATTATATATGCAACCAACACTTTGGAGGCTAATAAAAAACCTTTATCGAGGCGTGAGTTCTTGAAAACTCTGCATCAAAAATTAGTCGAGCCACACACGCCAAAAAGATTATGAATTCCGGCACTTCAAACGGGGCTGCGGGACTCAATAACAGCGATTTTGAATATGCCCGAAACCAGTAGTTCTACTTTTACACATGAGACTGATCAAAGAGAAGATGCAGTTAGTCTTCTTATCGCTAAAAAAAAGAAAAATTTGTGCAATTTGCCCCTCCGCAAGGCGAAAAATGACAAAGAGTTGTTGCACCATTTTTTTTAAGTCCTTGTTTTTTCTAAATTGATAAGATTCCCGCATTAATGAAACTAAAAATTTTCAAATAAGTAAAAACTCTGGTCTCAATTAAAAGACTGTCAAAGTAATTAAGATGTGATTAGAGTAAATAAAAAACTTATAAACATGTTAACAAATGGTTTTTGTATCAAACAAATAAATCACATATAAATATTTTATTCCTTAAACCCTTAAAAGTCTCGACGAAGGTTAGTAATAAGCGTTGTAAAATAAGGTTAGTGATCTAGGGTTAAGCACAATGCACGTCAAAGTTGTCAGCGAATGTCCGATTCGTCACATGCACAGCATCTACAGCACGCATCGTGGCAAACAGCATGTAGCAATACATACCTACCAGCAAAAACCAAGAGCGCTCCAAACATAAAATTTCAATGAGTTTGTCACTCGGGAGGAGTAAAGTGGCGTCCACAACTTGACTAAAGATGACGCGGAAAGCAACAGCGAGAAAATACACATCTGAATTTCATAACGAGCGATTCGTCATGTAGGCCCGGACGTGTTCGTCTATATCAATAATTAATGTCTCACGTGTATCCATTGTCAGGAAATTAAAAAAAAAGAAAAAAATAAGTAATCCAGAATCACTAGTGGATGGAAGGATTCCTCACACTCCAATATTTTAAGTTGAACAACGTCAAGGAACCACTCGATGCTCTGAAGAACTGGTAAGGTGAATTAATTAATTGAGTTAATTCATTAGTTGCGTAAGCAACGCAGTTGTTGTTGTAATAAAGCATGATAGCGTCAGTTAATTCAACCAATCCTTTGCCACAAAATTTCAAGCTCCGTTCCCATAACGAGGATTGGCTAAAACCGTTAAGCCATCTTTTCATTCACTTATAAGAGTACATGATGAAAAAAAATGAAACGAAATAGAGCTTAGTATGGAGCCCGGTTGAATTCTAGTGCAACGTCTGACTTTAAATTTTACTACCAATATTTATCACTAGCTAAAGAATGATCCTGTGAAATTCGTCAATCGCTGATTATCTCAGAGAACGTTTTAAGAGATCTTCAAATTACTGTCATTATATAGAAATGGGATGAAATGGTCTAAAACCACTTGAATAATTTCTATTTTTTGGGACAGTGAGAATTATACTTCCTATTAATAGATATTTTATGGAGGTGGAGCAAAATATTATTGTTAATCATAAATAAATAAATATAAAATTTTATGGTTCACAAAACGAAATTTTGTAGAACTATTTCGAGTTGGGACCCAAATATTTAATTAAAACCGTTAACAAACGTTCACTGCATACCCACTTTCTGTATTCAAAATAAATAATACTAGCTCCTTCATAATTTATTTCGAAAATCACTGAATATACCTTAAAAAAAACAGCGAATTTCGATCAACCTAAACCAAACGGATTAGAATTCACAATGAAAATTTTCCAGAAACCCTAATCATACAACCACATGCCAATTTATTTTCCGAGCAAAAACTCCAGCACATACAGATCTTCCAGATACAACAATGAAACTTCCAGTAGCATGAAACGTGTCTGCTCCATTTTCTCGGGAACATTCATCCACTAGCATATGCAAATTTTCCGAATTTAAATTAATTTCAGTGGCATGACACTGCATTGGAATTAAAACGCAATTCAAACAGGTAAACTTTGAAAATTTCCCCATTTGTGATGCCCACCGATTTAAGTGTCCATAATGTAAAGGTTAAGGGTTGATTGTGCGGTGGCAATACCAAATAGTCGTGCCATAATGCACGAGCCAAATTCCAATTCGTCCAAGTGCCTCACAGCAAGGACACGGTTCAGGGTTAAATTTTGGCAGAAAATTAAGTATGACATGAATTTCGAAAACGTTTGCACGTTTAATCTAATTGCAATTCGGGATTCTCTTGAACAGGGAAAGGCGAGAAGGAGGTGCGGATTGTAACGCACCGACAATTTGAATTCGAGAGGTTAAGCAAAGCCACAAGATAATTCAATTATGAAAATAAATACACCTCTATGAGGCCACTGTCCGCCCAGCCACGACAATGACTCAATTGGGGGTGAAAATTGGTAATGATGTTCGATGTTAGCACGCAATGTACTCTCCAGGATTGCATGTTCTGAATCAGATATTTTCCACATTGAGTGAAGGATTCCAAGCAGAACGAACCAACGAGCAAACTAAGGACATTCATGCAGGACTTGATCGCAATTACAACAGTATTCACATCACATACCACGGATAGAGAGCCAGCGTGTGTATTGTATATCTACACAAGATGAAGTGTGTCCGCAATATAACATTTAGACGAGGATATGAAGGATAAAGTTGAAGCGGAAAAAAACAACGAATAGGAAATCCATCAGCAAAAGAATGAACTCGTGAACTTATCTCGTAAAATATTCAAGTAGAACTATGTTGATTGCCCTGCAAATAGACCGTATAAAAAAATGAGGAAGACGATGTGGGAGTGGGATGAGCAAGGATGCAAGACAAGTTAAAAGTTTTCCTTCTAACCAACTGTTCTCAATCGTTTTTTTTTTTCTTTTTTATTCTGCAACTCCTTATTTTCTATTATTTGGACTTAACTATTCGAATACTTACATAGAACCGACAATTGTACAGTAGCGCGCATTGGCATGTCAGGCTGTAAGGCTTTATGTTTCGCCTGACACGTATATTCGGTGTAGTCGTCCTCCGACGACGGTTTCAGTTGAAGACGTGATGTCGTTGTAAAACGTTTCCCATGGGTTTCATCTACTTTATCTTCACGATTATCTAGAAAAAATAGAAATAAAATTTAGAAAAGAAATTTTCAAATTTTATTATTTTGATTTTTTAGGATAAAACGAATTTAATTCTAAAATTTACTTCGTTATAAGGTTTAAAAAAATGTTCCTAACAAGTTCCAAATCTAATCCGAAATAATTTCAAGTATACAACATGGAGCAAATTTTTTGGTTTACATAGAAGTTAAATGTCTCAAATATTGGGTCTGTGGATATACAAATGATTGATTAGGCTTACAAAATAGTTTATCCTTTTTAAAATTACTTAAAAGGTAAATAAATAAAGGCCTTTAAAGTAGTACAATTTTTTCTTCTGTTAGAGTACAATTTTTCTGCATCGTAAAAGAATTTTAAGCGCTTTGCTTGAATTGAGTCAAACTTAAGTAAACAGGTAGTACGCGGATAAATGCTCTAATACTAACATTTATTTAAAACTCAAAAGCAACAATTACTTGCTAACCAAAATATAATCAAAAGATTATGAAATTCTAAACGACGCGTGTGTGTTGGTTGATGGTCCCAATTGAAGTGAGTTAAATGCCTTTAACCTGTACCCGTGGTACAGTGTCACCTACAAAGATAGCGCTTATAGCACTAGATATACTCCACCTTGGGTGACGTTGGCCATAATTGATGACACCTGATGCAACTGCCAATAGTCACAAATGCTATTAATGGGCTCCTATCGCTTGACGACTACTAGTGATATTATATTCGCAAGTGTTCGGACGAAGAAGGAGGTCCAACTGTATGCTAGATATTGTCCACCGAATGTACCTGGTGAAAACGTTGCCTTGTGATTTAGCTTAGGGCTAGATCAGGGAGCCTGTAGTCTGTGGTCCAGTGGTTAGAGCATGAACACATAAGCCGAAGGTCCCAGGTTCAAATCTCGTTGGGAGGAATGTGATTTGGTTCAGAGGATTTTTCGGACAGACTACGAGTGTTCACTCAGTGGTGATATGTACTGATTTAATCAGATCATATCATAGCTGAGCAAGCACTCGGGAGCATGGTACTGACCAAACCAACTTCCGAAAAAATCAATACGGTCATGAAAATGAGATACTCTAACTATCTCTAAGCGAAGGCCCGAGAGGGGCTGTAGTGCTACAAAGAAGAAGTAGACCATGGAGCTGTTGTTTTGGGAAATCAACACACAGCGACTGAAATGCCACTTTTTTTTTTAGGAAAATGGGAGTAGCTTTCTAGATGGCAGGTACGTTTTCAGCACTCTTCGTGGAACATTGAATAGCGGCAAGACACGCACCTGGCTCAATGGCGATACGCCGCAATTTTTAAGCTTGAATGTGAGAAGCAGAAGCTGCTTTGATGAGTGATGGCAATGGTACGGCTCGGATTGCAGCGCTTAAACTTGATGATGGAATCGCCACTGGTGGCAAGTAGGACGAAAGTTCTTGTGGATACTCAGAGCTCGATGGCAATGTGGCCTGAGTAGCCAGTAAGGAAACGTGAGCACGTGAGGTCGTGACTCAGGATCATTTTCAACGAACGCCGGCTTGAGTCCTTCCGTGGCTACATTGTCCGCTCGTCTGTTGACCGCAGTATGACTATGTGTGAGGCTTTTTCTGCGTTGTTCCTTAGAAACACATGTAAACACGTGTCAATGCTTTTTTGACGCCTGGTGACGGGCGATTGCGATATTCGTCTCACCAAAATAGCAAAGAGATCGACGTCTTCCCAAGTTTGCATCAATAATTAACTCACCGATGCCTTTGACGCAAATATAAGACGAAAGCAGGGAGATGGGCTGGCCCCATTGCTATTCAACTTGGCTCTGGAAGAAAGCTACCTGTCGATACATGAGGCACATTACTAAACAAGTCAAGCCAAGTGGTAGCCTATGTGCACGACATCAAAATTTTCTCACGGTCATCAATAACTGCCAAAAAATCTTTTCCTGAAACTTGACAGTGGAGCAAAACTAGTAGGGCTACAAATCATTGAAAATAAACCAAAGTTTCGGACGCAGTCAAGAACAAGTTGGGTAGATAGACCTATGCTCATGTCAGAAGGGTTTTGTACTCAACTTACAAAATGCAGTAACCAGCAAAGAATAAAATCAAGCAACATGTCAAAGACAATTTTATTGATGAAAATGTGAAATTCGAGGATCATACTATTATAAACAAAGGTGAACGAATTTCGACTTTTGAGGTTTTTGTTATAGTTATACCCATAAATATCTCCCTTGATAATTTTTCAGATTTTTTAAATCACGGGTGTCCATTCACGAGGGACGAAACACATTTTTCATGTATTTCCCCGCTGTGCCCCTACTGAAGCAAAAACTGACAGTTTAAGAACTGTTTTGAAAAGCTCTCATAGAGAATTTTCAGTTGAGACTCATATCGGCTACCTTTCATGAATTTTTTTCCGGGGCCATTCCTCTGTACTGTAATCATCGATTCATGGGCTATTTTTTCGAATCCTAGAATGATTACAAAGCCCTTTTGCTAGGAGCTCTTTCCTGCCTCTTCGACTTGTTTCAATTGTATCTACTCATTTTCATGATACGTATCATTCTTGAAATTTTCATGCGAATCCTAGCAAAGCTGTAGTGTCTAAGTATGTAAAAAGCGCATATGGCTCCATAGCCATATGTTTCCATAGTAATACAGGGCATATTGTTCCATAGTAATACAGGAAAATTCAAATCGCTATAAGTTCGGTAAATACTGTTCGATCCTTATAGAATTACCAAATTTTATTGAATTTAAGGGTACCGTTTAGATTTTATTCAAGAAAACATCAAATCGATAAATCATACTATTACTAACAAAGTTGAGTGAATTTTGACTTCTGACGTATTTGTTGTTATTGTACTCATTAAGGCGTACATTCATGGTTATTTTCAGATTTTTCGGATGGAAGGTGTCCAATCGCGAGGGGGGGTACGCGAAAAGTTCGTACATTTCCCCTTCCCCTGCCCCCCTCGGTACTCATAAGGCAATTTTAAGACTTGTTTTGAAAAGACCTCATCAAGACCTTAACAATGACACCCTACTCGACTACCAGTGGTGAAATTTTTTTTTTGAGGGGTCACCTCCCTATATGGGGAGGCCCCCCTTAAAACCCTTTGAAAAATTTTTTTGAAGTCACTACTTCTGACCTTCCTACAAAGTTTCATGGCTGTAGCTTCTATAGTTTCGGAGAAAAAGTGCTGTGACATACAGACGGACGGACGGACGGACGGACGGACAGACGGACACAGGTCGTGATTGCAATAGGGTTTTGTATTTAAGTACAAAACCCTAAAAAATACGTCAAACACACAAAAGACTACACTTGGCGTACAATACCGAAAAAAACTGGGCAATTTTGTGTATTTAGGCGCAAAATAATGAGAACCAACAATGAAAGAGACGAAATACACCGAAGAATACAACACGCAAATAAAGTATTTTATTCAGATAACAAAGTTCCAAATATACAAATCAGTGATAAGACCTGTATTCTGCTATGTATGCAAAACATGGACCTTAACCAAAGCATCCGCAAATATATTGAACACCTTCGAGCGTCAGGTCCTGAGGCGAATAATCGGGGCGAAGCTAGATGCGCACTAATCTGATACAACCATGAACTGTATGAAATTTTTGTCGAGCTGGAAATCTCAATGGCCACGTGGATTGCGCGGGAAAACAACGTATACCCAAAAAGGTATTCGTTGAGAGAACTGAAGAGTGGAGACCAGTGGGGAAACCAAGGAAACGCCGGTCTCAATTGGTTAGCTCGGATTTCAAAATCGGAGGACGTAGTCAAAGGGCCGATACAGTTAGAGGCACTTTTTGGAGGAAGCGAAGGCCCGTGAGAGGCTGTTGTGCTACGAAGAAGACACATTTTTAAAAATCCTGTAAGTTTCGCAGCCTATCTGTCAGTCCGTCTGACCATCCGTACATCACAATGATTTTCATGGGATAGTACAACGGCTACAGCTGTGAAACTTTGTACGTAGACCAAAAGCAGTAAACTCTCCAAACTTTCGGTAGACAAAATTTTTGCTAAGATCTTAAGGAAAAGTTTCCCCATATGTGAAAATTTCACCTAAAAAAAATGTACGCAAGGCACCTTACATGAATATCAAATGCAAGGTCTGGACGAGTGCTTTTAGGATCCATTATCCAAAGAGCAGTATCGGTGTTAATGGCGCGGGTGGAAGTCAAAACGTGTGGACAATTTTTGTCCCCTTTCCCCTCTTGAATGGAGATCTTTGAGGCGAAAAGTCTGAAAAAAAAATCACAAACGCTGGCCTTTACCAGCGCAAGGATAACAAATACCTTCCAAATCAAGATTTGGTACAGTTTGTTAGAAATAATAAATTTATGAAATTTAAATAGAACCATCAACAGTACTAACCATAACGTACTGTACCAAATAATCCTTTGTTTTCGCATCCCGGCCAAATTAGTCCGTTTTACCAAAATGACAATGACGTCGACAACCTCCCAAGTCCGCATCAATAAGCAACTCACTAATACCTTTGACACAAATATCGGACTTAAACAGGGAGATTGGCTGGCCCCATTACTATTCACTTTGGCTCTGGAGTACATCATAAGGAAACTACCTGTCGATATACGAGGTACACTACTAACAAGTCGAGCTAAGTGTTAGTCTATGCAGACGACATCAAAATTTTGTCAGGGTCATAAACAACTGCCAAAAAACTCTTCCTGAAAGTTGACAGCGAAGCAAAACTAGCAGGGCTAAAAATCAATGAAAATAAAACAATGCTCATGACGCAATCGAGGAAAAATACCTCAAATATACAAAATATCACACTTGGTGAATACAGTATCGAAAATTTTAGCGAATTTGTGTATTTAGGCGCCAAAATAACGAAAACGGGCAATGAAAGAGACGAAATACGCCGAAGAATAAAGCTCGTAAGTAAAATATTTTATTCAGTATTGACGATTTCGAAGACCAGCTGCAAACACAGGAAAACAAGAAATTTGTAGCAAAGTATGTACTCCTTCCATCAACGATAGGGAAGGCCCAGTGAACAATCCTCCTACACCATCGCCAACATTATGCTCTACTTCAGCTGCCAAGAGCTCTGTTGTGTGTGCTGTGGTTGATACCAGCAAGGGAGCTATTCCAAAGAAACTTCAACAGCAATTGTCACCTGGTTCCCAAAAGCAACGTCAACATGTAAAACAACTACAGCAACAGGCACAACCGAAACATCTACAATTAACATCTAATCAGCAGCCATCTGATCTTCTGCAGCCGGCTTCCATACACGGCAATATTTATTTGGTATTAGAACTGACCCAAAATCTTCATGCCCGCCTGAGACCTCTGTTACAAGATTCATTGCTCAAAGTAATGCTGATACCGAATTGATTATAAGAAATGTAGGCTCACCAGGATCAACATCTGCCAGCCAGGAGCCCTCACCTGGCAGTGATATGACGGTTAGCATTAGTGCAATGAAACCTGGCACCCCACTGCATGTTTTATCCCCTCTGCTACAAATATTTCTCTCAAGATTAGAATATAGCACGCCAGTCAAAGACATCATCGCTGATATAACGTACAAACTGAACTCTAGTCTTGAGTTGCTCCAGTGCACCAAGCTTACGCCTGATGGAAAGACGAACAGTTTGATTGCGTCTTTTAAAATTACTGTTCCAGCTGACCTAAGTATCTCACTGGATAAGGAATTTTGGCCTCCTGGCGTATTCGTCAAAAACTTCTCTCCGATTCGTAAGCGGAATCATCCTGTGTCCTTTCGCCCCAAGAAAAACATCTTTTAGGCCTCGTAATTCATTTTTAACTTGCAATTACCAAAATGTTCGTGGGCTGAGGTCTAAGACTATTGAGCTTCGCATTTCTTACATCTTTTTTTTTATGCATAATATCATCTGTCTAATGAGAACATGGCTGGCAGATGACATTAGTAATACTGAGTTACTCCCGAACCATTTAATCTTCCGCAGAGATAGACACCGTGATGCTACTGGTAAGTCTGACAGTGAAGGCGTTCTAGCGGGTATACATGTTTCCCTTAATAGCAAATCCTGTGATGATTTCACTCCATCTTCATCTGTTGAGTGTATAATTGTACTAGTCTCTCTATCTGACTCTCTTTCCTTCCTCGTATCATCGGTTTATATCCCTTGTAACAGTTCTGCTGTTGTTTACGAACATTTCTTTGCAGAATTCTCGAGCTACATTAATGCTCGTTCCCATTCTACGCTTATATCAGTGGTGACAGTGGTGACTTCAATTTGCCCTCTATTGTTTGGAATGATTTGTATGTCTCCATAGTTTCTAGCGGTAGCGTGTCTTTTGCTCTCTCTTCATCTATTTCCCTCTATTCTGACACCCAATACAACAATTTTCCTAATGCTTGAACTTGTTCTTTCCAACTTGTCACCTTCTTCTCTGTCCGCGTCGGTGGCACTCTTATGCTTTGTCAAACCTGATCTCCACCATCCACCGCTCTCTATTGAGCTTGCTATCACATCTTCTCATTCTGTGAAGAATTCCTCACCTTCTCGCTTTAATTTTTTAAAAGCCGATTTACCGAGCATGGAAGCTAGCTTTAATGTTGTAAATTGGTGTTCCTTCTTCAGCAATCTCCACACTGAAGATTGTGTGGATAAACTCCATATGTTTCTTTCGTCCTTAATCTTGGGATTAACTTCTGTGTGTCCAGCAAGAAGACCTAAAGATGCTCCTTGGTTTAATTCAGGTGTTGTCATTGCAATTAAAGCTAAAGATGCTGCCCACAGAAAATTCTTATCCAGTGGTCTTCTAATTGACCTCGTTAAATTCAAAGAGCGTCGTGCCGCGGCGAAGGAATTAGCCTCATCTGAACTTCATGCATATATTAACCACATTGAAACTACGTTAATGTCGAATCAAATTCAAGCGTTCTAGTCGTACGTAAAATCGTTAAGGACCTCTCATCATGCCCCTGATAATTTTAGTCTGGATGGCGTGATATCGTCTACTCCTCAAGAATCTTGTGAACTCTTCGCTTCTTATTTTTTCTTCCTTTTTCGGCAGGCCGTAGCATTTCCCTTCCTTCAACCAATCTTCTGGCTCTTTCCTTCTACAAATTTTCGTACAAACCCCTTGCAGGTTGAGCAACTCTAAAATAACCTTGACAACAGCACCAGTGTGGGCCCTAATGGCATTCCAAATTTTCAAGCAAAATCATTATCTTTTTCACTTTGTGTAACCTTTCAATTATTTTTAATTTGAGTTTATCCTGTGGGGTCTTCCGATTCGAATGGAAAATTGCCCACATTTTTCCTATCTTCAAATCTGGTGATCGTACTTTCGTCTCAAACTATCGTCCTATTTCCCTTCTTCCTTGTTTTGGTGAAATTCTTGGAAAGATAGTTTTTCATGTCCTGTATCCACTTATCCTTCCATCTTTAGTAGACCAGCAGCATGGTTTTGTCAGAGGCAGATCTACCCTTACAAATTTACTTTCTTTAACCCATCATATTGCAGCTGCCCTCATTCAACAACAACAAATGGACGTTTTTTTACGGATATCTCTAAGACCTTTGATTCAGTGGATCATTCTCTCCTTTCTGAGAAATTTTTAGGGTTCAATGTCCCTAGTTGCCTCTATTCCTGGCTTCTCTCCTATGTCCTGAATTGTCAATGTGAAGTCACTTTTAACTCTTGCTTTTCTTCTTCTTTTCACCCGAGCTCGGGAGTTTCGCAAGGTTCAATACTTGGCCCCATACTATTTTTATTTTTTGTCAATTATCTACCTTCTGTTATCACATCTCTCTGTCTTCTATATCCTTATGACATCAAGATTTTTCGAGTTATTGATTCCCTGTTAGACTTGGATATCCTTCTAACCGATTTTCAGCGTCTTAGTGAATCAAACCATCTCTCCTTAAATGTTTCTCATTGCCATCAAATGACATTCTCGTGTAAATAATTACCTCTTTTCTCAAAGTATGGGCTTGTAGGTATCACTTTGAGCAATGTAACCTCCTTTAAAGATCTTGGTGTGCTTTTCGATTGTAAACTGAAGTTCGATCTCCACATTGTTCTAATTATTAAGAACGCATCTCGCTTAACTGGATTTATTTTACGATCTGCTTCGTCATTCCAACATATCTCATCCTGTATGTGTCTTTACTTCTCACTAGAACGTAGTAATTTGGAGTACTGCTCCCAAAATTGAAGTCCGTACCACAGGAAGTACATCGATGCTCTTGAGTCAGCTCAACGCAGATTCACACGGTCTCTATTCTTCAAATTCAACCTTCTTTACTCCTCTTATGATGACCGACTACATATTTTGAACCTTCTCACCCTCGAGTCCAGACGATCTTTCCTTGACGAATGTCTTTTGTTCAAGCTTCATCATAGCCTTTTACCTCAAAATGTATGCAGGCAAATAAATACATTCGACGCTGCTTGCCGTAATAGATCCCCGCTTCAATTTCATGTTCCGTATGCACGTACTAACACCTTCTTCCACTCTCCCTTACTACACTTACCTCGTATGCACAACCAGCGAGGTTTTGGTTCTCTACCACAGGATCTTGGCGTATTCAAAACTTCAATGAAAAATCAAATTTAGAAAAACTCCTAGAAATCTTAATTTTTGATATCGTATTGTGATCTTTTTTCTTTAATTCCTTCCATATTTTGAATTCGTAAGTTTGTATTTGTCGTCTGTAAGTTGATTTTCTTAAATAAATAAATAAATAAAACAAAGCTCCAAGTATACAAATCTGTGATAAGACCTGTGTTATGCTATGGGTGTAAAACATGGACCCTAATCCAAGCTTCCGCAAATATATTGAACGCCTTTGAGCGAAGGGTCCTGAGGCGAATAATCGGGGCGAAACTAGATGAGAACCAATGGCGAATTCGATACAACCATGAGCTGTATGAAATTTTTGATGAGCTGAAAGTCTCAACTGGCTGGCCACATGAATCGTATAGACGAACAACGGATACTCAAGAAGGTAATTGTTGGGAGAACTGAAGGCCGGAGACCATTGGAAAAATCGAGGAAACGCTGGTCTGACTCAGTCAACGAAGACACTTCGCTGCTCGGATTTCGGAATTGGAGGACGCGGTCAATGGACCGAGACAGTTGGAGGCGCTATTTGCAGGAAGTGAATCCCGAGAGGGGCTTTAGTGCTAATAAGAAGAAGAAGACAAGAAATGAGATACCTCTATTCAAGATCAGTATTTGAATTGATTATAGCCTTTCATGTCGGTGGCAAAATTGGATCTGAAAACGATCGACTTTGACTATGAGAAGGCTATGACCTTGGTAATTTTATAGAGCCCGAAAATAATGATATTTGGTCCTGGCCACGTACGAAATTATTGTACAGAGATGTAGGAGTCGAAGGTTATGTTGTTGAAGCCGGAGTTGCTTCTATGTCGGGAATACATGACGATTGCCAGCGACTGAATTGGTTAAAACTTGAGACAAGACAATACGTTTAATGACAGATTCATCTGAGGGTTCTATTAGATCAATGACTTCTTCAACAGCTGTGATATGGGAATGCATTTTTTAGTAGTGGATGGGGTGTTAGATGAACTACATAACATAATTCCTTCCTTGGATTTCTTGATTCCCACTTTTTGAACATCCATCCATTCTAAAAGACACTACCGCTTTCGGACTGATAATTAGAAAGCAGCCAGACATGTTTATTCGGAATAAATACCTTGACGAACGTTTTTCTTATTCTTCTGCATGCTTGAAGCATTTAATTGCTTCCAAATATTTTAGAATTCCAGTGATGTGAGTGTTTCTAGGAGTTTTCTCTAGGGAAAAAAAAATGTATCCTTCAAAACTGGACGATCAGTAGGAACGCTCACTTATGGCGTTTGCCGTGTCCAACTTCTTGAGTCTTCAATTTTTTTTCGTCCTCTTACTAATAAGTGACTTACTTATAAGTACGCTTTATGATTTCTTAGTTCTGATTTGGAGTTCTTTGTGATATTTGAATTTTTGAAATGCGATATTTGAAATTCGAAATTTCAAGTTGTTCTACTTCGCTTTGATTTGAAGAAACATGTTGTATACAGTGACGTTGTTCTGATATCTCTTCTAATGAAGCAAACTCCGCTTCGGTACCTTCAATTTTCGCACCTATAGCTTGCCAGGGGGTGGACCTTGGGAACAGGATAATTTTAGAGGGGAAACATTAGTCAATTTATTGTGTTCAAAATACAATGACTCGGCTGATGGTTTGGATGGGACTGACTCTTCTCGATTTCTTCCATGGCCGGTGCTCTGCGATCGGTGTTGCCATGACACTCGACCATCCTGACATTGAATCATCTCGATTCATTACTCCGTGTCCGACTCCGCAGCATCACCATGAATATCGAGTCCAGGACTCACGACGATCCACGGTTTCAACTTTTCGCTCGTTTACATCGAACGGAGTTTCCGTTGGCTGGGACGTGCGATTCCCACGTCCCCGACAAGATATCTATCGTTTCGTAAAAGTCTCGAAGTGATGTAGGGCCCACGATGTTTGGGCTCTAACTTTCGAGATTCTCCCGCAGCAGCAGGTACGTTCTCTAGAACGATGAGATCTCTTTCTTTGTAGATAAAAGGTATCTTGTATTTTGCGTTGAACCTCAATCTCCATTTCTCTCATTTGGCGCTAATTCGCTCTGCAGCCAAGTGTCTTTGGTTAACTGTATAGCATTCCGTTGGATCAGCAGTCGCTTCATCTGGTGTTAGAGCTATAACTAGTTACTGACGGCGATCACAGTTCCACTTTCCGGATATCAGTTGGTCGTATGTGATGTTCGTTGACTGTTCTCGCATCTTTTGGGCAGTTCAGCGTTTTGGGCAGTTCAGCGAAATATACCCCACTTCAAGACAATTATAACATCGGATTCGACGGGATTCCGAATTGATCAAAGTCGGCTGCGCTCGCGCATTTGATGACATAATACCTCGCTGTAATGGTGTTGTTGGTCCTAAATTTCGTCTCGACTCCGTTCATGGCTCCCAAATTCAAACGGAGTTCATTTCGAAGTTCTTTATCGCGGCTAAAAGATCGTTGACGGTGTCGAAAATTGAGCTCGCGATCGCATTTCGCAAAGATAGTTGCCTTAGCTCGTTCCTTATATACCGGATTATAGTGTGATCGCTCAAGTTACCTCGTCTTCCCAATGCTAGTATAGAAGTAACTTTTTGTTGTCTCGCTCAGCTCCCTGGTAAATTCATCATTTTTATGTGAACATCGGCCTCGCTTTCATGGCTAGGGAAATCTCGCCACAATGATCCGGCTAGCTCTAGCCAGCTTTCAGGAACTCGCGCAGAACCATCACTCTAAATTTTAACAGGCCCCTTTAGGAAGGCCTGATATGCCTTGGCAAGCTTCGTAACGCGATCAACGAACTGCGCTGCCAACATGCTGGACTAAATTAGCCGATCGCTCGCATGTGTCAACTTTGAACGTCGCTGCCGACGGCGTCTCACCCGATTTCATGGCGTTAGTGAGTGGGGATATCGGCTCCTGTACTACGATCAGTTGAGTATTAATCTGTTCAGTTGTTGATGACGTCACCAACTTTCCCCCGTTCGGTAACGCGGTGACGATAGCTGATATTAACTCGCTCAATCGCTTCACTTCATCACGTAACTCACGCACATCATCTTCACCCGAAAATTCTGACATTTACCCGTCCGTTTCGATTTCGTCATTAGCCAGAATTTCACAGAGTTTTTGTGCTAGCTCGGCTTTCTGGCCCTGCGTAGAGGCATTCCGTAGTCTAAGTTCAAGTTTTAGTCGTTCCTTGTTTGGCGTATTGCCCTTTTCGACCGGCATCGTGTTGTGTTCCGTTTCCCTCGTATACGGACCGAAGGGGAAATCGAACCACTATTACAATTATGAGTAACCACTCACGTATGGATGTCTCATGTTTCTCCTTCAGTCTCTTTCGCGTATGTAAATCGCACGTTTCTCTTTTCGTCTCCTTTTGCAGACGAGCCGTAGGAGAGTTAAACACGAGATCGCGAGGAGGGGAAAACATGGCTTTCGACGGCGCCTGTTCGTTCTACGTACCCAATTCGAATTTTTACTTGTAATCCGCTCTAAACCATCCTTGGATCCCACTTCTGATTTTGCCAGGGGTGGACTTTGGGAACAGGATAATTGTGGAGGGAAAACAATGAACTGTTGTGCACCGTTTGTTAATAATAAATTTATTGTGTTCAAAATACAATGACTGGGTTGATGGTTCGGATGCGACTGACTCTTCTCGATTTCTTCCGTGGCCGGTGCTCTTCAATTGGTGTTGCCATGACAAGTTTATCGATGCAGCCTACAATTTTGCTCAGACAGTTGTTTTGTGATGTTTTTGAGCATACCACATATCACTTCCTTATTTGAAACTTCCATAGTATTCTATGGCTAGATATTTGAACCAGTACATTTCATAACTGAGCGGATTTATAGCCCGTCCGAAAAATCTCTCGAAATAAATCTTGTTATCACCAACGGGGCTCGAACCAGGGACCTTCGGCTTACGCAGTGAGCACTCTGACTACTGTACCATCTCAAAATTACAAAATCCTTCCAACACGTAACTTGTTGCTGAAGATTTTCATATTTTGCTTCTAAAAACACATCCAAACTTATGAATGAATGAACTTATTTCACTTTGATATCATTATTCTTATCTCCTTCAGTTTTTATTTCGGGCAGTTCATTCTAGTTTGAATTTCATCCTGATCCTAATTGCTAATGCGAACTCCAAGGGAGAAGCTTTCTAATTGAGTCACCGTCAAGCAATTTTTATCTTGGATGCAAAGGACGTGATACCATCTCCGCCATTATTTTGAATGACACGTTTAAAATAGCTCATTCACTTCATCATTCCCATGATGTCCTTCAGATGAAGACCTTTACAATAATTTTAATTTATTCGGTGAAATATAAACTTGAGCAACAATAACCATAAATTAAGTAGAAAGCTTGTCTGCCAAGTATAATAACCCACCCACGAATTATAAGAATTTTTTTTTGCTTCATAGGTAATAACATTTAGAACAATGTTGAACGCAACCAAGTCATACTAAAGCATCTTTCGTACTTAATCTTTACTTTCCATTCTCTTATACTTCCCGTCTGACTCAACCCTATGTGCCATCGTGTCCTTTTAAAACATTTCATTGTGGCAATACAACAACAATAAAATTAATGTGCTTCTTTCCGTTCTGTTAGGTGCAATTAGTTTTCTTTTATTTATTTCAGTTTTTACTCTTATTTTTGCCTCCACCATCAAAAATTACTTCCAGTCGTTGTCCTACCCTGCATTGGGTAAGATACTTGCTTATTTGGCTGACTTGGCCCTGGCGGTTGTCTTTATTGTGTCCTTGTATCCATCGTATTCTCTGTCAACTTACGCATCCATTCTCATCCTCTTAAGTGTCTTTTATATGTGATCTTTTCTATATACATATAAATATACTAAACAGATAGACCTCCTGTTAGTCCAATTTCTTCTCTTTTGCTAAATTACATGAAAACAAGGACACGACACATTTATTCTATTGCGTTTTATTTGAAAGTTGGAAGAAGCAAAAGAAGAAAGTGACAGGGTTGAATTCTTTTGGTATATTAGATTCTTCTGTTTTTCTTAGAATATACATATATATCGAATTTTTCCATTTTCACTTTTCGCAGAAGGGAAGGAGAGGCAATGAACGTGAACTGGGTACTCGGGTGCGAGAAATTTCGCATGTCAGTTGATTTTGCGAGGTGTTACTTTTGAAAAGGGGGAAGGGGTAGGGAGAGGAAAAGTCGGTTAGGAATGAGAATGAATGAGAGACATCATCAATTCAAGTTCCTTCAAATCTTTCATTGACTTTTCAAGGAAAAATATTCTTGTCGCCTTCAATACAACTCATTTCAAATGAGTGTCGAATAAATAAAAAAGAAAAGAAATTTTATTAGACCTTTCTCTTGGTGCTTTTTTTTAGTTTGATTAATTTTCCTCAGTGAAGGATAATGTTGGATATAAATAAGTAGGGAGATCTGTGGTTAGAATAAGTTTTGAGTGAATCTTTAAGGATTGATTTGAATGACCTTGATTTTATAAACTTGTGGTAGGAGCGCACTTCTGTCTATACTTAACTTGTTGGACGATGCAGAGGGATTTTTAATTGATTTCGTAGCGCAATATCTTGAAGTCATTATGTGAAGGTTCTTGTAATAATAATTTGAATAATATGCCACGAATTCCATCGGCAATTTGAAAATCTTAATTGCCAGTAAACCTTATAAATTATTGGCTATAGTTTTTGATCTGAATAATTTACCATAACTAAAAATTCAAGCAACAATTAGAGCATCATTACCGCTCATTCAAACTGAAATATTTCAAAGCTTTAATACAATGTTAACAATTCTCAATCTGAAACAATTCATCCATGGATTCTTACCGATTTCGACGATAAAAATGACGCTCATAAATTAAGAATGTAGATAAGCCTGTTTACATGCAATATCTTTCGTTTTTATTGCAGTTTATTTTATCTTTTTTTTTTGTGCCTAGGACTATTATCATCATTCATTCTTGATGTCGGTTCAGGAAAAAAGTGAACCCATAAACATATTTAAATATGTTAAAATTGAAAAGAGAGACGATGAAAGAAATAAAAAAAAAACATGCTACGACGATATTTACCTAATGCTCAAATTCAATCATCAAATTTATTATGCTGTTTGAATATAGAATTTTTCGATGAATAAAATTCTTCCCACTTGAATTATTTAAATTTGCACGATTCACGTACGCATATGCAAAAGAATTCTACAAAAAGTATGGAAATTGTTGACTTGATTTTGTCACATATCCAATAGGAAAGATATTTTTATTTCAATTTTTTTTTTTGAATTTGAAAGAGACTGACGGCGTTTGCAGATATTTAATTGAAATCCGTCCAAATTTACGCTTTTTGTGAACGATTCATAGATGAAAGGTGTCAGCATTAGATTTAAATTGAGTTTATTTTTACAGTTGAGCAATATTTAATAAGATGTGCGTCTATTTCGGGATAGTAAAGCGTTTATGCTCCGATTCAAAATGAAGAAAGTGTTACGTTAAAAATGGGACGTTACGTCGCAACAAGCGATTCCGGTTGGGGGCCTTGAGGTCCCGACTAGCCCGTGGAGACGGGGTAAGTAAACGCCACTCGCCAACCCTAGAATTGCCCCCACGAGAAAATTGGCGAGCTTGAGGCTCCCCGGAATGGTCCTTCCACCAGAATAACCACCGGTGACTTTTTCAAAGAATTCTACTAACACCACTAATTTTTCACTGAAGAGAACAACCTGCTACCAAAAAAACAAAAAACAACCTCCACTAAAGGGGACGTCTGTACGGATTGAGATCCCCGATGCGAAGGATCCTTGCGCACTCCAGGCCAAATATACGTCTTCCGCCATCACTGCGCGCTCCACGTGCAAAAGCACTGCTGAAACACTTTACACAACACGAAAATTTTAACTAAGAAATCAAATTCTAAACCAATAAGTTCTCGGTTTAATGCAAATTATTATTCATAAATCAATAATCAAGTCTTAACACTTGCATAGTTTTCTTACTTCCTACGTTGGGGGGCCATGTCGATGATCAACTCAAAATGCCGCTGCAGCCTGACTCGGTTTTCTACGCTGGTTGTCTCGAGCAATTTTTCCTTCTGGAAATGGGTTGATCGCCACTTGTTGATTTGGAAGATGTTCTGTGCTTCCGATGATCTTCGTTGGCCAAGTATCCGTAAAAGAGAGCCCGTTACCATCATCGCTGGCTCTTTTATCAGCTTGGCCCAACAGCTTTTTGACTAGAGTTGAAGAACATAAGTTCAACGCCACAACATCCATCACGGCTGCTCAACCTTGCAGCGTTTATCTCGGGCGCAAACCCAGTTTTTTTCTTGGTAGCCTTCTTCCTTTTGCCCACAGTACTGCATTTTCAATATCAGCCTTACCGATTTTTGTTGATTGATGTGTCAGTTGTGTTGATACTTCTCTTATCATTGCTTCGCCACGAAGAAATAGCAAAGATAATATCATTCTCTCGTCCCAGGAAAAATCTTTAATTGTTTCGAAATCTGCAGATAGGCCTCGGAATGGATTGGACTCACGGCAACTACCTCACAAACGAAAAAATAATTATGGCATTGGATCCTGGAATGTCAGATCACTCAATTACCCTGGCGCTGTTAAGGACCTTTTACAACAGGCTAGTCCATATCAATTAAAAATGCTGGCAGTTAAAAATACTGGCAGTCCAGGAAAAGACTGGAAACGACATTCAAGACATGATATCGCACACAATATTCAAAAGTGGGAAGCCAACTGGAAAATGAGAATTGAAGTGGCCTTCACTGTGGGTAGGGAGTTCAAGTCCCACGTTATTGATTTTAAGGCAGTCAATGAACAGTTGTGTGCGATTGTATAAAAGCGAAATTCTTCAAAACCTGGCTGATTAATGTTCACGCCCCGACCGAAGAAAAGGAAGAAGAAACGAAGGAATCGTTTTACAATCACCTGGAGAGGATGGTCGACGCCCACAAACGAAACAAAAATAATTCCGGGTGACTTCAACGCTAAGGAAGGCAATGAGCTCATCGCGGAACGACTGGAGGATAGAGCCTCTACGATGAAACAAATGACAACGGCCAGCGCCTGATTGACTTTTCATGTAGCAGCAATCTAGCCATACGTTCGATTTGCCTCCCACATCAACGCATTCATAAAATGACCTGGGTATTACCAGATGGCAACACACAAGACCAGACCGGTCATGTTCTGATCCAACAACGTTGGGCCTCGAACATACTTGATGTCCGTACATACCGAGGAGCCAATTGTAACTCAGACCATTACTTGAACAAATTAACCTATCGATGTCGTATATTAAAGGCATATTCAGCGAAGAACAGCCCGCTACAAAAATTTCACATCGAAAGGCTCTAAACGGCGTATGTGGCCGAAAATTTCACGGAGACCCTCAACAACCAGCTTGCTCCCATCTTATGAGACATATCATTAAAAACGAGCAACGAGCTCTGGATGGAAGTGAAAGCGGCTATCAGGACCGTGGCAGAACAGACGATCGGAAACCAAGACCGGCGCAAGAGGAATGATTGGTTCCATGATGAGTGCCAGAATGCGTTAGATAAAAAGAATCAGGCGTACAAAGAATACGTGAGTAGGTTAACCAGGACAAAAAGAGAACACTATGAAAATCTCAGAAGAGTAGCGAATACTATGACGACCAATTGAGAAGTATAGATGTAAGTTTAGCGAGCAATAACACAAGACAAGCATACAAAGTAGTGAAAAGCCTGAAAGGTGGTTATCAGCCCAAAACCACGCTCTGTCGCGATGACAGCGGCAATATCATCGCTGATGAAACGAAATCAAGAAAAGATGGGCATCGTATTTCAAGAACCTCCTTGATCCTCCGCACAGTTCCAGAACATCGGAGCCTCTAGATGTCTGCGGAGAGCTCCTATTGGCCCCACCAACTCTGGATGAAGTTTTTTCCATCATTAAAGAATAAAAAAGCGCCGGGCATTGATCAGATACCAGTGGAGCACATCAAATATGATGGCAGTAGTGTTCATCAAGCTATTCACAAAGTCATCCAGTACATTTGGCAACAAGAACATATGCCGAAAGAGTGGAGCCAATCAATTATATTCCCTTTCCACAAAAATGGTGACAAGCTACAATGCGAAAATTATACAGGCATAGCACTCCTTTGTACGGCGTACAAAATATTTACTAAAATGTTAGAAATTAAAATCGGATCATACGCCAACAGTATTATTGGGGAGTATCAAGGCGGTTCTAGGGCAGGTAGATCAACAACAGACCAATTGTTCACAGTCAAGTAGGTACTTGAAAAATGCTGGGAGTTCAACATAGACGTACACCAAATTTTCGTTGACTTCAAGCAAGCATAAGACAGAATTGATTGTAACGTACTGTACCAAATAATGTTTGGTTTTGGCATCCCAGCCAAATTAGTCCATCTTACCAAAATAACAATGACGTCAACAACCTACCAAGTCCGCATCAATAACCTAACAAATACCGGACTAAACCAGGGAAATGGGCTGGTGCCATCTCTATTCAATTTGGCTCTGAAGTACGTCATACGGAAGCTACCTTTCGATACGCGAGGTATATTACTATATAAGTCGAGCCAAGTAGTAGCCTATGCGGACGAAATCAACATTCTGTCTAGGTCATTAACAACTGCCAAAGAACTTGTCCTGAATCAAATCAATGAAAATAAAACAACGCATTTAGGGGCCAAAATAACGAAAACGGGCAATGAAAGAGAAGAAATACGCCGAAGAATACAGTTCGCAAATAAAATATTTTATTCAGTATTGACGATCTTGAAGACCAGCTGCAAACATAGGAGAACAAAGCTCCAAGTATACAAATCTGTGATAAGCCCTGTGTTATGCTATGGGTGTGAAACATGGACATAACCTAAGCATCCGCAAATATATTGATGGCCTTTGAGCGACGGGTCCTGAGGCAAATAATCGGAGCGAAGCTTGACGGGGACCAATGGCGAATTTGATACAACCATGAGCTGTATGAAATTGTGGTCGAGCCGGAGGTCTCAAGGATTTTAAGACTGCGGAAGCTGCAATGGACTGGACACATGAATCGTATGGACGAACAACAGATACCCAAACAGGTATTCGTAGGGAAAACTGAAGGTCGGAGGCCAGTGGGTAAACCGAGGAAACGCTGGTCTGACTCGGTCGACGAAGACAGTTCATCGCTGCTCGGATTGCGGAATTAGAAGACGCGGTCAATGGACCGAAAGAGTTGGAGGCGCTATTTGCAGGAAGCGAAGGCCCGAGAGGGGCTGTAGTGCTAAGAAGAAGAAGAGTATCATTCTCTTGAGGATTGTAATAACATCCATATCCATTGTTCACCAAAGGACCGTAACACATAAACGCCATATGTTGAGATGCCACCTGACTTGTAGACATTCTGAAATGGGCACTTTTTTGGATAGTTGTGGATTCGTTCAACTCCTTTTCCTTTGAGTGCCATCAAGGTGCAGTCGGGATAGGCGTTAATAGCCATCTTAAGTCGTTCGACACGTTCTTCATCGGGGCAATTGGTAAGCATAGAACATGCAAAGCCAATGGATTCGATGGCGCAGGAACGAATTGTTTCAGTACGACCATCAACATACATTCGAAGGTTGGCCGATTCGTATTGAGTGCCAGGTACTTTGTGCAGTTTATAGAAAGCATATTGCATAGCCATTTGATAATAGCTGTCAGGACTGAGCTTTTGTTATTTAATAAATTCCTTTTTGTAGCATTTATAATGCAACACTTCCATTTCCAAGTCACCTGCTAATTTTCCAACCCGTTCTGATGCTTCACGTATGTGAGCTTTTGTTTTCTCACTCACATTAAATAGGAGCCTTGATTCTGTATCATAGTCGCATGTGTCAACAGGACAATCATTCAATTTCCTTGATTTACAAAGATTAATAATATAATCAGTCATAATGGCAATGGGTTGTCCTTCGGCAGGGGAGTGTTCGTAGCACAATCCATTCATGCCGTTTCGATTGATTACCACCTGAATTGTTTTATCCATCAAACGATTGCCAGCATTTTGTGTTGGAGCTCCGCCATAGATCAATTGATCACTGGTCAGTATCATATCATTTTCATCATGCTTAATGGGTACTTCTTGGTTCAGACAAACAACAAATAGTGACTTTAGTATTGCATCAAGTGATCGTTTGTTATTAAAATCATTTTGAATTTCTTCACAGGCAATACTCCATGCATCACGACAATCCGTTGGTAAAATTCCCACGGGTAACGCTGGCTCAGAATCGGAATGGACAATGGTTTTGAAAATTTTACTAAAGATTTTAGGATTCAGAATTTCGCCTGGGGGAGAGTATGCGGGTATTTGGAAGAAATGGTTTTTATGCATGACCACAATATGCTTTGAAACTGGATTATAAGTAGGGGAGACCGGGGCAAAATGGGATAGTTAAGAAAAAACTAATAATAATAATATGAAAATTTAACTCTTTATTAAAAAAAATTAAATCACATCATGTATAAACCACGTATATAAATTCAAAAGTTTTTTATTTCTAAATCACATATTTTTTGGGTAATTACGAATATAAGCAAGGAACTCCAATTTCCCATTTTGCCCCGTGGCAGGGGTATAATGTGAAATTGATTGGGGCAATATGAGCATATATTTTAGTCAGGCTGGCAACGTTCACAAATATGCGCTTCATTATCTTCTTCGTCTACTCCAGCACAAGAATTATGGGCCCAGACTTGGCATATGCTACATATAACACATCCTTCGGTCGACTCTGAATATAAGTACCCACAGAAAATGCAAGCACCGTCATTATCAGCTTCTTCGTCTTCAGAAGAGTCCGTCTCACGCTTCTTCATTTTAGTTTTTTCAAGCTTCTTGTGAGCTTTTTGTTTTATTTTTTTGTCTTTATTTTGTCTTCAGTCTTATTTGTGTGCAGGACTAACAAGAAACGGGAGTTTTTTCTCATTCTAATGTGATTGACATTGAAGGTTCCGACTGATCGGATAACGCGTTATCAAGACTTTTTCCTTTTTGACAAGGTGGAACATTAGGCTCAATAAAATCCGTTTCAGAGGTGCTCGGTGAGATGTCATCATCGGATTTGTTAGTAGCAACTAAATCTTCGAATACAGCTGTTGATACGCTAGGCAGGGTTGACTTTTCAGAGGCACTTAGATTTAGATCAACTGCGAAGGAATCTACGAAAACAGATGAAGTTGTAGCAACAGGCTGTGATGTTTCGCTAGTTGTTAGATTTTCATTTTCTTTGTTGTAGATATCATGACTTGCAGTGATTTTCGCTAAAATGCTTGTTGAGGAAGAAGCTGTAGGTTGAAATGAAGATTCGTTGGAAATTGCATTCAGATTTTGAGCGGGTACTATGCTTCAGTTTTAGTAGTTTCAGCGGCGATGAAGTCAGCCTCGGTGAATACATTCCTATCTACTGGCCATATTCCATATTTTTTAAATCCGTTAATGGCAGTAAGCATAGTTGCAGCCTGAAGGTAAGCTGCCCCGAAAAGCTTTGCTACTTGGTAAGGTGTAACAATGCGACCAGGATGTTCTCGCAACCACAACCACTGTAGTAAGTACGCAGCGGTCGCATGAAGGCAACGTCCAGCGGTTGCAATTTATGGGTGCATTGTGGTGGGGTACATAGCAGTATCACATGATGTTCTCTTGCATAATCAATCAACTCAAGATTTTTAGTATGCGACGCATGTTCGTCAAGTATTAGTAAGACAGGTTTCTCTTTCGTGGGTCCACAAAATTCAACAAAAAACTTATACCAATCAAAAAATATTTTCGATGTAATCCAGCCATTGTCACTGCATGCAACTCATTTTTCATGCATTTACGTGCATATATCAGCATTGGAGGAATATAAGTTCCTGTCGCGCGTAAAACAGATTTTGGCTGTTGTTAATTGACCTCTTTCTACTGAAGACAAGCATCCAACTTGTTTCTGGCCTTTTAAAGACAAAACTTTTGATTGACTCTGTGCTAACACCAGTTTCATCGATGTTATAAATTCTATCGGGAGACAGTTTATACTTGTCAACAATCTGTTCTAGCAATTTTAAAAAACTCGCTAATCGCTACTTTCTTAAAGGCCATAGCTCTCGCGGCAGAAGTAGGCTCAGGGCGTCTGTAAGATAGATTTGGGTTTCACTTCAAAAAACCACTGAGCTCTTCCTCTCCAGCCATACCAATGTTGGCTTTGAACGGATGTTCCATCTTGTTTCTTTCAGCTAATTGAAAAGCTAAAACACGAAGCTCTTTACCTGTTAAACCAAATAATCGTGTTTCCATAGTTTATACGTACGTAAACAATTCTTCTTGTTCTTGATTAAATACTAATTTTCCCCACAATCGCTATCTGTATATGTGTCTTCATTTTCATAATTTCGCGCTTTTTTGACTCGATATTCTAAGGTTGATCAATGATATACTATCCTTTCTGAAATAACAGCGTTAACTGCTCTTCTCATATCTTCTTCATCCCATTTTGGACGCCCTGCCTTTCGCTTATAGTTTCGAGCCATTTCGGCTGTATAATAAATAAACAATAACGTTTTTTTTTTCTTTAAAAGCCGTCAGGCCTTGCTTAGTTGTGTGAGCAGACGCATTTCGACTACTCTCAGTCATCTTTAGTGTCTTAAGGATGTATTGGAGGGAACGACTTTATATAGTCGTAGGATGGGTTAAGCGGATGGGTAATTAGCGAATGGGTAATTAGCGGATGGATAATGAGAACAGAAAGTAAATTAATCAAGTGCTAAATTATTCCAGGTAGAGGGATATTAGGTTTTTGTTTTTAGGGTTTTGTACTAAAATACAAAACCCTATTGCAATCACGACTTGTGTCCGTCCGTCCGTCTGTATGTCACAGCACTTTTTCTCCGAAACCATAGAGGCTACAGCCATGAAACTTTGTGGAAAGGTCAGAAGTGGTGACTTCTTAAAAGTTCATGTGTGGAAAAATTTTCAAACGGGTTTAAGGGGGGTCTCCCCTTATAAGGAGGTGACCCCTCAAAAAAATTTGTTCACCATTGGTAGTCGAGTAGAGTATCATTGGCAAGGTCTCAATGAGATCTTTTCAAAACAAGTCTTAAAGTTGCCTTATGAGTACCCAGGGGGGAAGGGGAAATGTACGAACTTTCCGCGTACCCCCCCCCTCCCCCCCCCCTCACGATTGGACACCTTCCATCCGAAAAACCTGAAAAAAATCTTGAATGTAGGCCTTTGTGAGTACAACAACAACAAATACATGAGAAGTCGAAATTCACTCAACTTTGTTAGTAATAGTATGATTTATCGATTTTATATTTTCTTGAGTAAAATCTAACCGGTACCCTTAAAGTCAATTAAATTTTGCGAACAGATGACTATTCATAAGATTGATATTTTCTGAAAGTTTCATAAAGATCGAATAGGATTTAACGAAGTTATAGCGATTTGACTTTTCCTGTACTACAATGGAAACATATGGCTATGGAGCCATATGCGCTTTTCACCGACTTAGACACTACAGCTTTGCTAGGATTTGCATGAAAATTTCAGGAATGATAGGTATCATGAAGATGAGTACATACAATTGAAACAAGTCGAAGAGGCAGGAGAGAGTTGCTAGCAAAAGGGCTTTGTAACCATTCTAAGATTCGAAAAAATATGCCATGAATCGATGTTTACAGTACAGAGGAATGGCCCCTAAAAAAAATTTCATGAAAGGTAGACGGTATGAGTATCAACTGAAAGTTCTCTATGAGAGCTTTTCAAAACAGTTCTTAAACTGACAGTTTTTGCTTGAGTGGGGCACGGGGGGGGAAATACATGAAAAATGTGTTTCCTCCCTCGCGAATGGACACCCGTGATCTAAAAAATCTGAAAAAATTATCCAGGGAGATATTTATGGGTATAACTATAACAAATACCTCAGAAGTCAAAATTCTTTCAACTTTGTTAATAATAGTATGATCCTCGAACATGACATGTTTTTTGATTTTATTCGTTACTGGTTACTGCATTTTGTAAGTAGAGTACAAAACCCAGCTGACATGAGCAAAGGTCTATCTACCCAAGTTGTTTCGCTTGTTGGATGTCCGTTTGTTCTATTTCATCTCGTTTCCGTTTTCGTCTAAGAGTGTGGTCTAGGACTGAGAAAATTACGTCGGAATTGGTAACAAGTTGTTCGTAGATAATGTCACCGTCTGTCTTTCTATGTTTATAAATTTCAAGCCTTTCTAGGATGTCAAGTCTCGGTCCTCTGCTTTGTTTGTCTAGCAATTTCATAGAGTTTGTCATAGCGTCAGGCTCGTGTGCGTGGTTTTGTGGGTGCGTTGCATAATTGGAGTCTGCCTTGTTGTGTAAGAAAGATCGTAAGTGCTCTTTGTGTCTTGTCGTTAGTTTTCATGTTGTCCTTCCTATATATACCATGTTGCAGTCCTTGCATGTCGGTTTGTATATGCCGCTGTTTTCGTATATTGATGTGTCACTCAGTTTTGGTTTCAGTTTGTTTCCAATGTTGTTGTTCGTTTTGAATGGAACAGCAAAGGACCAAGACTTGACATCCTAGAAAGGCTAGAAATTTATAAACATAGCAAGACAGACGGTGACATTATCAACGAACAACTTGTTACCAATTCTGACGCAATTTTCTCAGTCCTAGACCACACTCTTAGACGAAAACGGAAACGAGATGAAACAGAACAAACGGACATCCAACAAGCAAAAAAAAACCAAAAACCGAATATCCCTCTACCTGGTATAATTTAGCACTTGAGTAATTTACTTCCTGACCTAATTACCCATTCGCTAATTACCCATCCGCTTAACCCATCCTATGACTATATAAAGTCGTTCCCTTCAACACATCCTTTAGACACTGAAGATGACTCAAAGTAGTCGAAACACGTCTGCTCACACAACTAAACAAAGCCCGGCGGCTTTTAAGGAAAAAAGAGAATTAGCCTGCGGATATCAAATAAACAAAATTATTGACTACAAATAATAACGTCATTAAAGTCGGGGCAAAACGGGATAGTATTCCAATGCCCCGATCGTTTTGCCCCATCGGTACTATTCCAAAACAAAATCAAGCATTTCTAACCTATGACACTGACATCTTTCAACTTTACCTAATAGCGAAATTCGATCCTACGACAACAACATTTTGTTGAAAATAGTACAGAAATTGACTTACTCACCCGATAACACATCAACGATTCCGAGATAAATACGTAAAACTTAGGTCGAATTCACTTTTTCGTGCACAGTGCATTTGAACAAGTCTCAACACGCTTCTCTCAGTGTGACTGGCGCGAGCCGACTGAAGTTCGTGCAAATGGTGCTGTTACCTGCCCATTTGCGTGTGCGAGACACACACACAAGAACATTTTCCGTTCTGCCCCGGCCTCCCCTATGCAAATCGGCATTTAAATGAGGAATTCGGTAGGTCCCAAATATTTTTTTATACTGGGACATGTCTAATTCCTGTTTTCCCATCTTTTTTACAGGAAGATTATTATTATCTATCAAACTCTTGTAAGCTAGTGTGGTGTAGGTGACTTGCCCCGCATAATTCAAATATTCTTCTTCACTATTGAATTTCTGCGTCGGGAATGCCATACGAGGACTAGAGAATACAGATACAGGATCGCGATACGTTAAGTAGGCTGCATTCAACCATCGTTTCGCAAGCCAGTTCTGTTCTTTCTCCACCGAATGTTGAAGAATAGTGGTCAAAAAGACGATAGTGTTTCAAGAAGTTTTGAATCAAACATTGAGAATTTCTCGATCAATGAATTGTTGCTAGAACCGTCTGCTTTTGCAAATTCTAATTTATCCAATGATAAATTTTTCACCAACACAGCGATCCATAATATCCATCCAGGTATTCGAGCGAACATGCAATGCAGATCTAGCCATAAATGCGATTTGGAATAACTACAATTTTATCAACGCGTGAGAAATCCTTCAAATAATTTCTCGACGAGTGTATTGCTGTTGCTGCAGTCAGATTATAAGATTTTGCGAATACAGATTTTAAAGGTGTTAATAAAATGATACATTCTTCATTTTCTTTTTCGATGGCTCTCTGAAACCAATCGTGCTTATTTCGGCATACATTTCTTTTGGCTTTAATTGCTGCTACGTTGAGTTTCAATTGGACCATTATAGTTGTTTTTTTTTTCGTTTGATAATTAATATCAAACATTACTTAATGCTAATGATTTACATTGGTTATCTTAACCTTACTTTAGTCCTGCCCACCAGTACTTCAGCGCGTGGAGTGGTTCCTTGGTAATCTTCCGAATAAAATGTTGAAGTGCAAGGAATCCTTCCCTTCTAGGAATGGTTTCGGGGTTTAATTTATATTTCATAACAAAAGCTTCATGGGAAAATTATTAAAAATTCGTTTTACTTTATTTTGATTGTAAATTTTATGGAATATTTTCAAATGCCGTTTCCAAAACATTTCTCTCGACAATTAATCAATTGCGCAATCTATGATTAAATTGATACCACTACAAACTTTCATTCATTCTCCTAGATAAACCATTACTAAAGCTTTTAATTTTAAACTGTCTTTAACTCTTTCTTCAATTGATTTCCTATCCTCTCTCAAATCGAATATTCCTATAGAGCACAAGTAATTCCGTCCATCAACTTGTTCAAACTTTAACAACATTACAACTGTCTTCGTAAAGTTGGTCCTAGAAAACATTTCAATTATACCCAAGTGCCGCACTTAACTTTTTCGTCTTCGCAATCGTCATTATTCCAATTCAAGTTGTGCCTTACTGCACTTTTATTGCACATTACCTATAAAGCACATTGCAGTCATAAAAATCAACAGACGTGTGTCAAGCCCTCTTTCCGTTCCCTACACTTCAATTTCCCCAATACCGGTAACGTCTATCCACCATTCCATCTACTAAACTATCATTTCAATTCTACTCATTTTTCAGAGGTAATAGTCGTATGCCACCGCCATTACCCTAAAGAAACGACACCGCCACTCTGAGTGTAAGGATATTGGCGCAAGGATGCGATAGGGGAGATTGGCCATCTTCTAGGAATAGTCGAAGAACAAGCCTGAAATAATTCAAAAAGCAATTTGCAATAAGATACGACTAGTTCCTGCCGCTGCTTCATGCTTGCCTGCCAAAGACGATGATAGCATAACGACATGCTTCCTTTTTTCTTGAACATCGAGCAATACCTCATAAGACTAAACGAGTCCCTAAGCGGCATTTAATGTTTTCCCTGCCGTCTATCCACCGCGACCCTGTTTGAATTTCAAAAAAAAAAAAATAGAAAACTTTAAAAAGAATGCCATTGAGATATCTTCTCTATTTGTTATATAAGATTTCTGCTTTTTATCCTTGGCTCTCTTTCATGCTTATCAGCGGTTGGTGAGCAAAAAGTAAAAGTAAGAGAGGGAGAGAGACATCGAGTGAAATGTGGAAATTCGGTAGGGAAACGGAAAGGAGAGAAAATGACATTGAGAACTATAAAGTAGTAAGAAAACGGTCTGAAAAAGACGTTTTTGAACGTAATGTCCCGTGTATACTGAACATCAAATCCTACGGGCAATTTCATCCCTTCTATTAGTCACAGGTGTTTCTTCGTGTTAAAGTAAACCAGTGAGAGTTGAATCTTATCGTCGTTTCTTTCTTGTGTCTCTTATCTATCAAGAAACGATGGCTTTTTTGTACTACAAGTGACGGAAATAATGTATTATGGTAGGATATGGTTTCGGCTAGCATTAACATTTAAAGTAAATGCCAGGCTCATTTTAAAGGCGGTATTTCTGAATAAATTAGAAATTTGATGTGCCTATTCAATATATGGCCGTACTTAATGCAAATTTTTTTGACTTTAACAAGAAATTGTTTTCTGGATTTTCGAATTCAAACTTAAAATATTAGTGTAATGGCTGTTGGTTATTTTGCTTTGGCGTGTGACATTGAGTTCGCAAATAAAAGAAGAAAACTCCACCGTAGACGATCCCAAGGCTGTTTGAGAAAGGAGGAGGGAACCCCTTGTTTCCCCAACCCACAGCTTCCATAATTCCTCGTCCCAAACCCCCGAATTAAATGGTAGTAAATGTCTCGGGATCGCATATTAGGTTTACTGGTTCTCCAATAATGGGACATTAAATGTCGACAAATGCTTAAAACTGTAAATATAGTACAGCTCTGCTACTATAACCTACTTACACCTTCTGAAGGCGAATCCGTGCCTGGTAACGGAATCGAATTTATAGCCATGCCACCAGACCGAAATGGAGGTTAGGTGACCAGCTAACTCCCCGTCCCTGAAAAACCCAACAATGTTCCGAAACCTGTAGAAAGGTCTCGGAATGGATTGGATTCATGGCAACAACTTCGCAAACGGAAAAAGGACTATGGCATTGGATCCTGGAATGTCAGATAACTCAGTTACTCTGGCACCGTTAGGGACCTTTTACAATAGGCCAGTCAATATTGTCAATTTCAGCGGATCTGGCAACACTAACTTCGCCGAAGAGTATCAAGCAACTCAAGGTTTTAGGGAGAGAGTAATGAGCCGTCGTCGCGAGTGGTCGTATTATCTGTTGTTTGCATAAGTTACGAATAAACATAAGTACATAGTGAAATATATAGTGTTTCAATTAGCCATCTACCATTTCAGCCATTTTTGACAGTTCAGAAGTGGGATGTGTAACAATAGTGATAACATTTATCCTTTAAATTTGTAAACTCACGAGTTACTCAGTCCCGAAAAATTTCAACTGTTCGGTGCAAACGTGCAGAAACCTGTCACCCACCGTGCCGTCATTCACTTGTGTGTGGCTCTATCAACACACATTATGTCACCTGTCCGTCGCCATCTGCTGGGCACACCACCATCGACAGTGTATTCGATCCATTCCAGGCGACAATGTTATCCTAAAGTAACTTTGTTGCGAAACTGAGCCACCGTTTACTTGTGTGGGGCTTTCCTCGCACACACCGTGTCTGATTATATATCGTTTTCATCCGCACAGCATCGCGCACCGACGATAGCAGCCATCGTATTGGGCAGTCATCGTCTGCGCACACCACCATCGACTACGTCAGGTTCATCGTAAACGAATCTGTTGTGAAATTTTACCGCCGTTTACAAGTGTATAGTTCCGTCGGTACACAACGTGCCGTCTGGGTGGGCAACGTTCCTGCGCACCCCACTGTTTTCATCGTGCTATTGGCAAGTTGAATTATGTGCAGTCGTCGTCATTGTTTGCGCACACCAACATCAACTTATTCTAAGTGCCGCCATCGTTTCTACTAGTGAGGAGTGTTCCTGCATACATCACCATCTATTACGCTTACGGGTCGACATCAATCCACTCAACAAGTTCCAACGTGCAGGAATTGGTTTTAAAACTCCGCCGCTGTCTACTTGCATGTAGTTTTTTTCTACATAGATTGCCTGTGTGCACATCGTTCTGTGCAGCCATCGTTTCAAGCGGCGCACGCCGCTATTTCATTGCAGTGCTGTTGGCATGAGTTACAACTGCGTGTCACCGATAGCAACCATTTTCATCGAGTTGATGTCGTTGTTCATACCGGTGTGCAACCATCGTCTCCATTTGCCGCATCGTGTCAACGTGCGAAGCGTCAAGTGTGTGCAACATTAACACCGTACCGCTGCTGATGGTCGCGTGAATCATCACTGCTTCGTATCTTGTTGCTGCATTCCTCCGTGTTCCGCTGTTGCTTAACACACCATCACTCCCTCTATATTTGCTTGCAGTCTGCGAATTCCACTACACCAGCGTTTGAATTTGTCGATACGCACTCGACATAGACCTTCGATTACGTTGTATTTTAACGCAACTTTCCCACCGATCATGACTCCGGTAAAAATCGACTCGCTCTCAGTGTCATCGATAAAGGATCAACTAAGGTCACGTGGATTCAATGCCTTCGACAACAAGGCTGCACTTGCGTTGCGGCTCATCGAGGCCGTGGAAGGTGCTGAAATTGAAGTTGACGAGGTGGATAACCCCGAAATGTTGAAAATGTAGTAGGCAACCGCAAATTTGACAGCGATTGTTGAACAAATTAGTGCCGACTTCCGTATTTTGAGTTGAAATCAACGACCCGCTCAAACATCAATTCCACTCCACTTTTGTTGGCAAGCGAACCGACTACCGATCAATGTTTCACAACGCGAGGGACGTAATTGACCTCCTTCCGGACTTCGACCTGCGAAAAATTAATTTGTTATCTGCGAGTGCTGCCGTACATCGGGTTTGAAAGTTGATGTGCGTGTACGGATGGGACGGGACCGTTGTGGTTTTCGCGATTCAGGCCAAGTTGCAAAAACTTTGACTGGACACCGGGTAGCGATAGAGCCTTTGAAAAATTGAAGACTCTGCTTAGTGCTGAACCGATTTTAGCACTATACGATCAATCAAAATTTCACCAAGTCCACACCAACGCCAGCACTGTTAGACTTGCCGTTGTGCTGTTTCAATCACCAGACCAGGTGATGTGGGAACCCATCTTTTACTACAATCGCCAATGCAACGAAGCAGAACAACGATACAGTAGTCACGAATCGGAAGTGTTGGCAATAGACAGGCACTTGAGTGGTTGAAGTTTTAATTGCTGAATAAACATTTTCAAGCAGTGACAGGTTGCCAAACCGTATCGACACCCAAGCTGTTGACTCCGTTGAACAACCGTATTGCGCGCTGTTGGCTTAAACTTCAGGAGTTTGACTTTGGAGTCACACACTGAGCAGACAATCATGTGTCTCACGTAGAAGCTTTAAGCCGAACCCCGACCGACGAACCAGTAGAGCCGAAATCCATTGTCGAGTATATGTTGGTGATTGGTACAAACGAAGACGATTGTTATTTAAGGTTAATTCACCGTAGTGATTAGCTCATTTGTAATCAATTCGATTGATTTATCAATTGATCGATCATTTTAACTCAATTCACCGATCGATTGATCAATCATTCACTTTTCCCTTTAAGAACAATTAAATTTGCCTTTCGCCGGCATTGCACCCAAATTCAATAATTTTATTCGATTCAAATATTTTAATTCAATTCAATATTCATGAATCCTAAATTTTACCACACACTGTAATTCAAATTGCTATTTTCATTTCCCCTAGCCAAATTACTAACCCATGCACATTTCGCCAGTGCATTTGTCCGTCAAGTGGATCCGTAATCGAAGAGATTGTGTTGCATTTCATGGACACAGGTAGGCATGCCGGCTAAGAGACGCAAACTAAGCGTTCTTTCTCCGGCGTGTTTTTTGTCTGGTCAGCAGATCGCGTTGGCAGTTTGAACGTGGGTGAAATGCTCGGCAAATTGATAATTTCAGTCGAATAATTTTGTTGAATGCATTAAGTAGCATGTTTGTAAATCGTAATATGTATCACAATTTGTAAAGGTAATTCAGTTCTGTATTGTAACAAGCAAGGTGTAGTTGACTTTGCTGAACATCAATAAAATCAGATTGATTCAATTCTTCCTTAAGTATAAAGAAGCGTCTTTGAGATATCAAGGGACGGATTTTTATCAATGGAAATAATAAACTGCCAGGACAAAAGAGCCCTGACAACAATACGTGCTTTACACGTGGCCAAGTTGGGTCCTTTTTCGGGAAGCAAACGTATAAACGTTCATATAATAGCACTGGTTGATCCGTTTATCAAATACACGATACTCCCATTTGTTCAAGATACGAGCGCCAAATTCGTCATCGTAATGCTAAGAGACACAACAATTTGCTTTGGGTTGCCGACAAGCATTATATCCGATAGAGGATCCGCTCACACATCGAAAGAGTTTTCCGAAATGCAGTCTTCATGACATTCAGCATGCTCAAGTGCCTGTACGCACTCCACGTGCTAACGGCCAGGCAGAGTTTATTGACCACATTGTACTCGCAAGTTTACGCTGCTCGACGATTGACCGTAAGGATTGGGACCAATATCTACTGATGATTCAGTCGACTCTGAGTTTCCAATCGCATTCCAGTATGGGATTTACCCGAACCAGTAGTTGTTCGACTTTCAAGTACGTGATGTAACAGCCAATCGGGTGGTGTTAGCTCCAAATGTCAACGATGAACTACTTCAACATCCGAAATCGCAGCCGACCGTATCCTTCACGCGAAACAGCGTTAGCAATAACGTTTCAACGAAAAATCTAAGCAACCGCATCAGTACCGAGAAGGAGACCATTTCGTGGTCGACAACGTTCCTACCACTTGTGGCGATTCGCTGAAACTTTAGCCAAAGTATAAAGGACCGTTTCAAAGCACGAAGGTTCTTAGCCACGATAGGTACGTAGTGGAAGATCTGCCCGATATGCGAAACCGAGGACGAGAATGCAGTGGAGTATATACCGCCGACAGACTCAAGCCGTGGTGTCACCTCAGCCCGTAAATTGACTGTATTAATGTCGAGGTTGGTAACGATGATCGGGCCGATTATGGGTCAGAAGTCGGCGAGCTGTCAACTTCAGCCGATGTGGCAACACTGATGTCGCCGAAGAGTGTCGAGCAACTCAAGGTTTCAGAGACTGAGTAACGAGGCGTCGTTGCAAGTGGTCATATTATCTCTTGTCTTGCATAAGTTGCTAATAAACATAAGTACATACGAGGTGTGATAATTAAGTAATGAAACTGATTCCATGAAAACCGTATGTTTAAAAATTATTCTACAACTCTACAATCCTCTTAAAAGTAGTTCCCTTGGGCAGCTATACAACGATTTCAGCGCGTCACGGCGGCCTGGAGCCGCCAATGTGAGCTTAAGTGTTTGGATTCCGGGTTGTATTGGAAAAACCAGCTCTCACCGCCTGTAATAACTCGATCAAGCAGCGTGGGATCGTTTTCCACTTGCTTCCAACAGTCTTCTGCGATGGTCATTCGATGCTGCTTTGGCTCCTTAGAAAGGTTCATTGGAACCATCTTCGCGGACAACTCTTTCATCCCAAAATCTTCGATTCAAATTTGTCTGACTGTTTCACTGTTCATACCCAGTTCCGAAGGTCAACATTCGAACTGTTAAACGCCGATCTTCACGGATTAGGTTACGCACACGCTGCGCATTTGCATCAGTCCACATCTCGACTGGTCTCCGCTCCACGCTTCGTCTTCCACGTTTTCACGCCCCTCCTTAAACTATTTATGCCATCGAAACACCTGGACACGACGAAGAGCACTATCACCATGAACTTTTACAATTTTAGTGTACGTTGCCGAGGCTGTCTCGTTCAACCCGGCGGAAAATGTTATCGCGACGCGTTGCCCTTGATTTCGTTTCTCCATTTCCCTGACGAGCATCACCAACACACGTCTACTTAACACGACACAGCAGGCAAACCAAACAAGCTACAGCGATGGTGAATACATCAATGGAGAGGGGAATGATGCCGGGGAAGGGAATTTCAAGGTTGCAGGTTTCCCACAAGCGCGGCAATAAAATTAGTCTCATTAGTTAATTGTCACACCTCGTCATATAATACATATATCGTGTTTCAATTAGCCATCAACCATTTCAGCCATCTTTGAAAATATAAATTAAAAATACTAGTAATCCAGGAAACGAACTAGACTGGAAATAATATTCAAGACATGAGATCGCACACAATATTCAAGAGTGGGAGGCCTACTGGAAAACGAGAATTCGGAGTGGCCTTCATTGTAGATAGGTAGTTCAAATCACACGTTACTGATTTTAAGTTAGTCAATGAACGGTTACGTGTGATCCGTATGATAACGAAATTTTTTAAAATCTGGCTGATAAATGTTCACGCCCCGACCGAAGAAAAGGACGAAGAAATGAAGGAAACATTCTACAATCACCTGGAAAGACTAGTCGACTCATTGCACAAAAATAACTCTGGGTGGTTTCAACGCTAAGGTTGGCATGACTGGACTGGCCTCCACGATGAAACAAATGATGCCTGATTGACTTTGCATGTAGCAGAAATTTAGCCATACGTTCGAATTGTTTCTAACATAGACGCATTCATAAAATGACCTGGGTATCACCGGATGGCAACACACAAACCCAGATCGATCATGTTCTGATCCAATAACGTTGGGACTCGAGCATTCTCTACGTCCGTACATACCGAGGAGCCAATAGTAGCTCAGATCATTATTTGATCAAATTAACCTATTGAAGTCCAGCGAAGACCAGCACGCTACAAAAATTTTGCATCACAAGGCTCCAAACGGCGTCCGTGATCAAAAATTTCCTGGAAACCCAAAATGGTACCCAAAACAGATACCTGAAAATGGTACTTCATAAACCGTTTTACTTCTCTTCTGAAAAGCTGGACAATAAGTGGAACACCTTTTCCTTTTGTGATTTTGATTGCATGTCAATTAAAATTACATGTCAGGTTCATGGGTAATGCAAGTAGAAGTCATTATGCGGAAATTACAAAAAACAAAATGTATACTCAACAATTTAAAATCTAGCTAGAAACTGATTGATAGTTTAGAGGATATAAATTTTAATATTAAATCACCACAAGGAATACTCTACAACAATAAAACTAAAACCTAGCCCCAACAACGAACGTTCGTCGGAGGATGACCGGGTAAGTGCCCTCCATATTCATATTTTGATTGACAACTTTTACGATGACCTAAAATTAGTCTCGCAATCTCTTTTGATATTTTAGACCTTACGCGAGAAATTCATAAGCACCGCTTCCATCTGGATGCCCCACTCTTATTTGAGGGTCGTAAATATCATTGTAATGACGAAATTCTCATGCATCCGCCCGCGTTAATCAGGCTCAGGCTGCCGCTTTTCATTAGTCTATCCCTCCGGTAGTTACCTCGACTTCGACACTGTCAAACCGAAAAGTTGTATCATATAATTCGTGAATGCGAAACTTTTTGTAGTGAGTCCATGTGCTGGAGAAAAGAACCTGTCATACGACACCACAATGCTAGCTTGTCCGCACAATCACGCCTCCTCAGACACTAATATCTCGCTCGCCGAGGCAGCAGACGATCACTGCAGTCCTTTACGCTTTGTCGTGATGACATCGGCAATATCATCGCTGATGAAGCCAAGATTAAGTAAAGATGGGCATCATATTTCATGGACCTCCTTAATTCTCCACACAGTTCCAGAACATCGGAGTCTATAGATGTTTTCGGAGAGCTACCATTGGCCCCAACAATTCTGGATGAAGTTTGTTCCATGATCAAAGCCCAAAAGAATAATAAAGCGCCGCGCATAGATGGGATTCCAGTGGAGCTAATTTTGTATGGTGGCAGCAGTGTTCATAAAGCTATTCACAAAGTCTTCCAGCACATTTGGCAACAAGAACATATGCCAAAAGAGTGGAAATTATAGAGGCATATCACTACTTCGTACGGCGTACAAGATATTTTTAAAAAGCCTAGAAAGTAAAATCGGATCATACGCCAACTGTATTATTGGTGAGTATCAAGGTGGTTTTAGAGCAGGTAGATTGACAAAAGACCAATTACTCACAGTCAAGCAGGTACTTGAGAAATGCTTGGAGTTCAACATAGACGTGCACCAACTTTTTGTTGACTTCAAGCAAGCGTACGACAGTATTGATCGCAACGTATTATACCAAATAATGCTTCGCTTTGGCATCTCAGCAAAATTAATGCGTCTTACCAAAATGACAATGACTTCAACGACCTTCCAAGTCCGCATCAATAACCAACTCACCGATGCCTTTGACACAAATATCGGACTGAAGTATTTCCCTACTACTGGCCCCATTGCTATTCAATTTGGCTCTGGAGCACGTCATGAGAAAGCTTCCTGTCGACACACGAGGCAAATTACTATCCAAGTCGAGCCAAGCAGTAGCCTATGCAGACGACAACAACATTTTGTCACGGTTATCAACAATTGCCAAAGAACTCTTCCTGAAATTCGACAGCGAAGGAAGCCTAGTAGGGCTGCAAATTAATGAAAATAAAACAAAATAATGAGAACCAGTAATGAAAGAAACTTCTTTGAAAGATTGTAAGAATATTTCTGACATTATTGAGGACATTGGATGTCCCATACCCAGACCGTCCTTGGCAATTTATGTGTTGTTATTGAACTTAAAATAGTTTTGCTTGATTGTAGTCTTTATTTGATTGAGCAGTTGATTTGTAAATCGTCGGTTGTTGTTGAATGAAAGTTTCCCTCTTAGTAAGGCCAGAATTTCATCAACGGGTATAGACGTATAGAGGTTGGTGATGTCTAGTGATAAGAGTCGACAAGTTTCAGTCAATTTTAAGGAGGTGGTAGATTTCGCTACCTCACTGCTGTTCGTTAATGCGTATTTCTCGTCAAGGTGCATGACATCAGCCATTATCGTTGCCAAGTACCGCGCTAATTGGTATCAGGAGCTGGGTGGTAGTCGACAACAGGACGAATAGGTTTTCAATGAAGAAAATGTACTCAAGAAGATTAGTACTGGTGATGAATTTCGCTCGCGTAAAAAATGCTGGTCAAAGGGTATCAGTTCGATGACAAAATAAAAGTTGAAACTAATGCGACGAGTGCACTGAAGGCGATCCCGAAAACTGACTTCCAGGACTGCTTCAAGAAGTAGAAATACCACTGGAAGCATGATATTCAATCAAATGGGGACTACTTTGAAGGATTCCACTCACTAGATAGTAAAGAATAACACGAGTGCGGCAGTATGAAGGTAAGTTTGACACTTTTGGAACAAACCTCGTATGTATACAATACTTATATATAAATGTTAATTAGTTTCAAGTGACCAGCACGGGCTTGCTATTCAAGAACCTCACAAAAAAATTATAAGTTTATTTAACTTCGGCCTTTTTATTCCCAAACTACACACGTGCGAGACACCAATGGTGTTACAGAGACTTCTTTACATGGCAAACAACAACTCTAACTCAGTGGTCAATCTTGATCACTAGCAGAAACAGAAAAAAAGGGTTACACAGACATAACCTTAATCCACGACCAGCACGGGTCTTTTCATGAATAGTCTTGGATTAGCTAAAAATCCAGTCGTGTAAAATCATACTCCATGTAATTTAAGACACTTTGTAACCGCTTTAGTTTGGAGTTCAGAATGAACCAATTAGATAATGGTATAAGCAGACCTTGAAGCGTCATTCAGGAACTCGAAATCACTTGATCTTACTAGTCTTATGATGGTGATAAGCTACCGCTGTAAAAAAAGGCAAGAATAAGCAATATCTATGTCCAAAGACACCTCTTGAAAGCCGTTTAGAACTTTTGGCACAATTCGTTCAATATCTTCAGTTCATTTGCCTGCTAGCATTTTTCATACCTGTGGGGTCACCTAGGGACGGTGACCTTTGTCTAGCTGACGATAGGTGAAACAGCAGGTCTTTCGGTCTCCCCGTTGGGTGTCATTAGGAAAAAAATCTCTGCGACAACAAAATACAGTAATCTCTTGACATTCGCGGTCTTAACATATGCGGTTTTCGTTATTCACGGATGAAAAAATGAGGAAAAATTTAACATTCGCGCAACCGGATTTTATTATTCGCGAGAAATAAACAAAAAACTTGTGTAAACAATTTTATTTTGGCATCGAATGGATCGATTCCAAATTCCAAATACATTTTTCCTTCTTTTCAGCTCTTTTTATCCTCTCGTGGAAATTGTGTCATGTAATGCCTCCTCTACCAAAACCTAAAGAAACTGTCCTAACCCTTGATGAAAAAGTAAAATTTTAGACAAGCTACGTGCGGGAAAAAGTTTTGCCTCCGTTGGCCGCTTTTTTTAAAATAAACGAATCCACAGTTCGTTCGATCAGTGCAAAAGAAAATTCAATCAGGGACAGTGTGTGTGCTACTTCAGTAGCATCAATCAAAAAGAGTGTCACAAATCAGAAATAAAGTACTTGAAGAGACCGAACAAACTCTGGGAATATGGATGGAAAACATGTCTCAAAATAAAATGCTCTTAAGTTCAGCTTTGATCAGAGAAAAGGCCAAAAAACTTTACGATAGCATTAATGACAATTCTCGCTCTGGATTTATCTTCCAAGCAAGCAAAGGGTAGTTCGAGAATTTCAAGAAGCAACTAAATTTGCACAACAACAAATTAGTTGGGGAATCTCCTTCTGCTGATCACGAAGCAGCAGGAAATTTCCAGCAAGTCTTCCGGAAATTGTTAAGAGAGGAGGATATTTTCAACAAGTCTTTAGCGCTGATGAAACTGGCATCTTTTAGAAGAAGATGCCGAATCGAACATATCTTACTAAAGCTGAAAGAACTGCCCCAGGATTCTAGGCTGCCAAAGACCGTGTTACTTTACTGGAGTGTGTAAATGCTTCAAGGGATTGTAAGATAAAACCTATGATAATTTACCGATCCAAAAATCCAAAAGTACTCAAGGGAAAAAACAAAGATCAGCTACCTGTTTTTTGGAAGGCTAATAGCAAAGCATGGGCCACTGGTGCCTTATTCCAGGAATGGTTTCATTCTTGTTTTATTGAAGAGGTAAAAAAATATCTTACTTCGCAAATCCTAGATTTCAAGGTCCTTCTTCTTATCGACAACGCTCTGAGTCATCCTTCCAGTTTAGTTGGGACTGAACCGAATGTAGAGGTGATTTTTTTTGTCCGCGAATACGACATCATTTTTACAACCACTTGATCAAGGGGTGATCGCACCTTTTATGGTACACAATTTTAAGCGAATTTTAAATTCGATTGAATGCTGTTCAGATGAAACGGTAACGAGTTGCTGGAAGAAATTTTACATTGCCGATTGCATTGGTGACATCGATGCATCTTGGCAGGAAATGAAATCTAGCTCATTCAATGCTTACTGGAGACAGATATGGCCACACGTGGTTGAACAGGAACGCGCAGTCTCACCAGTCCAAAATGAGGAAGACGAAATAGTCCGACTAGCACATCAGATTGGTGGTGAAGGATTTGACGATATGAGACAAGACGAAATTAACGAATTGCTGAATTCTCATGAAGAGGAGTTATCGGATGAAGACCTATTGCAACAAAAAGGAGAGGAAACTAAAGAATCTGATGATGTTGAGTGCGAGCAAGAGAGCCGGAAAAATGCGGGTAAGTATTTTAGCTAGTTTTTATCAATTTGTTTTTTCATTCAATATTTTGTATGCAGGCCAAAGTTTTTCTCCAAAATTGCTCAGGGAAATTCTAACCTTGAGGGATCAACTTGCTCAAAAAGCAATGGATTTCGATACATTTCCTAATCGGATGGAATAAATAGAGCGATTCCGAGCGGTGGTTCGGGGAGTAAAGTGTAAAGAATAAGGAAATAGATTTGGTCGGCTGAAATTCTAAATTGTCAAAGGACAAGAGCCTTACGATATTCATGTAGATTTACCCATCCAACGTTTGAAAGAAAGTCGGTAGCGGTGTAACGAAAAACGTCCACAGTTGAAGGTTAGCAATAGGTTGAAACCAATCAAAAAAAAAAAAAATACAATGTCTCCGAATTTTAAAATTCATCAAGTAACATTTGTATCCTTAAAAAAATTAATGGTTGAACAATGTCTAAACATTTTATGTTCAAAATATAAAGGAACATTTTTTACTTTATAAAACATTTATCAAATAATCTTCAACTTTATTTGTACTTATTTGCCTCCGTATGAAAATAACTATACTAACTTTTCCACATACACTCTGGCAGGAAAACAAAACATAAGAAAAGAAAGAAGAACTTCTTATCTCCACTTATATGACATTCGCCAAATCCGCAAAAGGTATAACCTACCAAACACCCTACAACGCTCAGCCTCTCAAATTATCTTTTTAACAGTTCACCATCCATAACTTCAACTCCCATCCCCACTCATTTTTTCCAATTTTTTCGTTGTTAGTCGAAAATGTTTTGGTGTCAGCTGCTAAATGTTGTTTACTCAGTATCCCTTAGCTTGTGAAGTATATTTATCTGACAGGGAAAAAGATTTTTCCTGAGGTATCATATCTACACACCTAACAACAAGCCAGGAAACGACAATGAATTGATAGTAGGCAGGTTTCTACGGACAAGCGAAGTGAAGAAGAAGCAGCAGAGAAAGTCCAAGGACCCACAGGACGAGCCTAAGGAGCTACACACGAGGACTGTAGAGGTATCCAGCTACGGGCAAGATAAACGGAACACTGTCCGTTACGCCCTCTGTTTTTCTGTTCTATCTCATTCTTCACCCCCAGGGGATCTTTTCTTTGCCAAGGGCATTTTTTCTTTGATTTACGAGGGAATAAAAAGTAGGTAATGGGAGATTAGAAAACTTTTAACTTTCGCGCGCTGAAGTGAGCGTACAAATATTGAGTTTTGTGCACAGTGTGTTTTCTTCCCGGAGCTTTTGCCATTCTTTTCGGCTTGTCTTGGCTTTATTTATTCGAGCGCTTGTGTCGTTGTTGTACTTTTATTATTTCTCTCGGTAATAGCTGAGCAAGAGAACACGTAGCCCTGAATGTTTAAGGGTGTTTTATTTGAGTTGGCTACTTTTCTGCACCATAAAGGTTTTCGTGTTGCTTGCAGCGTTGGTTTTTCAGACCTTTTGACAGGAATATTAATTATTCCCAGTAAGTTAATTCATTGGAAAATTCAAAAACTAAGAACTGACTTCAGAATATTTTAAGCGAGTTGATTGGAAGAGGATGAGTAGCGGTTTGATGGATGGAGGCCCTCGGAGACCGTGAGAACTTTGTTGAACTCAATAAAAAGATCTAAACGCAATTTGATTAAATTATTCATTTAAACATGTTTGCAAACAAGAACCCATAAATACAAATTAAGGATACTTGAAAGCCATTATTGCTCCACGCGAGCACCATCTATGTCTCTCTCACACTCTTGTTGTTTCTCTTTCGAAGATCTTGCAGTGTTCATAGTAGGCAGAGTAAATAAAGCAATTCAAACGGCACGTTTGTTTTTTGAAACAAATTGTATCCATAAATTTAGTAAATTTTCCACGAGTAACAAATAGCTATCATTGCGTGCAGACGCTCCTTTTGGTCCCACTCACTCAAAGCACAATTCATTACTCTCTGGCCTTTTTGCCAACTTAGCTCTGATTCGCATTTTCCTATTCAACTCATATTATTTATACAATTTGCATTTTAAAGATTTTCCGAAACAGTAACCTCATTTTCCTTTCTGTTCCGACCAAGGACGAAGTGGGAGTAAGCGTGCATGAGTCACTAAGAGCCTTGAGTAAATGGCACATTGGAAATTGATGAGGCAAAGAAAAAGATAGAATCGAATCGGAGGAAGATTTAAATAAAAGATTTCATTGGAATGCAAATCGATTTTGTTATATTTATGAGCAGGGACGCAACTGCCATTCAAGTAAGTTTCGCGCTACCGCACTTACCAAACAAAGGCCAACGATGATAACCTTGTTCCCATCTTGATTGTTTCCATAGAATACTCGGGGAGGTTGGGGTTGGATTAAAAAATACTCAAATGTTAAAAATACAGAAAGAGGGTGTAGGCAACAAATACGGACATTCCTTCGCTTGCTTTCCTCGTATTTTCCACGCGTTAAGGACGCTCAAGTGAAAGTCTCGATCAATTACTTTTTCCTGGAAAATGTGGGAACCAAATCTTCCTGGCAATATGAGTGGCAAGCAGGTGAATAAGTTGGCGAAAATTTATTATGCTCCTCTCTACTAGGAGGAGCAGTGCTTTTTCGTCGAAGCTACCCTCGTCCGATGGTTGACTGCTATTTCCCCAAATATTTTTTGTTGAAGCTTTGAAAGTGAAATGAAGCGATTATGCAAGCGAATAGGCAAGCTGTTAAGAACAATGTGAATGCAAACAATGAAGAACGAAATGGTTCGCTTCTTGGACGTTTGTTCTAAAACACTTTTAAGTGCGTACTTAGCCATGGAAAAATTCTCCACGATAAGAGGATTTGCATACCAGGGAGCGTTGTTGGAATCCTAGAAGATTGGCCACTGTCTGAAGTGTAGTTTAAGATGAAATGTTGAAGTATGTTAATTTGAATTGTCTTTTGTGCCAAAATAAATTAAGTCCTTCGTGATATAAGTATTATATTGAGATTAAATGAAATAATCTTTTCAAAAAAAAAGACTGAAATATTTAAGGCACCAAAATTGATTCTCTTCTTTTCTCGTGAATCCGGATTTCACGAATTGTTTATAGCCGATCTTGGTGAACTAATTGGATGAATTTCCTTGAAAAAAATATCAATTTATCTACAAAGTTCTGAAATATGGTTTTCTTAGAAATATTTTTCCATAAAAGGTTGTTGGAAATAGCAAAGGTATTAAAACAATGTTGAAAATATTTGACTTACCTGGCTTATATTCTACGTTTCCACGAAACCACTGTATCTGAGCGGCTGGCTTGGCATCCGCTACAACACAAGTCAAGGTAAGATTTTGATTTTCTCTGACTTCTACCTTTGAATTATGATTATATCCCTGAATTTCGATCGATGATGGTGGCGCTGGAAAATACAATAAAAGAAGTAATTATTGAGTACAAACTAAAGCTTCATGAAAATGATTTTAAAAAAATTTAAAATAATGGTTTCTGTGCAAAAACTTTTATTCTTCTCATTTTATACATGCCATTTGAAATCAATGGTATTGCTTACGAATGATTGGTTCACAGAAAATGCATAGGATATTCATATGAATGAATATTTCCAAACGTAAATATACCTTGATGTAGAGGCATCGCTCTACTGTGCACGTTTAAAAAAGTGCTCTCCGAAATCATAGCAAGATAATTAAATCCGTACTATGAAAATATTGAAGGAGAGTACCAGGGAGGCTTTTGAAGTGGACGGTCTTCAATACACCAAATATTCTTAGTGAAGCAGGTGCTAGAAAAGTGCTGGGAATATAACATCGATGTGCACCAACTCTTTGTAGTCGTCAAGCAAGCATATGACAGGGTCGACAGAAATGCACTGTACAGCTTGACTTTGGCGTCCCAACAAAACTAGTCCGCAGAATTAAGGTCACGATACTAAACATAGAGTCCCAGGTCAATGTGAACGGTGAACTAATGGTCAGCTTTATAATGGAATCAAGCTTAAAACAAGGGAATGCTCTTTAATATTGCGCTGGAACACGTCATCAGGAAGACATCAGCTGAAAACTCGGGTACACTAATGTTCAAGTTCACACAATTAGAAGCAAATGCTAATGACGCCAATATTATACAAGTAGTACGTTCAATCTTAGATGCCAAAAGAGGATTTCTGAGCCTAGAATATGAAACCAACCGAACCGGGCTATGAGCTAATGAAACTAAAACTAAGTTCATGACCTAACGAGGAGGAAAAGTCCAGTTCGACAAAACCTGATTGTAGGCGACTATAACCTTGAAAGTGTGCATAATTTTATCTTCGTTGGAGCTAACTTGAATAGAAGACTCACCGAAAAGGACAAGATTGGACACTACATAAACGCCACAAATAATGCATATTGCTCCGTTTTCCCGTTCTATGGTCCGGAGTGGTGCATAGGCAAAATAAGCCCCGCATTTGCCAAACACTAGTCAAACCTGTGCTGTTATATGGAAGTGAAACATAGACCTAAAGGAGCGAATCTGAAAATGCAGAGAACGAATATAACGCAAAGCACTCCGAGAAATCGACGGCTCAGTAAAACAAGGAACAGAGCGGAAAGTTCGTTACGACGATAAGTTGTATGAACTATTTAACGATCTACCTGTTTCCTCTTGCTTAAAGTTTTGTAAATTGCAAGGTGAAAGAATGGAAGAAAATCGTCTATCCAAAAGAAATGAGTGGGTAGAGCATAAGGTAGACGTCCGGTGGGAAGGCCGATGACTCGATGGGAAGACACGATAGAAGCTGACAGCAGATGCTTGCTGGGAGTAAATAACTGGCGGACAATTGCGCGGAACCGTGATGATCCGAGGAGATTAATTCTAGAGGCCAAGGCCCAACTTGGGCTGTTGCGCCGTAGATGATGATCATGAATTATACTAATCAACAAATCTGAAGGAAAAATTTGCGACTGATGTGCTAAGAGATCTGTGGGGGTGTTTGAGCTGCCCTGATTTTCCATCACGTACAGATTTTGTGTTACAGAGTACATGTTTTTAATTTTTTTCTGAATTTTTCGTATAATTTATACTGTTAGCTGAAATAATAAAAGTGGTTTTAAAAATAACGGGTTTTATTTACTACAACGGACCTAAAATACATTTATACTAAATCTTTTGTAGACAATTTTTTCGCAATTGTTGACTTTTGCTTACATTGCTGATCGCTTTCCCTCATAAGGAACCAACAGTAACCTCCCATCATTGCCGGATCCCATCGGCCTTGGTATATTAGGATGTCTTGGTAGAACTTTTCGCTTTGCTCGTCGCTTACCACACCCAAATTTTCGGGAAAGAAGTTTAAATGCGAGTGGAGGAAGTGGATTTTAAGGGACATGCGACAGCCCATTTTGCAATAGAGCTCGAGTAATTCTTTCACAAGTTTTTTGTAGGTTTCTATTTTTCTGTTTCCTTAAAAACTCAGAAACGATTGTTTTAAACGTCTTCCTAGAAACCAATTCAACATTACTTAATGTTTGATGGAATTTCTAATCCTTTAGTATTTTTCGAATTTGAGGTCCAACAAATATGCCTTCTTTAAGCTTGGCATCGCTTGGTTTAGGAAAAATTTGTTTAAGGTATTTTAATGCATCCCCGCCTTTATCTTATGTTTTAACAAAATTTTTCATCAACCCAATCTTAATATGTAATAGAGGTAACAAAACTTTTTTGGGATCAACGAGAGATATGTTCTTCACGTTAGCCTGGCCTGGAATAAATTGATCTCTCTGAGGCCACTCTTTTACTTTATAATTGCTTACTGTTGCTCTAATGTCCCAAAGACAGAGAAAACAGCAATACTTAGTAAATCCACCCTGAAGTTTTAGTAACAATCCTATGACTTTCAGGTCACCACATATTTGCCACTTGTAAGCATCATGGTTTATTGAATTCAGAATCTGTGACATATTTCGTATGTTTCTTTCATGGCAACTGCATGCACAAGAGGAATAGATGGCCTTTTGTTCCCATTGTGAAGCAAAACCACCTTCAAACTTATTTTTGAGGAGTCTATGAATAATCGCCATTCGCCCGGATTATGCGTAAAGCCCAATCTTTCGATAACACCATTTGAACTAACAAAAACACAAATTTTATTTTGCATCGTGAAAAACAAGGAAAGCTCCTGGTCACGGGTTCTAAAAACTGTTACTTTCGTTCCTGATGCCAGTAAATTCCACTGTTCTAGTCTTGAACCAAATAGCTCAGCATGGTCCTTGGACAAGTGAAGGTCTCTTACTAGATCGTTTAATTTAGCTTGTTCGATAAAATGGGGTCCTTTTTTCGTTATTTTCAGGAGAATAGGTAGCATCCGTTTTTTCTGCACTGTTCAGTTCTCCTTCATCATCATTTCCCAAATCTTCTTCCCAATTTGCTGGGGGAGCTGGTAAGCCTCCTCCGTGAGGAACAGGTCTTGCTGCTGAAGGAATCTCTGGATATTCAATATTATGCTTGTTTTTCCTTGAAAAACCAGACACTTTTGTCATACAAAAGTAACAGTCGTTGAAATGGTTAGTTGGTTTTCGCCAAACCATTGGATCCGCAAAAGGCATAGAAGAACTGGTTACATGGTAAACCAGTTACTTAAATTTGCAGCACATGTTTGACAACACATGTGAGGAGCCCACTCCCTATCTTGATCTCCAACAACACAGCCAAAATTTTTGTAATAAGCTATTTATGTCATTTTATTAATTGTCCTTTTCTGTGATTTAGGGATTAACTGGCAACATAAATAGCAAAAACTGTCCGCGCGGTTAACACAACCACGTTCCTATACCTGAGACATTTTGATAAAGTTCACGTAAAAAGCTCAAAACTAAAAATACGTGTTCTCTTGTGCCAATCGCATATACAACAGACTGATTTCAGCGACGGCGACGTGACAGAGACCAAGATAAAAACAAAACCGGCGCCCCCACAAGGCGCAGGCATAACCTGCTAGTACAAGCAGTAACCTAGCTGTTCGATTTAAATGTGAAGTAGGATTTACAAATTAAAAAGCAATAGGTAGGTAGATTTGCTTGGGTGTAGGCAAAGTATATTACGCATCTAATATATTAATTTACATAAACATTCTGGACTTCTGGTGGTGGTTTGACCCCTATACCAGTTGACTACAACACTTCTAAAAAGTGGAAGTTTTCGGGTTTTGGCGTTTTAAATACCAATTTTATTATGAACACAAGTTGCTTTGGTACATGCTGTAATTTAACATAACTTGATTTTATTTTTTTCAAAAAAAATCAACTCAAAAATCCCACGTGTTAGGAAATTTTTACTATCATTTTCGGTTTAAGCCACCCAAAATTAGCAAGAAACAGCCACTAACATCACAGTCGCAAAATGACTGTAAACAAGTTGAATAAGCAGGAGATTGCTCCTACCAGAAGGTCTATGTAAACATCCTAGGGTTAGAAACAAGTTTTCTAATTGCGTGAATCGATAACTTGAATTATTCATCCAATACTTAGATATGAAATCGTTCAAATTTATACAAAAGATGCAGAGTTTCTTTCATAAGCACAGTGCAGCCGCCATTTTAATCTAGCTTAAATGATTTTTCTGAATGCTCGGCCGATTGAACATGTTCAAGTTAAACACTATTCCTTAAATTTTCATGAAAATTGAAAGTAAATAAAAGTGCCTAAGTCAATTCTAAATATATATATAGGGTTTTCCAATAAGAGGTGTTATTTTGAATAGATCTTCTGATTTAACACCTTGCGACTTCTTCCTTTGGAGCCACGTGATAGAGAAGGCCTATGCCAATAGCCCAGCGTCGATTTAAACTCTCAAAGATGAAATTCGTGAGGCTATCGAGGACATAGGGCAACCACATTGCGATTTGGTTATGGAAAATTTCATGAAGAGGATATGGTCCTGTAGGCGTGTCGTAGTGGTTATTTCCTCAATTTTAATTAATGCTATTAACGGCATATCTGTTTCTTTATAATGAAATAAACATTCGATCATTTGTATTAAAAAGTGGCATTTCCTTTTAATATCAAAATAACACCTCTTATTGGAAAACCCTATATCAAACATAAACACGTGTTATTGTTGGTGTAATTCCATATAATTGAAATGGCTATAACTCACTTGATTATGATTCGATTTCAATTAAATTGCGAAATTTCAAGAAGTTTAAAGGTACCGTTTTGATTTTATGGGCAAAAATGTAAAATCTACAAATAATAATATTATTAACAAATTTGAGTGAATTTCGATTCCTAAGGTATTTGTTGCCCTTGTACTCATAAAGGTCCACGTTCGTGATAATTTTCAGATTTTTCGGCTGAAAGGTGTCCAATCGCGAGGGGGGGGGACACAAATTTTGGGTACATTTTGCCTTCCCCTGGACCCCCTGATTCATAAAATGATTTTATTTCAGATTCTATAAGTTCTTATCAAGACCTTTCATTTGATACCCCACCCGACTACCTTTGATGAAAAAAAATTTTTAAGGGCCAATTCGTTATAAGGGGGACCCCCCTTAAACATTTTTTAAATTTTTGTTAAGGCCTTAACTTTTGAGAGACTATCACTTTTGACCTCCTCACAAAGTTTGAGCATTTTAGCTTCTATAGTTTCTGAGGAAATCAGCTGTGACGCACGGACAGACGGACGGACGGACAGACGGACGGACAGACTGCTTGTTTTGTCAATACAAAACATATACATAGTATATTCCTAGTACCTTCAAGTGCAGTCGCATTCAGAACGTGATATATGCTGTGAAATATTGTAGGAATTAGGTGAGTCATTTTGTTGTAGTGTTTGAAAGCGGTGTGTTAGACCGCACATCACCATTTACGTTAGCTTTTACAGCATACTTTTTTTAATTTCCAGCAAAAATAACTAGTTTTCGTACAATGGATTATCTTGGACCATCTGGTATTAAACGTAGAAAGACACATGGAAGTATTAAAGACTTTGCTGAAGTTACTTCAACATTGTTGGCAGAGCAAGAATCGGATTGCTTCAATATTGAAAAGTGCGGAGATGACTACGAGGTGTGATAATTAAGTAATGAGACTGATTTTGTTACCGCGCATGTAAACCTGCTTGGTAAACCTGCAACCTTGAAATTCCCTTCCCCTCTCCATTGATATATTTATCATCGCTCTAGCTTGTTTAGTTTGGCTGCGGTGTCGTGCTGAGTAGACGTGTGTTGGTGGTGCTCCTCACGAAAATGGAGAGACGAAATCAAGAGCATCGCGTCGCGATAAGATTTTGCGCCAGATTGGGTGGAACAGCTTGGGAGGCGTACGCTAAAATTGTTGGTTTTTGCAATACGACCCGGAAACCAACCGACAAAGCTCACAATGGTTCTCTCCGCACGCCCCCCGCCCGAAATAAGATTGCATGAGCAAGTCGAAGGTGAAAACGATGATTATTGCCTTTTCTGATAGCCGTGGAATCATCCACAAAGAATTTTCTCCATCGGGGAAACGTCAAGCACTCGAAAGATTGCGAAAAAGAGTCAACAGGGATCCTTCATCACAACGCGCCGTGCCACACCACCCTCCAGAAATGTTACGAAGCACGGAAAATGCGCTGGAAACGTTGTATAGCTGCCCAAGGGGACTATTTTGAAGGTTTTCATGGAATCAGTTTCATTACTTAATTGTCATACCTTGTATGTTCCCAAATAAAGTGATCATGAGGCGAACACAGACGCAAGTGAATTTGACGATGAACTTGAAACACATTCAGAGCCAGAGGAGGCACTCTTGTCGGTCGGAAATTATTATTATGGCAAGAAAAAATACAAGTGGGCAGAAGCTCTACAAACACTACGGTAAGAACTGCACATCACAATATAAAGTTACGCTTGTCGTCTCCTAAGTTAACCAAAGAGGAAACAAAATAACCGTTTTGAGTTTTCAAGAAAATATTATGCCAGGGAATATCGGATGAAGTTCTGCTTTAAACCAACAAGAAGACGATAATGAACAGGAAAAATATGTTCCTTTCAAATTTAACCGGAGCAACACGATATCGATATGACTGAACTTTTAGCCTTTTTTGGGCTTCGTATGCATTTATACAGCTGTTTTTAAATCTAAAAAGGGAAGTTGTAGATTTCACTTTTGCTGCTGATGGAACAGGTGTTGAAATCTTTAGGCTCGTCATGTCAAAGAAGCTATTTTTAAATGTACCTTGCTGCCTACGATTCGAAAATGGTTTTGACCGGGAAGAAGCAGTTAAAACTGAAAAACTGGCACTAATATAAAATATTTTCAACAAATTTGCTTCTAATTGTAAGAGTCTATACAATATCGGAGTCGGCTGTAGAGTAGATGAAAGGTTAATTTCTTTTCAAGAACGTCCTTTACTTGTCCTGTAAATGCCAAATAAACCAGCAAAATACGGCATGAAATGTTACGCTGGAACGCTACTTCTGCAATGACTACATTTACTGCAGAAGAGATTCCGACGGTGAAAGATTGAATATTGAAGAAAATAAATTTTTGATTCCAACCATAGCTGTATTGAGATTATCACAGTCCTTAAATAGGAGCAACATAAATATTACTTGTGACGTCCATTAAATTGATTGATATATTGGCGCGAGGTTTAACACGCGTAGAAGCGTTGAAAAACAATCACGATATCCTCACAGAATTCATGGAACTGAAATGTAGAATTTTAAGGATCTTCACTGTAAGGTTTTACTTGTCGAACAATTTTGTTATCCTACTATGCGAGGAGGAGAAAAACTGTTCTTCTAGCTTCCTCCATGCATCATTCTCAGTCGACTGATAATGTTTCTGGGAATCGAGGAATAATAGCATACTAAAGGGTGGTCCAACCAAAACGCACGATTCAATTGTAAATGAAACAAAGTTTTCACAGAATTATGTTAATATTTTTTATTATAGTAGAAGGCTTTATGACAATTATGTGTGAAACAAAATATCACCCTAATGCTCGCCACGGATACGGTGGCATACTTCTATCCGATGGTCCATATTTTCAATGACTCTGAGACATAATTGAGGTTCAATGTCATTATGTGCTGAATTATCTCATCCTTTAGCTCTTGAATTGTTCTTGGCTTATTGACGTACACTTTTTCTTTTAAATATCCCCAGAGAAAGAAGCCCAACGGTGTCAAATCACATGATCGTTGCTGCCAATTAACATTTTTACATCAAGCAACTCCCAGGAACACGGCCATTGAACTTCTCGCGCAAAAGAACCATTGTTTCGTTGGCTCTGTGGCAAGTGACATCATCCTGTTGGAATCACATATCGTCCAGGTCCATAACCCCAATTTCTGGCCACAAGAAGTTCGTTATCATCTTGCAATAGTGAACACCATTCACGGTAACTGCTTGGCCGTCCTCATTTTCGAAGAAGTACGGCCCGATGACGCCGCCAGCCCATAAACCGCACCACACAGTCACTCTTTGTGAGTGTATCGGCTTTTAAACAATCACTTGTGGACTCTCATTTGCCTAAATGCGGCAATTCTGCTTGTTAACGAATCCACTGAGGTGAAAGTGTGCCTCGTCGCTGAAGATGATTTTCTTTGCAAAGTCACCATTCTCTTCTGTCTGTTCAACCAACCATTCAGCGTATTGCCGACGCTTGAAATGGTCCGTAGGCTTCAGCTCTTGAGTCAATTGAACCTTCTAAGTGTGTTAATTCAAATCTTTATTCTAAATTCGCATCAGTGATGTTCGTGAGATGTTCAATTTATTGGTAAGACGACGAGTCGACGTTGACGGCTCTTCTACCACACTATCGTGAACAACAGCAACGTTGTCCACAGAACAGATTGGGCGAACATGCACAGGTGATTCCACATTTCCTACAGACCCGATTTGCTGAAATTTACGCCCGATTGTGGACACATTTGGTCGATTATGGTGACCAAAAAAATCACGAAATTCACGAAATGCATTTTGATTTGAACGCCCATTTTCGTAAAAGACTACAATAACCTTAACGCACTGCTCAATTGTGTACCTCTCCGTGGTTGAGTTTGTCGAACACTGAAACAAAGAAATGTCAAACTAAGTTGGGCAAAAAGCTTGACGTTAAAGTGTGACTCACAATTAACATCGTGCATTTATTGGGCCACCTTTTATTTATACTTATTCATTAGATTTACACTTAATTGAATGGAAACATGCCAAACCCCAGACTTTCCAGGATTAATTTTCAACAATTTTAAAGTACGAGTATATTCGATTAATGAATGATTCATGAAAATTTATCCGAATTTTTATAATTTTTATTTGTTATCTGTAAAAAAAAACGCTCTGTTCTTATGGTATACACATTTTTGAAACTTTTCATGGGTTTGAAAGTCATTCCACAAATGTTACAAGTTGACAGATTCGGTGGAAAACTACTCACTTCGTACAGCTGCAGCCAGGAAAATAAGAATTAGTGAGCTGACATTTTTTACATCAAGCAATTCCCAGGAAATAGCCGATTTCAAAGTAAATTTCACTCTGTAATAAGTTTTGCCATCCACAGTTTGCTAATGACTACCATATATTTTATTTATTCACAACTGCAAAGTAAACAAAGTCACAGAATACACAGAATACTCGTATAATAACTAACCTTGCACTTGTTCCTTTTATGTACGCATACATAATATCCCATCTCTAAAATATTTACATTTCTAGGGAATATCTGCACAATGTTGAGACAATGTTGCATTGTGTCAATATTAAAACGGAATTCATCTAAATACATATTCCGCATGCATATATGCAATAAAGATACAAGAGAATTATATTCAAGTCCATACGGTAAGCATAACTCTACGAGATATCCTTGCAGCATATGCTTCAGTGTATGCAGTAGGGATAAAAAGTGACTTTAGCTTTGGTAACGTCCAGTGAAATGGCTTGTGGCGAAAGAGAACTGTATTTGACAAACCAGGTTAAGTGCAACTTAAATGTTACTTGTAAAGCATTTTTTAGTCAGGGGGATTATTCGGGAACTTGACAAACATCAGACATACGAGTATATGAAGTTGTTGTGTTATATTGCTTAAAATACCTAGAAGAATGGAAGTATTTACATAAAGCTAGCTGGATTTTAATTTGCTTTTGTACATTTGTGATATAAGCAAGTGTAAGCAGCAAAGCAACATTTCTAGGAATTTATTCAATGAAAGAAGCGTCGATCTGTTTCCGAGTTGAATTAGTTACCAAGCATGTTGAAATTCTTCAATGTTTCAGGAATGAGCTAACAATTCTCTACAATGCTTTCAAGTTGAATGACTCTCACTTACGAATATTTTCGTAGAGAAGTAAATAAATAACTCTAAACTCAGATGAAAGCTCGCCATGACAATCAAAAATTTAAATGCAATTGATTTATATCTTCAGCTAATGATGGAGACAGGAGTCTCATAGCTCTGCCTTGTGTTTTGTGAAACGTGGGTCCATCGTTGTAACGTAGTCTCCACTCTGTTCTTTGTTTCATTGGGACATAGATTTTCCAAAGCTCTTTGGGTTCAAATACGTCCACTGCCTTTTCGGATTCTCCCGCCAGGGTCCAGGTTTCACTTCCATATAACAGCACAGGTTTGACTACTGTTTTGTAAATGCGGAGCTTATTTTGCCTGTGCATAGCTCTGGACCTTAGAATGGGAAGCACAGATTAACAGGCTCTATTTGCAGCGTTTATGCGTATCCAATCCCGCCCTTTCCTGTGCCTCTTCTTTTCAGGGTGGCTTCAAGGTAGATAAAGTTATGCACACATTCAAGGCTGTAGTCACCAACTGTCAACTTTTGTCGAGCTAGAGTTTTATACATTTGAATGGATTGGCTCAAGGACATAAGCCTTAGTTTCTGCAAGTGCTAGTTTGTCTCACCTGTTTCTTCATTCTACAGGATGCCTACGGTATTTGAGGACATGCATAAATGTAACTATGACTTCGCGAATTTTTTTTTATTTTTTTTTCCTTTTCAAATAAGAAATGGCGGACTACAACATCACTCAAGAAATGAAGAGACATGCTATCATCGTCGCTATATGTGCAAACCATACAGATTTAGAAATCTCTAATTTTCTTAATTGCGCCCGTTCATTCGTGCATAAGGTTCACCGTGAATTGGAAGCATCAGGAAGCGATACAGAATCGGTTGCAAAACGAAAAAAGCACGAACAACGTTCTGACACTGTCCGATCTGCAGAATTTTTAGAGTAAATGGAATCGATCATAGACGAGGACCCTTCAAAATCACTGAGGATCCTTGCGAGTGAGCTTCATGTTTCTGAGCACCTTATTCGTAGAGTTATCCACGAAGACCACCGGTATAAGTCTTACGTGATGCGCAGAGGACAGTTCATGTCGGAACGAACACGGGAACAGAGAGTTCTGCGATCAAAACGTCATTTAAACAAAATCAAACACCTTGAGGCGCCCAAAATGTTATGGTTTTTTCCGATGAAAAAATGTTGACCAAGATCAATCACAGAAACGACAGATGGCTATGTTCAAATCTTACAGAGGTTTCTGTTGCTATGCATACAAAATTACTAGCCACTGTTATGGTTTTAGGTGTTGTCAGCAATGAAGAACATGTTATGCCACCACACTTTTCTACTCAAGGACTTCGACTGAACTCTGCTGCATACATCGAGGTTGTGGAGACGGTAGTGAAACCCTGGATAGACAATGTAAGGGGAGGCAGACCATATATTTTTCAACAAGACTCTGCTCCTTCACATAAACCGATGGCGACACAAGATTGGATGGCCGAAATTTTTCACGACATAACGCTAAACGTATGGCACCTAGGTCCCCAGACCTTAATCCTTTGGATTATTACGTATGGGCCGTAGTTTCACATACTGCAATAAGCCTCACATATTGCAATAAGCGTCTTCATAATACCACTTCTTCGCTGAAGACTGCTATTAATGCCGTTACGGTCCATATGAACCAGGAGCATTTGATTCGGGCATGTAATCGTTTCCGGACCCGAATCGAAGAGGTTATTGCTGCTAATGGCGATTTTATTGAATAACTTTATAGCCATATATTAATTTAACGTTGTATGAAAAATTCCTGAAATTTAATTATATTTTGTTAAAAATACAAGCTAATTAATTTTACTCTCAAGTTGTCCTCAAATGCCGTACACACCCTGTATTTGCCTACTTTCATATACTTTTTTCTGGAGAGTCCTTTTTTGAGGGCTTTCATGATCGGGGGATTTTATGTTGCCTGGAAAAACAGGTACTCACTTATATTGCCACCATGAAGATTTTCTGAGTTTGGTCAGCTTCATGTGTTCTCTACCTTTTCTCCAGGGTGCTCCGGTTGAAAGGCTACGGTGAAAGACTGGCGTGATGCCACTCATTTACCTTGCCCCCTTTAGAGTGGGCAATAGAGATAGCGCATCACCAGTTTGTTTCACAATTTTGACCCTCTGGAGTGCACTAGTCCGTTATACAATGCCTGGTGACTATCCCCAATTTGCCAATTGAGCACACATAAGTGGAGGAAGTCTGTGGACTAACCCTAATTTAACTTCGACAACTGAACTGTTACCGCGATACGCTAGTGAATTGCTACTCAAGCACTTCCAAATTTTTTAAGGTTAATTCCTCGAAAGAAGTTCACCGATTGCGGAGAATACTTGAGATATATATTGTTACATGTACAAATAATTACATGTACAAATAATTCTGCGAGCTACTGTCGCAATTATTTTCATCATCATTAAGAACGTCAACAAATGAATTTACTCGAACCCGCGAGTAAATTCAACAAGCATAATCAACATCTGCAAGCGACGTCACTCCATTCATGAATTTGCTCGAACCTACCAGGTACCTCTCGGTAGAACGTTCGCCAATATGCGAGAAATGGGTGAATACTTAGAGACCCTATATAAAGGCGAGCTGAATGAATGGGGGAATCATTCATTCGACCGCGATAAGAACTGCGAAAGTGTGTAGGAAGTGTGTTTCGTAATAGTGAAGTGATTTAGAAGACAATTGCGATAAGAAATTTATGGACAAGTGTTAGCTTTTATTTTAATAGTGAAAATTAAAATTAGTGAAAGTGTTAAACTGATTATTGTGCACTTTCTTGCATTAAATAAACTCTTTTAACTTAAATTAAAAGACATTGCGTTTTCACTTTCCCGGAACGTTAAAATTATAGGCCGCGAACCAATAACACGCGACAATATATATATATATATATATATATATATATATATATATATATATATATATATATATATATATATATACATACATATATATATATATATATATATATATATATATATATATATATATATATATATATATATATATATATATATTTATAGATATTTAACATATATAAGGATCTCAATTTGGGTCTTTGATTTTCTATTCGCTAATCCACCTAGAAGGTTGCAGGAAGATTCGAACCACGGCAAACCACCCTGTGACTATTGGAATTATTGAGCGGTGTCATCGATCGCTGAAAGCTGTCATTATGTACCACTATAACCAACAATGGGCTGAAATCCCCCCAACCGAGTTAATCCGCCTTCTCATCAGCATAAAGGAGGATATCGGTTCAACTTCCACAGTGTTGGTATACGACACGTCACTTTGACTCCCTTCAGAATTCTTCTTCAATGAGGATATGACATCAGATCCGAAACTATTTGTTCAGAAATTTCGAGAACATTTGCAGCTAGTCTCTGCAACGCCATTAACATGCCACGACAAAAGGAAAACATTCGTCCACAAAAACTTATCAGCTTGTTTGCATGTATTCATTTGTGTTGACCGATAGAAGAAGCCACTGGAATAACACCCAAACAAAATTTTAAAATGAATTTCCGACAGCATTTTTAACCTGAATATCCATGGGAAAGAAACGAACGTCAATATCGAGCGACTGATAGTATACCAGCGTATTTCGAGTTATCATCTTAACCATCTGAAAACTATGCGAGGACATATTCAGGACCAAAATCGAAAATTGCTGCTACGAAAAAGTTTCAATTTGCCGTTTAAGTGATGTTTACGTAGTTTTCAAATCAACCGTCAAAGCTACTCAGGAGAGAATGTTGTAGCAACATGATATCTGAGCTGCTTAGAAATTTTCCCTTTATTCGGCTGGCGGACCGGGACAGGCAGAGGCGCTATTTTCAGGAAGCGAAGACCCGACAGCGGGCTGCAAGAAAGAAAAATTAATTAATATCTGAACTTTTTTACAACTATTTTCACTGATTTTCATTATTTTAGAAGTGCAGTACATGCCGTATCGTCGATTTTATAATTGTCCATGCACTTTCTTCTGTATTTCACGAGACGAGGTGATGCAAGAGTGTCTCTGCTTATTGCACATATGTAAAAACTTTAAGCCTGCCAAAGGCCGGCAGCCTGATTATCCTGACCTTGAATGGTCCATGTACTTGGGTGCCAACTTCAATGAGAAGTAGCGACTTGCATCTTTTCGTTTTCATACCAAATCGTTCTGCTGAAACGGAGATACTCACATTCGTATATTACATCTTTGTGACTCTCATGTACTGCCCTCATTAGACATCGTACTTTTATTAGAAGACCTATTCGCTTATCAGGACCCATTTTAATCTCTCCGATTAATTATCGAATAATTGTATCAAGCCTGATATTGACTAAATGTGCGGAAGTTCCCAATCTTTGGCAAACCTTCATCCTATTTAAGTTGACTCTACCTCACGTACGACCTCAACATCCTCTTCACGTTTTGGTTCACCTCTTTCGTTGCATTGATTTGTAGGTGGCATGGATCGTATATTGTACTTCCACTAGAGGTGTGTAGTTACGTGGACCTAGTGCGATTTAGCATTTTTTCTCCATGTTTATCTGTGGGTATCGTTGTACCCAACTGGCATATAGCACTAGTTTCTGTGAGTCCCATAAGTTACAAAGTAATTGTTCTGAGGCAAGAGTAGGTGAGTCTTTCCTCGTTATCGCTTGATCTTAAATGGTTCAGGGTGCTATTAGGGTGTTTATCGATCCTGTCAAATAGTTGTTGTGCACGGTCGATATTTATCAATTGTGTCTAGTTTAAGGTCTTTGTGAATGTCAATGTTCCTAAAGTGCCAGAAGTTCCAGAGGATTCTCCTAATGGCGTTGTTTTGCACGGTTTGAAGTTCTTTTTCGTTGGATTTCGAGATCTGACAGAAGGCTATACAGTCGTAGAGAAGAAAGGCTCTTATATTTTGTTTATAAATGAGGGGCTTATTTTTAACGATAAGTTTTCCTGAGCTTAAGAAGGGACACAGAGGGGATAAGGCGCCTCAAGAATGTTGCCTTTTGTCACAAATGTGGTGAGCCCATAAAGTCTATTGTCGACTTTTTTCCTAGGCAGTTTGCTATTCTGTTCCATTGAATTGGTTTCAGTCTATTTGTAATTCGAGAGATTTGTGTCGTAACCTCCTTAAGATGAAGATGGCTTGGGTCTTTTCAGCGTTAATTTTTATCATCCACCTTTAAAAATCTCCAAAAGAATTTCCATGAATTTTTGCAGACTCAAAGATACGACTTTTGCAAGTGGCGATGTGTAATATATACAAGTGTCGTTGGCATATTGGGAAATTTGAACTTTGTTGGGCTTGTATAGGTTGTACAGTATTGGCGAGGGTTATGATTGTTGTGGAACAGCTTAAATCTTTCGCATATTGGATAGTTTGTCGTCAGTTTTGACGCAAGTAGATCTACCCTGTAGGAAAGGGTTTATAGTTTTTATTAAAGGTAATGCATTTTAAAGATTAGCCCTCATGCCAGACTTAGTCAAAGGCTTTTGCTATGTAGAACATAACTAGGCCTATTAACTGTCTGCCCCCATCCAATTTCTGCTGTGCTGGACCACCCTTAGTAGTTGGAGTTCAGAGGAGTGTCCAGCTTTCAAATCGTATTATTCTTTGGGAATAATTTTCTAGTTTTTAATGTATTCGAGCAACGGATTCAAAGGTATTTTCTTCTGTGAGCTTGGAGAGAGAAGACAGAAGGCTTATTGGCCGCCAATTTGGCGGGCGAGTAAGGTATTTATTGGGTTTTGGGATGACGATGATAATTTTCGTTTTCCACAATTTCGGGAATCGGCATAGGCGCAAGATGGAGTTGATGATCTCCATCAGGGCTTGTAATGTTGTCTGATAGCCATTTCAACATGGTATTCATCAAAGAGTCAAAGCCGGGGGCTGTCCCTTTGCTTAGCGTGTTTATCATGTCTTTAAATTCGGGTAAGTCAAGTGGATGAATTTCGTTAGTGTCTCTTGTCCAGGAAGCTATTAGTCTTTCATCTTCATTTTCAGGGCTCTCTCAGGGAAACTGTTTTCACAGAATTGCAGTTCGAAAGTGTCTGCTAAGGCTTCGGCTTTATCTGTGCTGTCTAATTTGAAGCCATTTGGCCCATGGGTGGGAAGGACTTTCATTTATTTTTTAGCCTAAAATAATTTGAAAGGCGCCAAACATACTATTACCAGATTTGAAGCTCCTGTACTTCAATTCTGCAGGCTGCTACTGAGTCTTGCACTTGTTTCGAATAAAATTGGACCCTATTGTCATACACTATTTCAACCTGAGCCTCAAAAAGCATGGATACATGTTTCTCTAGTACTCGAGCGATAGTTTCAGAAGCAGAGGGCAAAAAAAACTCACTGAAACAACCCCAAACTGTTAATATATAGCGTTAACCTTGAGAAGAATGATGCAGTGGCCTTACCAGGTTCAAACAAATTACAGCCTATGGTTTTTTGGCTTGGTCTCCTCTAGTTCTCATTCGGCCGTTTGCTTGCTTCGTTTCAATCTTTTTTGGCTTGGTCTCCTCTAGTTTTCATGAGGCTGTATGATTGCTTCCTTTCAATCTTTGCTCGTTTGCACACTCCGCATATTGTAACTTATCGCTAATAAATTCTTATTCTGTGATGTTTGGTCAACTCTTAGGAATTCTTCAGAAGTAGATGCCTCAGTTGTATTCATTAATCAAATACTCAAATATTTACACTCCACCTCCGCCTATTTCAGATGAGCTTACTTTCAGTATATCCTTAGAAGTTGCTTTTCACAAGCTGGAAACTTTACTAACTTTGCTCAAAATACTGCTGGCATTTCTTCAGTACAACCTCTCTAGCATCTAGCTCGTGTTTTATGTTATTTCATCCGAAGTAATATTAGCGCTGATGAAAAGTCTGTTAAGTCTGTTTCAGTGGCTGGGGCTGGCTTTTTCGAGTCAATAAAACACATCGTTCAATAAGTCCCGAGACTAACCCAGAGATGTTGCAAGTAGTACCAGAGTTATCGAGGTTAGAGTCAAGTCACTTTGTAATTTGTTTGAGAAATTGAAAAAAGCGAGTTTCGCGTGTTGATAAAGCATTGTTTTTTAATGGGTAAAAACACCGTAGAAGCCCAGCAATGGCTTGAAAAACATTAACCGGACTCTTTTCCATCGAAACCAACGATTTGTCGTTGGTATGTTGAGTTTAAACGTGGTCGTACGGACACAAACGATGCGGAACGTTTGGGTGGGCCATTGGAAGCCGTTACACAGGAAAATGTGAGTGAAGTGTTAAAAATTGTAATGAAAAATCGCAAAGTGAGATTGCAGAAATGACATAGATATCATCTGGAAGCGTATTTACAATCGTTCATGAAAAATTGAGCATGAAAAAGGTTTTTTCCAAGTGGGTGCTGCGATTGCTTTCAGTGGAAGTCCGTGCAGTCTATGAAAACAATGGCAAAATTGAACGAATTGGGCTTTGATTTGCTTCCCCACCCCCGGTATTTGCCAGATTTAGCCCCCGCCACTACTGGCTCTTTGCTGATCTCAAAAAAAATGCTCCAGAGAAAAAAATTTGGCCCGGATAAGGAGGTCATTGTCGAAACTGAAGCTTATTTTGAAGCAAAGGATAAATGCTTCTATAAACATGGTATAGGAATGTTGGAAAGGCGTTGGAAAGATTGTGCCACCCTAAAAGGAGATTATTTTGATGAATAAAAATGATTTTTGAAAAAATATTCTGTTATCGTTGTTAGTTTCGGGACTTATTGAACGATGTGTTATCACAAAGGCTTGCCAATGTAAAGTGCTCTATAAAGGCATTCACTATAGTCCACGTCGATACATTCCTGATGACATTGGGTCGTCTTTCTGTACTTTTTGCTATGCAATCGCTTGTTTCTTGAAATTTCTTTTTCTTATTTTTATTTCTCAGAGTTGCTATTCCCTTTTACATGTGTAGTTGTCTCAATGATGTCGTTTTTGCAATGCAGGCCATGCAAGTGTTTGTATCAGCTTCCATGGAGTTCAACGCAAGTGGAGGATAATGTCAAACACTACCAACTCCATATTCGAAAGCCAATTTAATATCCGAAAAATTCTGAGATGTGCCATGTTTTAGCAGTAAGGAGGCCTTATGATGTTAGCTTGCAGCCACTCGCCCTCCGATAATACTTAAGCCGAACAACTCAAAAACCAACAAAGTTCAGAATGCCATAGTCACCAGCTAAAAAAATATAACAAAACCAATAATGAATTGACCAATGAACCATGTTATAAAGTCAGCCACTGCCATGGGTAAAATTCGAAAGGCAAAAAAATTATAAAATAAGAAAGAAAATAAACAAAATTATTAACTATAAGAAAGTGTAAGTTTGTAGTGATCGAGCAGTCCGCATAGGCAAGCTGCTCGATGGACTTTCACGAAAAGAACAAAGGCTCACTTATGGGAACCTTTTAACAAAAAAGTTATAAAGGAGTCTGACTCGGTCGATGAAGACAGTTGAGTGCTGCTTGGATTTCAAAATTGGAGGATGCGGTGAATGGACCGAGACAGTTGGAGGCGCTATTTGCCGGAAGCAAAGGCCCGAGAGGGGCTGTTGTGCTACGAAGAAGAAGAAGAGAAGGAGTTTCGGTATGTTTTCTGAGTAAGCTATAATTACTCTAATCGATAGTTTATTTTCAAGAAAAGCAAAAAAATGGGCGACATGAATCTTCCTCTCGACTACGATATCGTCGAATTAACGTTTATTTGTAAATCGATTGGGTTTCATTTGGAATCGTTTGAGTTTTAAAAGAGTAAAAAAGCGGGAATAAGGAAATTCAGGTCGATTTAATTTGCCATTCATCCGGGCATAAAATCAAGTTTGGTTGACCATCAAACCAATTCACGTGTTCACCCAAGCCATTGGAAAACAGTTCGGTATAATTTATCTTGATGATAATTGAAAATTTTATCATAAAGCAGAATTATCTCATATATTTTATAAAAAATTGATATTTTAAATTTTATCGGCAATCTCATCTCAATGTACGGCATAAATAGTGGTGTTCCCACCGTAACCACATCAACACTAACATCAACAACTCTACGTAATATTGAACGTGATTTTATTGAAATAACATCTGAACCCCCCACATCAATGCCATATTTAGCTGATTTCGTACCATCAACTGTACCAAGGGATTTTCAAGATAGTCATGATAATAAAAGTATGGGATCATTGAAATCATTATTATAATCATCTATGCATACACCATAATCAAATGAAGAAAATTCAACAGCTACAAAAAATAATTCAAACGCTGCCTCAATTCTAACCAGCTCATCATTTTCCTCCGCAAAAGGTCTATCCATATACCATCAACAGCCAATTCAAAAAACCTCAATACCTTTGGAACGAGTTCATCATCTAGTATAACGCGTAAAAATTTAAGCGGTCGTCGCCCAACCAAGCCATCAAATTTAACCCTAGAAGAAGAGGAAAAGCGTAAAATACGTCGTGAACGTAACAAATTCGCTACAGCAAGATGTCAAAAACGATGAATAGGTCTGACCGATGAACGGATGGCTAAAGTGCAAGACCTCAGACAAAAAAAAAATAAATGATTAATCAAAACAATCGGATCGAAATCCAGTTATGATTACGAATACTAGCGAAGGTTTTCGAAGGCGGAATGCGATTGCACAAAGATAAAAAAGAAGAAAACAAAGAATTAATTGCCTTAGCAACTCAAAAATTCATATTTGGAAAAACTCGTTCCGGCGAGCAACGGAAACGTGGGGCGATCGAGTAACCGGTGAGAAGAAAGAAATGGACGGAATGGAGTTTTTACGAAACAGAAAGCGGGAATTGTGGCTTCAAGAAGTTCCTCGCAAACATTTTATTGTATGGAAATAAACAGTTAGTGGCTTAGGATATCGCAGATAGTACCGGCACTTCAAACTTGCACTCAAAATTATCATCCCTCACTTTCTATATCATATCCACGCCACAAAATCGAATGTTGTGGTAACTGTTCGGGATGTTAAACCTGCAAATTTTGTAGAGGGTCGTAACTTTAAAATCGTCTATTTTCATCACGCCCATCTCTGCGTCTACTTATTTATGGCTGTGAATGGCAATAATCTTTGTTAATCGGAAGCGATTCATAATTTTGTTAAAGTCCTCAACGAATACTTCCACAATGTATGTGACTTAGATCTTGTGCTCAACTTTATAAAATCCATACCGTTGTTGATCAGATATTTTTGGCGGGCGAAATACGAGGATTATCGCAAACAAAAGTTTTGAAACAATTTTAAACACTCAACCCTTTAGGTAAATTCATCCAGACCCGAATAATTTATTGAAATCGTTTAGTGTACGGAAAAATGTGCGAGAGTACACATATACTCCATTATCTAAGATACGCATAATATGCCATTCATTCCGCTGTAATTTTCTTCAAATATGCTTTTGTTATGATTGAATACTCTAGGTTTTCGTATTAAGATAGTCGTTGTTTAAATCGTTGATTAGTGATTACGTAAATTGTTTAATATAAAAGTATTAGAAGTGGTCCGTCATGTTGAAAATTAATTAGCAATCGTCCGCCATGTTAAGTATAACTTTATTAAATTCAAACTATATAGGAGCTGAAATGAATAAAATGAGGCATTAATATGTAAACTTTTTTTCACTACTGTCTCGAACGGGTATGGGTCCCGCCACGTTGGCTGGCCACTCTACCCATGAGCTAGCCATCGGGTAAGCTTCCCTATTTTGGTGTTTCAAGGGTTCTCGCCGGGATGCTGGGCCTTCGTCACCCGACATGGGCCAAGGCATCACTTTGGATCCTTGATCCGGCTAGGAGGGGTGCGTGGAGGTACCGCCACCATCTGGATGCCCTACTCTTATTTGCCGGCCGAGATTTTTTCGCGGTTATGATGAAACCGCATTAAGTTTTGCGCGTAGTTAACTGTGCTTCGTTTGGTTTTTCTCCGTTCAATGCTTTCGGTATGTTACCTGGGCCATTGACGCCTATTGACGGTTAATCACTTCTGCGTTTTTTGTCGACTCTGGTCGTCACTTAATGTTTAAGTGTGAGTAATATTTTTGTAGTGAGCCCTTGTGCTGTGGGAAAAGAACCGACACAGCAAAGCTAGCTTGCCAGCGCACTCAAGTGTCCCCAGACAAGGCCATTTCCAGCTGAGCATAAATCTTGCACTCGCTGAGGCAGCAGTATACCGCTACAGTCCTGTGCGGACATTAATAACCACCCACAAACACTACACGTTTCAATGTGTACTATCCGAGTGACGGCCAGAGTGCTAGCCGCTTAAACCAGAAGTCTATGGTTCGAGTTTTGATGGTGGCAATGAGACTTGTTTTTAGTGATTCCCAAGAAGCTCCATGAGCAGCTAACTTAGCTGTGCTAGATACCAATTTGAAATCAGTATCCAGCTAATGTAGCTGTACACACAATGGAACTGGGTTAAAAGACAGCCGTCATTTCCACAGGAACAGATTTTTCTACATACATATCTCAATACACAATGTATCAAGATTGTGGTGCTACGCATCAAGGTTTAATTTTGTTTATAAAATATTTACTGCCACGGTTTGATGCTCATCATAAAAAGTGCCAACTCATTTGAAACCATTACAGCTGTCCTTGATGTTCGCTATTTAATGCAATTCAACTGAAAAAGCAAGTATTACCTCCCCTAATGTCAAAAGGATGCTAAACCGTCATTTACACGAAAATTCTTCATTTGCCACTCACCCAAGGCCCATTGGTGTAGTTAATGCATTTTTTTAAGCTTCAAAGATTTGAATGTACCTTGGAAACTTATTTTCAACATTTTGACGCGGCATTTATTTTACTTTTTTTTAAAGCGTTTAAAAGCTTTTTATTTTGTTACCATTATAATTCTTTCTGATTTTCACCCATACAAATGTAAAGAAAAAATCTACGACACCGCAGTACCCACAATGTTTAACGCGCGTCCTTTGTGAATTTTTGTTTAAGATTTTTTTGTCAAAGATTGCAAAGAAATACTCAGCAAAAAGTCTACAACAATCCTTCGTTTGTGCGGATGTGGAGCGAATATGGTTGGTGCGGAAAGACTTCTAGTTCCAGCACTACAAGTACTACGAAAGTACTCAGACATAGCAACTAAAGGAAAATTATAACAACATGGAGGAGTATGGAAACGGATGAGTACCGAACGGATAGGATTCTTGGAAAAATACGTGCATATTTATGCATGTTATTCTGTGAATCCTACATCATGTGTGAATCGTAAGAAAAGCAGAAGGAGCGTGTTGAGAGGAGTGTGTGGAGGTAGAAGTTGAGGATACCTAGAAAATGATGAGGGGGTGTATTGAGCTAGAGTGGAACACAGCAGACGGGTGTACAAATCGAAAGGACTGAAAACCATGAGAAGAAGATTTGAAGAAAGTGCATGGCGTGGATGCAATCAAATGTGAAGTGGAAATATGGAAACAAGTGTAACTCCTTACCAAGAAACGTTGAAAATTTCTCTGTATTCAGCAAATAAAATACAATAAACTCGGAAGATGTATACAAGTCATGTGCTCATTTGTTTCTTATATCCTGTGGCATGCCTGGCGTGGATCTAAACAACAATACGTGAAGAAAGGCAAATGAACCTTAGCCGCGGGATATTACTCTCACTCCCACGGCAGCGATAGATGCGCAATTATCGTACCTGTTTTCAAGTGGTATGCGCAGCTACTACTCAAGCGGAAAAGCTTTAGGAATCAGGCATCATCAAGGATAACATTTTTAATTAGAGCAGTCAATAAGCATTAGTTGAAGTGGGTTTGAATAAATGCCAGTGAAGTGTACATAAGCGGAAACGTTCGAAAACTTCATATCACTACAAAAAATCTATTTGCTTTGCAACTGTGATTTATATTTCGTTTCCTCCTCCTCATCCTTCCTTGTCTCCATCTGGACCAGACACTCCATTTGATCTCCATTTGCCGTTCTCATTTAACTCATTCTGCATTCTGTATTCGTCTGCAGGCGTCATCATCGCGATGATTGCTGTCATCATGAAATCTCATAAAGGATTAGTAAAAATGCAAACAGGACATTAATTAGTCGCCATCAAATATTGACCTAGCATTCTCATCATTTATTCCTTTCTCACTTTGTTGTTTTTTTCTATTAGTTCTCAGTTTGTGCAATGTTTACGGAAAGTTAGCTGGCGGCAGTGGTAGCTGCTGCTAGTGCCTTCTCTCCAGGATAAGGATGAACGATGAGAAGTTCGTTGGACACAAGCAGGACGTAGCCTTGGTAGTGAATGTAATTTAATTCTTTCACTGCCAGTAAGTTTTTCGTACTTTAATGTAATCCTCACCATCCGTTTTATCATGCTAAGAGAGGGTTCCAAGATATTCCGAAAGTTAAAAAAGTTGGTCCTATATGGTGATAAGTACTATAAGTCAGGATTAAAGATGCTTTCATTGGTTTTCGTGAAAGTAGTATGATTGGCCGTTATGCGAAAAGTCGAATTAATATTTTTCATGATTGAGCCGAAAGATTTTCAAAACGTTTTTGTACAAATCATAGAACCTGGCAAAGTTTCAAATGATGAAAGTGTGCCTTATCGATTACACATGCAAAAAAGCTTCAAACCTACCTAGAGTTTAGTTTGTATACTTGTTTCTAGGTAATCAATTGTGCTTGCAATTCACCTACACGGTCATGGAGAGTAGCCAGCTTTATATCCTTCACACAATTCCCTACTTTGAAAATTTAATATGTCGTCTACCCTGCAAAGTACATATTTGCTCCAATCATGCGAACGAGCCACTATTACATGAAAGATAGAAATATTGAAAACGAGCTTGGTAAAATCCAAAAAGTTGTCAAGCCAAAGCTCTGACGGTGGATTGACTTGATATTTGTCTGCGTCCCTATTGTCTGGAACTTCCCAAAATTCAAAACAAACATGCTCTTTAGGCAGCTCCATGTTGGCTCGAGCATATTTAAATGAAACTCGTGAATAACAGTATAACACGACACAATGACGCTCATTCTGTACTTACGTAGTAGCAACCTTTGGTAGATACTTATCCTCGGCATCCAACGCTTCACTTGTTTATTCTGGACAACAATGTTCGTATGCATCCAGCAGCAAATTGTGCAAAAATAATGTAACATTTGTCGTTTGGCACAACAAAGTATAATTTTCACATGATAGAATGCAGTGCAGCAGAACTACAAACATTAAAAGGGGGAGCACGACTGGGAGGGAAAAATTTACTGACATAAAAATAAAATAAAAATGTGAATAAATTCTATGTTCTAGTTTGAACACGATGTCAACATTTTTAAACGGTTTTCTAATGCAGATGGGGAGGAAGGGCATGCTGAGGTTGAGTAAAACATAATTCTTCCTGAAGTGTGATGTTTACTTCATTTGTTACGCGTTCAATTAGTTCAGGAAAATAAAGAATACAAATCAGGAATATAAACAATACAGATTTCGATTTTTCATTGAAAGTGATCCAAGTGCTACAGAAAACTTTTCTTCTTCTTCGAAGCATTACCGCCCCTCTCGGGCCTTCGCTTCCTGCAAAGAGTGTCTCTAACTGTTTCAGTCCATTGACCGCGTTCTTCAATTTCGAAATCCAAGCAACGATGAACTGTCTTCGTCAACCGAGTCAAACCAGCGTTTCCTCAGTTTTCCCGCTGGTTTCCACCCTTAATTTCTCGCAACGAATACCTTTTTCAGTGTCCGTTGTATGTCTATTCGATTCATGTGGCCAGCGCATTGCAGCTTCTGTAGTCTTACAATCGTTGAGATCTCTGGCTCGTTGAAAATTCCATACAGCTCATGGTTGTATCGAATTCGCCATTGATCCCCATCTTCTTTTTCGTAGCACTACAGCCCCTCTCAAGTCTTCGCTTCCGGTAAATAGCGCCTACAACTATCTCTGTCCATTGACCGCGTCCTCCAATTTCGAAATCCGAGCAGCGATGAACTGTCTTCTTAGAGCGAGTCAGACTAATGTTTCCTTGATTTCCCAAATGATCTCTGCCCTTCAGTTCTCCCAACGAATACTTTTTGGGTATCCATTGTTCGTCCATACGATTCATGTGGCCAGCCTTCTGCAGCTTCCGTATGGTCCTCATCAAGCCTCGCTTCAATTATCCGCCTCAGGACCCATCTTTCGAAGGCATGGGTTAGGGTCAATTTTTCGCAGTAATAACATACCATACGTCTGAGCACAAATTTGTGTACTTGCATGTTTGTTTTCGTGTGTATACAGCTGATCTTCAAGATCGTCAAAACTGAATAAAATATTTAATTTGTGTTCTTTCAGGGTATTTTGTCTCTTTCATTACTAGTTCTCGTTATTTTGGCGCCTAGATAAGCAAACTGGTCTGAATTTCAATACTGTATTCACAAAAGTATGATATTTATTGTATTTGAGGTATTTTTCCTCGACTGCATTATGAAATTTGATTTATTTTCATTGATTTGTAGCCCTACTCGTTTTGCTTCACTGTCAAGTTTCAGGAAGAGTTTTTTGGCGGTAATTAACGACCGTGACGGAATTTCTATGTACAGTCACAAGAAAACACTACCAAAATTACAACCCTTTTACTAAAAGAGAACTCCTGCCTCTTTCAATAGAAAAAGGAAAAACGATGGATAAAACAGACAGTATCACCCATGTAGCAACAAATACCCCCATCTTCGCCGCTATAGAAATTAACCTTCTATGTGAAGAAAGAATAACAGCTGAGCGTTTTCCTCATGCAGGAGAACGCAGAAGCTAGTCCTTAAGCAAATCATCGATTTTTAATAGTTCGGCATTTTTTATGCTCCATATTCCCACAATAGAGTCCAAAGAAATCAATTGAATCAAATTGAATTTAATTTGATTTTCAATATCCAACGAAAGACGAATATCTCAACCATAAAAATGTAATAACCTTCGATACTTCGGAGCGATATTCGACAGGAATTGGTCATCCTTACACGATTTGCTAGTCAGTTGACAAGTGTTTGGTAACAAATCTCTGTCTGTGAACCACCGTGATAACTTGCGACCTCATTTTGCCACCGTTGTCTGCGAATAGTGTTTGCTGTCGGGATTCGCAAAGTTAGTGAAATTTTTGTGTTCCCACAAAGAAGTGAGGAAGTGAGTTAGAGATCGACATTACCTTGTGCGCGGTTTACCAAGTACCAACGCAAACAAGGTTAGTGTTGTGAAAATTAAATTGCATAGTTTTTGCACAAATCTGAGTGCAGTAGAGGAACTTAGTTGGGTTCGGGAAACTTACTTACAACAGCAGTGTGCTAAAATCACTCGCTGGGAAAAATACGTGAGCAGAAGTTCCAGTCATTTTAAGCCGAAAATGAGTGATAGAAAAATCGAATTGCGGGGAAATTCCACGCAACCACACGTTGTCTGTTTTCGTCTATCGATAAGCTGCAGGAAATTCCACCGATAGTATTAGAACTACACAACTCTGAAAAGAAACCATCTTTCCTTTTCAGTATGTGTCCGTTCTTTCTCAGGAGGAAAGGAAGATCGAAGGTGAGTATGCCAACGAGGGCATTTGTTGGTGGCTGATAAATTGTATTTAGACTTAGTCTGTTCGCGGAAAACCTGCAACGGAAATCCCCCTCCAAACTAGCTAGCCTGCCAGCAGCCAACTCGGAGTAGCATAAGGGTGTCCGAACTTGTTGACGTATTGTGCACGGTTCGCTAACACGTTCCTAGACTTCACAAATGCGAAGTTAGATAATTACTAAAGCCACAAAAGCGACAATGGTAACCACAGCAGCCCCGAGTACAGTAAATCATCCGTAATATAATGACTGTGGGATCTCGGGAAGTAATTTACTATTCAGTCGCTAGCTTAACCTCACCTTAAGGTAAGGTGCTATTGAACGCACGCACGCTAAATGACACATACCTTGAAACTTGGCAGTCGGCAAAACATCTGAAATGTCAAACCAAATTGGCCCATTTTCGACTGCGATTAGTGTCTGGTGTGCAAAAAGGTTACGAATAATTAGGTGACACTCACTGGAGGAACTGAACAAATAAAAGATGGTGAAAAGCACAATAGAAGTTTCGCATTTTAACCCGTTAAAGATTTCCATGGTCAGAGAACTCACATGTCCACACCCTGAAAAATCGACGAATCAGACCCGAAGTTAATGGATCACAACCCAGGGTAATTAAATTTGTGCCACATGTCTAGGGGAGATTCATCCAAGTGATATATAGGTAATATATCCAGCTCGAGGAACCCTTTAATCATTTAGTATCTAGTTTGCATGCTTTGACCCGCCGCGTAAATGCAAGTAAGTCCATACTCTTGCACCAAATTATTCCAGATGGAAGCATCCTATTTGGCATCATCGTCATCTTCTCCATGAAGCGGTATTTCTCTCTGGAGTGATTTTTTCGTGTTAGGAAGCCCATTTTGCTACCTGAGGAGATATGACAAATGCTGTTTGACGGTCATGATATATGAAGAGAAAACGCATGTAAGGCAGTATAAAAACGTGACGTACATGCTGTCGCTATTTAACATCGATATTTGTATATCCTGTCGTAGATACCTTTGTTATCAAAAGCGTTTATGTGTTTTGTTCCTTGGTTGTAGTGCCTATCATCAGTAAGCGTTAGCCGAACAAAATACTCGGAGCTTCTCATCAACCTGCTGCTATTAAAAGACAAGCTCTCATTCATCCAATTATTGCATCAAGGTTAATTGTTATCAGGGGGAAAGCAGTTTTCCGTAAGAGTAAACCAAATTTGTTCGCCGCATACAATATAACCTAACTTAATTAAATTAAATGATCATGACGGATTGAATCTGAGCAAAAGAATCGCAAATGGCCAACGTAAAAGAAAAAATAACAGAGTAAATGCGCTGCATTCTCGGTTCTGGTTATTTCGAGCTGTATAATTACTTACACAATTATTTAGATAATATTAAGATAATAAATGATAAATTGAGAAGTATAGATATAAGTTCAGTGAGCAACAACACAAGACTAGCGTACAAAGTGTTGAAAAGCCTGAAACGTGGTTATCAGCCCAAAACCACGCTCTGTGTGTGACAAGAACATATGCCGAAAAAGTGGAGCCATCAATTATATTCCCTGTCTATAAAAAGGTGACAAGCTACATTGCGAAAATTATAGAGGCATATCACTACTTTTTAAAGCGTACAAAATATTTTCAAAAATCTTAGAAAAAAAATCGGATCATACACCAACAGTAGTATCCAGATGGTTTAGAGCAGGGAGATTGACAACAGACCAATTGTTCACAGTCAGGCAAATACCTGAAAAATATTGGGAGTTCAACATAGACATGTACCTGATTTCTGTTGACTTTTAACAAGTATACGACAGTATTGATCGTAACATGCTGTACCAATTAAGCCTTATTTTGGCATCCCAGCCAAATTAGTCCGTCTTACCAAAATGACAATGACGTCGATGACGTCCCAAGTCCGCATCAATAACTAAATTACCTATGCCGTTGACACAAATATCAGACTAAAGCAGGGAGATGGGCTGGCCCTATTGCTATTCAATTTGGCTCTGGAGCACGTCATAACGAAGCTACCTGTTGAAACACGAGGTACATTTCTATACAAGTCGAGCCAAGTAGTAGCCTATTCGAACGACATCAACATTTTGTCAGAGTCATTAACGACTGCCAGAGAACTCTTTCTAGAACTCGAAAGCGAAGCAAAACTAGTAGGGCTACGAATCAATGAAAGTCGAGGAAAAATACCTCAAATCACAAAATATCTCATTTGGCGAATACAGTATCGAAAATGTTGGCTGATTTGTGTATCTAGGCGCCAAAATAACGTTAACGGGTAATGAAAGATACGAAATATGCAGAAGAAAACAGCTCGTAAATAAAATAATCTATTCAGTTTTGACGATCTTGAAGACCAGCTGCATACACAAGAAAACAAAGCTCCAAGTATACAAATCTATGATAAGACCTGTTTTGTGCTATGGGTGTGAAACATGGACCCTAACCCAAGCATCCGCAAATATATTGAACGCTTTTGAGCGACGGGTACTGAGGCGAATAATCGGAGTGAAGCTAGACGGGGACCAATGGCGAATTCGATACAACGATGGGTTGTATGAAATTTTTGACGAACCGGAGGTCTCAACGATTGTAAGACTGCGGAAACTACAATTGGCTGGACACATGGATCGCATGGACGAACAATGGATACCCAAAAAGGTATTCGCTGGGAGAACTGAAGGCCAGATACCAGCGGGGAAACCGATGAAATGCTGGCCTGACTCGGTCGACGAAGGTAATTCATCGCTGCTTGGATTTCGAAATTGGATGACGCGGTCAATGGGCAGAGACAGTTGGAGGCACTTTTTGCAGGAAGCGAAGGCCCGAGAGGGGCTGTAGTGCTACGAAGAAGAAGATAATAAATACAACTGTAAGTTGTTAGCGGTCATTTGATTGATAAGATGAAGTTAATAACGTAGGAAAATCCTTAAACGATATGTAAAATAATCAAGAATAACTCTCCTTAAACATTAACGTTTGACATTATCCTGGTCTTTAGCTTCCCTGTACATTTTGGTTACTTTTAAATGCTACCATGAAATTAGAATAATAAATGATTTACAATAAGCTAAAGCTTGATGAACGCTTACGAATGTAAAAACATACGAGTACATCATTATTTTTGAGGTGGACGAGGGTGGTCCGATAAGTACTTAGCCTACAAAAGAAAAAACAAAAATTTGGTAAAAGTGGCAATTCATTTTTCAACATAATCTCTGGTCTAGTCAAGACACTGCCTACCTGAAATAAAATCATATTGCATTTTAGAGAACAAAAAGTGCTGAATATAAGAAGGCTTTTGGCAAGAGGCACGTAATTAGGGTAGTAATGAGCGTGCGAGAAGCATGGCTCCAACTATGACTGGTATGAAGGAGCAGATACCATTAAATACAATAGAAGATGGGCAGCTTACAGAAGTGGATCCATGACAGTTAGATACTGCAACACAGATAACCCTGCTGGATGGGCTGGATCTTTTTGTCTTGGAGATGAACTCCGATCATCCTGTAAAAGCAGGACTGAGCCATCTTACCAAACAAAGGTAGAAAATATGGCCACCCATTGAACCCAAAAAAATTTCCTCGTTCCGACAAAAAAGTAAGAAAAAAAGAACGCTAGCATTAACTTTACGATTATGGATCTGCAAAAACAAAACAAAGGGCTGACCACCTGGATTTGGAATGAATGCAACATATAATTTTTTGAGTTCACGACGTGAAGCTAAGTATACGTAAAAATCTCAATTAAGACATAATGAGATTTCATCAGAAAGCTTTTCAGGAAATACGGGCTCATACCTCTGACAGAAGTACAGAGGCTAGTGGAATATTTTGACAAGAAAACCTTTACTTTAGTGAATGATAACAATAGCAGGGGGCTTTAGTTAAGCAGGAAATCTAACCAGATAGGCAGAGATTTGGATAAATTCGTAATAAAGTTAGCCATAGTAAGTGACATTGTTACAACGATTGTCACAAGGATAAAGCTTCTCTCATATTTTTGAATACTATAACTTAATTGTTAAACTTCATTCTAAAACCGGACAAAAAAGTAGTTCCACGGGATTGGTTTGGTCCCTCAAGCACAACTTTATCCTGGTCAAATAATAACCGAGATAAAATAATTTAAAGGAATTTGAGAAATGGAAGCTGAACAACAATAGTAGAGTAATGTCAAACTATTGTGTTCGGTTAACCAAAAATTTAATTATTGTGTTTGAATTAATATTCGAAACAATTAGCATGTAAGCAAAGTAAACGTTAGAAATCGCCAGTAGTCTTCCACCTGTAGTACAGGAACAGCGAAGCTGAATATGCCGAAGTTTTACACCACAAGTGGCGTCGTGCGATCTATACGGGAGACTACAAAGCATATTAACAACGAGTGAACTGGGGACTGATTGATGAGGAAGTTATACTCATTCAATTCTGAAATCTCCGTCTCCAAGTATCACGAAGCCAGAATGTCATTTTCCGCTTACATTGCAGTGGCCGATGTGGAATAAGCGAGATGGCAGGCACGAAACAGTTTGACGTTAAAAAGAGGAAGGAGAATTTTTTTCCGGTTAAAGGAATGGTTTTTTTGGAAACGCAAGGTGCAATTTTGGCGGGCAAGGCTCTCCTTACTGCCGATGCAACTAGTTTTTCCGCATATGATTTAATTGGCTTCATCACTGCCTCCTGATAAAGCGCCTCATTGGGTTAAAACCGTAAGTCCTCTTGATTATATATCTTGCCCCAGTTTGTTTCCAAAGCTCCTTTCAATCTCATCACCGACAAAACGTATTGTCGCAACGCCCACTAAATGCCAACGTTTTTTTGAATGAAAAAAAAAATTCATTGCAAGATGCTATTTCGTCATGGTAAAGCCGTTTTTTGCCATTTTAATAAGTAGTTCTGCCGACTGGAAAAATTTGTTGAAAAGTTGAGTATGGTCACAAGTATGCACGTGCCTTTGCATTAAAGTTAATTCTAGCTTAAAGGTTAGTGATGCTAAATTCACCCTTAGCGACTACATTTGAAAATAGAGAAAATTTCCGTGATTGAGTTTTGCGCTTGTCAGCCTTGCTTAGTTTGTCTAGGTTTATTTGTTTAAAGTTAGATAGATATGGGATGTGAAGAGCACTTTCTTTAACTGGCTTACTGCTGAAAAACTCTAAAGCAGTGATTCTTTGCAAACGGCTTTTTATTGGGTTGCTTTTATGACCTAATAAGATATCCAACCTTTGATATCTCTGCCTGGAGATAAAGGCAGGCCCAAGTTTCTTACGCGGGTTATAGCGGAGAAACTTAGAAAGAAAAATCCCTAGCATAATTCCAGAATTTGTGTTGCGATTCTTTCTTCCTGATCAACCACGGAGGATATTTCATAACATGGTTTGCATCAAAGTTCTACCAGTTAACCAGGAATTTATTAAAACAGAGGGAGCATGTCGATTTACATTTTGAATACTCCTAAGGATATTTAGTACAAGTGGTATTGCTCTGCATTTCTGATTGCTGTTTGAGTGCTAGTGATAGTCTAAAGTTCATTGCTAGTAGATGTATGCATCATTTAGCAAAGATAAGAAAACAGTTTATTTGGATGTGGCAGGAATACTGCTAACCACAAAAAAGATGCCCTTTATGTCCTACTTAATATTGTACTGTTGAGATCGCCATTTAAGGCATTAATACGTTGGGGAAAGAGTCCCTAACATTGCTATAAACACATTGGAATATTCACTAAAAATTTAATATCAACATAAAAGATAGCTTTTTATTCACGCCCCCTTATTTCTAGTGAATAAAGTACTACAAGAGCGTTCAATTCTTTTAGTGGTCTTTAAATGTTATCATTATCAAAAATTACTCTGAATTGCAGCTAAACTGGAGCTATTTGTATACTACTAGAAACAGGCTATATGGAGGTCATAATTTTAAGAAATTGTGCCAGTGTTTTTCATATGTGACATATATTTACCATCCTACAGGAGCCGATAGGGGCCATTGGAAAAATTGAAAAGAAACGTGAATAAAAATTTAATACGATACTCAAGCCTTTGTGATGGCTTTTGTAAATATACTATTCAGAATAAGCCCTTGAATGCAAGCTAATACGAGGATCTATTACGCAACACAAGAGGATTTCGCTTACTTGTGTTTCAGCTGTCTACGAATTAGATAGCGCCGTGGCAAAGCAAGGTACCTCTTTTGCTTTTGACGAATTGTTACCTGTACCTGTTATAAAGGCCAACATCAATCATAATAGATATGACCGGTTATCTGCGAAGCTCACTAGCCTCCTGTTGTAGAAATGGAAAAAACTTTAGTTTAAGATTCGACGTGACTCAGGATTGCCTGATGTATCATCAGGAAGGAATCTGGTTTTCTGCTGTATTTTTTTTTGCAATTGCGTGGTAGGTCCGGTAAATGGTCCGGTCCAAAAAATGGCCTGGGCTAAGATAAGGCACTGGCCAGCGAGTTCGATACGTTGTCTTGACTGCTGCAGGACTGGCTCACATACTGACCCCAAAACGTAGGCATACGAAGAACTTGTTAGTGGTAGAAGGTGCGAATCATTTAGTAGTAGTTAGAGGAAAAGACCGGGGAGAACGACATCTTTTTAGTGTATTTAAAACAAGGCAGTAGCCAATGTAATGTGGCAAAAGGCCAGGGTGAAGAATTAGTCAAATACCATTTATTCATTGAAAATCGTAAAACTATAGTTTACATGTATGTAGTAAAAAACTGTGTAGAAACAAAATTATGTAGTGAGGTGAAAAAACAAACTAATAAGGCCCATGCAGTGAGCAACTTTTTGTTTCTCTACTGATTTCGTGTGACTTGTTTCTGATTTCAGAGTGAAAGTGACTTCCCTGTAATTGCATAACATAGACTCTATGTCAGTTACGAGGAGTTTAGTCTACACAAGTTGGGTAGACAGACCTACGCTCATATCAGAAAGGTTTTGTACTCATCTTACAAAATGCAGTAACCAGCGACGAATAAAATCAAGAAACATGCCAAAGACGATTTTATTGAAGAAAATGTGAAATTCAAGAATCATACTATTATTCACAAAGTTGAACGAATTTTGACTCCTGAGGTATTTGTTATTGTTTTACTCGTCAATATCACCCTTGATAATTTTTTCAGATTTTTTAGATCACAGGTATCGCGAGGGAGGAGACACATTTTTCATGAATCCACTCCCCTGTACTGTAATCATCGATTCATGGCCTATTTTTTCGAATCCTAGAATGATTACAAAGCCCTTTTGCTAGGAGCTCTCTCCTGCCTCCTCGACTTGTTTCACATATCATCTTCAGTCATTCATCAAATTGAATCAAGTGTTCAAGGCATGCACCTCACACGTTGATGTTAGGGAAAAATACTCGTAACTCAAAATTATTCAATCTTCGCATTTAAAACAGTCACTATTTTGTTTTACGATTAATGATACCACTAACTGAAACAATTCCCAAAGATATTCATGATACCTATCATTCCTGAAATTTTCCTGCAAATCCTAACAAAGCTGTAGTGTCAACGTCGGTAAAAAGCGCATATTGTTCCATAGCCACATGTTTCCCTAGTAATACAGCGCATATTGTTCCATAGTAATACATGGAAATTCAAATCGCTATAACTTCGTGAAATACCATAAGATCTTTATGAAACTTTCAGGACAGATCAACCTTATAAATAGTCGTCTGCGTGCTGATTTTATTGAATTTAATGGTACCATTAAGATTTTATTCAAGAAAACGTAAAATCGATAAATCATACTTTTACTAACAAAGTTGAGTGAATTTCGACTTCTCATGTATTTGTTGTTGTTGTACTCATAAAGGCCTACATTCATGATTTTTTTCAGGTTTTTCGGATGTAAGGTGTCCAATCCCGAGGGGGGTACGCGAAAAGTTCGAACATTTCCCCTCCCCCTGCCCCCTTCGGTACCGATAAGGCAATTTTAAGAATTATTTCGAAAAGATTTGACACCCTACTCGACTACCAATAGTGAATTTTTTTTGAGGGTCACCTCCCTATATGGAGGGACCCCCCGCTAAACCCCTTTGAAAAAATTTTCCACCCTTGAACTGTCTAGAAGTCACCACTTCTGACCTTTCTACTAAGTTTCATGGCTGTAGACTGTATAGTTTCGGAGAAAAAGTGCTGTGACATACAGACGGACGGAGGGACAGACGAACACAGTCGTGATTGCAATAGGGTTTTGTATTTTAGTATAAAACCCTAAAAATGATAAGATGATTTGAAATTAAGCCTCGGTCTTTCCATTTCGGTGTACCTGACCGGGTATAGGACCCGCACCGATGGCAGGCTTTTCGTCTACTATAGGCTAGCAATCGGGCGCGCTCCTTGGTTTTTCCGTTGTTAGCAGGGCTCTTGGCGGGTGGAGTGACCTTCCGCTCGCGTGCCCTTTTATGGTGTAGGGTTATGTGATTCGATCACATAATTCTATAACATAAATCGGTCACGTCTATATTTCTCATTTGATGGAAAAGTTCCACACAAAAGTGAAATGTATGGCCACGTCTACGTTTGGATCTTAATCCGGTGGGGAGGGTGCGAGGGGGCACCACCTCCATCTGGATGCCCCACTCTTATTTGTGGGCCATTAGAACCATCTGTCCGCCAGTCCGTCGGTTTTTGCTCGTCCCAATTTGTTCTCTGAACAAGCGATTTCAACCCTTAGCGGGTTACCTCCTTTTTTGTTCGACTTCGGCCGAGATTCCCTGAGACCCAAGAGTTCGTGAGCGCGAAATTTTTTTTTGTAGTGGGTCCTTGTGCTGGGGGAAAGTACCCGTCCCACGACATCGCAACGCTAGCCTGCCAGCGTATTCACGCGCCCTCAGACAAGGCCAATCTCGGCGGATCTTACTATCCTCTTTCGCCAAGGCAGCAGACCATTGCTGCAGTCCTGCACGGGCATTTTTATACACATTTCCATACAAAAGTTTAATAAGCTTTCCATTAAATCTTCTTTGGAACATAACCGGAAATGTCTTCTCTTTGGAGTCTGTATTGTATCGATTTGTTTTGGCTCTTGACGGCACATTTGCCTTAGTCGCTGCGCTTGCCAACCTCTGGGACACATTGGCCTGCATGCTGCTGCTAGGCCGCACTGTGCTAGCGGTTCGCTCCGTTGACGTGTTTTTTCCGCAAAATTCTTTCTTCCCCCTTTTTTTGCAGTCCAGAGCCTGACGACCCTTACTTAGGCCAGAGTTTGGAGGGCGTCCGCCTACATGGCCACACATGGAATTCAAACAAACCCCACTACAATTTACTTTAGTCTTCCCCGTGAATTCCCCCTTACTTCTTTATACTTAGGTTTAATAAACACACCAAATAACTATAAAGAGAAGCAAAGGTCCTCACCGGGATGTGTTGTTGATACATCCTATAATTTAGGTTAAGCTTTTTGATCATATGTTTTGGCATATATATATATATCTATATATATATATATATATATATATATATATATATATATATATATATATATATATATCAATTTTATTTATATTTTTTAAATGAAGGTTCTTTAAAAAGACATTTCGTCACAACAATATCACAATGCAACATCATGTAACACAGCGATAGAAGAAGCATCTGTTAAAATCAAATTTTTCTTAGAACTTGACTCGAGCTTTCTGCCACAAAATGGCGGGAAAATGTGACCAATTCAAACACTTGAATTTGGGTGCACAATCAGTTCATCAAGGGAAATGTGTCCAGGAGGACGTCTCGGATATCACCACTTCTGACCTTGATCAAATCAAAGAGCTTTTTTTTGAAAAATCAGTTCCTTAGATGGAGTATGACATTTGCGCACGTGAATGCTCTTTGTGGTGGCGCTGTATGAGATATCTAACACAACGTACCCAAGCACAATCATGACATGACGCACCATATGACCTCCTATCTTAACAGTACCATGACTTGCATTGATTTATTTATTTTATTTATTTATTTATTTAATAAGCCAGACAAGGCAATGACAAAAAAAGTACTTATATCTGAACAAATCACAAAAAAGTAAATATACATTTAACAATAACTTATTTTAATGCGTCAGTAATCTTTTTTTTGAAGTGATGTATTGAGATAGAAGAAGATTAATGTTCACTCATAGAATTGAAGATCTTGCAATACCTATTCGTTGTCTGCGTAGGTGATTTTATGTTGGTCTTCATGAAGCAGACAAGTGTTCCTAGTATGTTGAATTGTTTCTTTGAACGTGATTTTGCTTGATAGTGATGCAACATTTACTATCTTATTGATTCCATTCAAAACAAAGCAAGAACTTAAGATAGTGCTTCGAGATGAGAGCGAGGAAAGGTTCAAAATATGGCCAGTTAGCGAAGTCTCTTGGGTCATACGCATCACGCAAGGCAAAAAGAATAAACTGTTTCTGCACAGATTCAATGCGGATACTGTGATTCCCAAAGCATGGATTCCAAATAATACAACCATATTCAAGGAGGGGGCGAACAAATGAGGTGTATAGAGTTTTGGTGACCCATAGGTTTTTGAATTCTTAGGCGCAACGTTTTATGAAACCGAGCTGCTTACATGCCTGCGCAAGAATTGTATATAGAATGGAAATTCAACTTTCTGTCCAACAGAACACCCAGGTCTCAGATCTAGTCAAATTTTTGAAATGGGGAATCATTCAGGTTATAAGTGTGCTCAAATACTGAATTTTTTCTTGAGGAGCTTATAACATAACACTTTACAACATTGAGATAAAGCCTGTTATCGTTACACCATTTCAATAATGAATTTATTTTGGATTGCAGAAAAATAGCCTCGGAATCGGAATTAACGGTGTGGTATATAAATCACGGATACTAGCATACAGAAGATGAGGTACGTCACTTAAAATTTCAGACAAGTCGGAAATAAAGATGTTGAATAAAAGGGAACCCAGGTGGCTACCTTGTGGCACTCCAGAGGAGGCAATAATTTCACTTGAAAAAGTGCCCTGGAATTTTACAAGCTGTGTTCAATTATTTAGGTATGATGCAATCCAACTCAGTAAGGACCCAGAGATGCTGAACCTCAGAAGTTTGGAGATCAAAATTCGATTATCGACTCGATCAAAAGCTTTGGTGAAATCCATGTAAACAGCGTCAATCTGGTTACCTTTTTCCATTTCGCAAAGCATTATGTTAGTGGGAGTTGATCGACCTTTGCAAAAACCATGCTGCTGCTCCTTTAAACGTGGTTCAACAAACGTGGTAAGCTTATCACAACCAATTTTTTCGAACAACTTTGAAATAGCTGATAGTATCGCAATACCTCTATAGTTTGTTATAGACTGCTTATCGCCAGTTTTGAAAATCGAAGTCAAATGAGAAAACTTCCAGACAGTACGAAAAGCCCCTCGTGATAAAAATGCGTTGAGTAGAATAAACAGAGGGGAAAAGATTTGATGCATACACTCAAAAAGCAATCTCGGTGGAAGAGAGTCAGGTCCAGGTCCCTTGTTAATATCAAGTTCTTTAAGAGCGTTTACGATATCTTCACTTAACAAACTCATTTCATTAATGAATGGTGCTGTCGTTGAATGGCAAATTGGCATTCTAGAAGAATTGGTGGCCGGGCGGAAAACCTCTTGGAAATGCTCGGCAAAAAGGCCGCATATAATTTGAGGGCAAATTGAATTACTATCACCGTAATACATTGATGTTGGAAATCCTGTGGCGTTTTGCTTGGTTTTTACGAAATTGAAAAATTCTTCGGTATTACGAACAATATTTTCCACGGTTGAATTGATGTATTGATCATATGCTTCGCGAGATCTTATAGTGAATTCTATAGCCAGCTCATCATATTTAATCTTAAGGCTTGTGTCAAAGTTGTTATCTCTCATCAATTTATAGAGCTTGTTCCTTTGATTCCGCAGATATCGAAGGTCACGATCAAGCCAGGGCTCGGTAGCATTGGGTTTTTTTCTCTATTTTAGGAACATGAGTCTCCATGCATTCGAAGAGTGTTTTATAGAATGAAAAGACTGCTTCCTTTAAATCTAAACTTGAAAGATAGTTCCAACCAATATTGGCAAGACAAAATTTAATGCTATTATAATCAGCATTTAAGAAATCAAATACAATACAGTCATTGTACGTTCGGGAAAAATGTTACATCAGATATGGGAAGTTCAACCGAAGAAGCGAAATGGCTTCGCATGTTAGAGAAAAGGTTCTCTTTGTCATTGGTTGGACTTACCACAACATCGTCATAAGCATTGGTTAAAATAAGATCCAACCAGTTTCCGTTTTGGTTGGGAGTCAGTCATACTTGTTGTAAGTCATTACCGTTAAAGCCATAGATTAAGATCGATGGTATTTGAGAGGTTTACTGGTAGAAGATGGTTATCAGTTTCATCAGGAGTAAAAGATAAATTAGGGCGGTTAAAGTCTCCAAAAATTATAATTTCATCATGTTCCTCTAGAGATGCAGCAATAGAATTTGTAATTTCACATACTTTCTCGTAGGAGATTTCGTCAGATTTTGGTGGAATGTAAAATGCCCCTTTGTATAAAAACCGCTTCCCTAAGCGTATTCGAACCATCCTATGTTCAAAAGTTTTATAGGAGGTAGTATCAACGTTTTCATAGGCCATGAAACTTTTTATCGCAATCAACACTCCGCCAACTTTGGTTAGGCCTGTGGATGAGTAGTCACAATCAGCTCTATAAATGGTCCAGCTACTGTCTAGAATTTCGTCGTTTATGTACTCATGATGTAGCCAGGTTTTGGTGAACGTTAATACATTAAAATGGCAGGACTTAGCATCAAGTTATAATTTATTTATTTTCCCTCTCATACCGCTATAATTATGCTAAAAGTGTTTAATACCAATTAATGGTAAGTTAGTATTAGGAATGATATTTTTTTAACTCTTCTCTTGCTTTTTGGAGCATAGAGAGATGCTTGGATCTCACATGCAAAGCGTACAGGTATGTTTCCAGATCATTTTTTACCTGGTCAGCAGAAAGTCCAAGCTGCTCGTGATATTTTACAAAAAGATGGCGTAATGACTTTGAGATTAATTTTGGTTTTACCATCGAAACAGGTTGATTCAGGCGCTTTGTGCATGTAGGTAAGATAAAGTCGAACGCAATCAAACAATTTGTGGTCCCTAAGTCTAGAAAGTAGATATCTACTCTCAAGATTAACCTTCATATCTGTAGCCAACTTCACAGGAGTTGGGTTTAGTGGTTCTAAGTGACTGATATTGATAGTAGAGATCGGAGTGTCCGAAACTGACGGAAGAAGGATTATACCCTCAGAAGACGGAGCCACGTATCCCCACGGACAAAATTTGAGTAAGATGTTAGTGTAGTTGATTGTACAGAAGTTTTTTGGGAGAGGCTATGAACAGGTGCAATTATCGGTTCAATGAGAGGAAAATTTTGCATCTTATTACTATGAGTGGTCTGAGTTTCAGTGGAAATTTGTCTCTCCAAGTGTCTATCATTTAAAGAGAAAGTCGACGTCTCAGACTAAGACTGAATCATATCAGAAGAGTAAGACCTTGGTGACGAGCCAACTATATTGGATGTTGAAGATATTCTACTTCTCATTGAATTTTATTTATTTACTTTAATAACCTATCGAAAATCGGAATCGCGTTTGGCTAAAATTGAGTTTTCGGATTTGAGACTTTTAGAAAATTTGGAGGTCCCAATTAGAAAAAAAAAGCGTTTCACAAATTGATTAGATAAAATCAGTGAATTTTTACTAATTTCATACATCATATAAATATTAATAATTCGTTCATCTTATACGAACATATTCACTAGTCTTTTAGTGAAATCATGCTTTAGTAAAAAAATTAATGTAATTTTCACTAATTTTCTTTTAAGAGTAGGGATAATAATCAGATCATGCTTATTGCCTGATGAGCATTTACAAAACTCTGGAATAATTTGGTTTTTGACTATTGTAAATACATAAGGTAAATTGTTCAACGCCACTAAAAAAATGTCTTCACAGGTGCGAAGCGTTTTAGAATATACCGAGAGAATTGCGGCATGCAGAAGTCTTGCTTAGGGATACCTGGGAACTTTTAATTTCTCAGACTTCTGCAACTACTAAAGGAGAGAGCTTGGTAGATCTGTAAGGGAGTGAGAGGGATAGGAATTAAACAGGTAGCAGTTGAAGCAATAACATCCAGGAGGTGACGAAAAATAGCTCTAACAAAGTCAGGACCCAAGAAGAACTCTCTCTCTCTCTCTCTCTCTTTGCCAATCAGTTCGCAAAATTTGCCGAAGTCCATGGCTAGCTTTATCAGGGTCGTTGCTAAATGTCGCCTTAGGAAGGTAGTAAAGTAAATGAGACGCTTTAGTTTGATAGCTGTGGCATTTTTTTAAGTCAGCAGTAAGCTTTTAGAGTTTTTAACTCAATGAAATGAAGATTGTTGAAGCATGATTGAAATTCGAAAAAATTATAATTAATATGCTAGATTATTCTGCTAAGCGTCTGATAGGGCAATTTCATTATTCACACTACTCATAGATATTTAATTACAAATATATATTTCCACTGAATCTATTTATGTAAATTAATAATAAATCTCTCTTTCTCTCTTGCTTAGGCTCAGTTTAAAGTATACTATTCTTAATTCAATAATGATTAGTAACGTAAAAGTTCTTATTTCCTTACACCAAACGCATTTAATTACAGTAAGAAACCTTTAAGCTTATAAAAGCAAAACTAAATAACTCTCAAACTCAGCAGACTCACTTGTTTTCGGAATCTACGCTAATCCTTTCACCGCATCAAAAGGATCTTTTTGTACCAGGATGTACATGTAAAACGTGATGAAAGGATTGATAACAATCAAGAGAGACTTTCCGCTCCACAATCAACTACTCAGCGCGAAATGTTTTAATAAATCACAGATACTAGCAAAGGAAGTCGTCATACCTGGCATAATAGCGTCTGTCTTAAGATAATGTTTAAGCCTTGGAAATTCGTCTCAGTAGGATTTCGTCAAATCATCAACACCGAAATCAGTTCCACGCGCTGCTAACATTATCAACCTCAGTACTAACGTCAACGTCTCATCATCATTTTCAACATCTTTGTGGTTGGATCTTATACTTAGGCTTTTGTTTACGTCAGAAAACTTGAAGATTTTCCTTTGCTTGTATCCAAAGAAGGATATACCACTCATACACGTAATCTCAATCATTCTCACATGTATGTAGTAAGTCTCTCCTTCTCTATGCATAAGTGCTCTTGCTTTTCAAAGAAATTCTTCTTGAAATCATTTCTTCCTTAGTGCAACGCCGAAGACATTTTCAAAGGAGATTATCCCAAATACTTATCTGGGCTACATGCTCTCTTTGTATAGCACATATTTGAGGATGAGTACTCACATGTGTATTTCATTTTGGTGTATGCGCTGTACTCAATCTTCTAACTTTTTTGAAGAAATTAAAACAAATCTCCCGTATGATGACATTATTGAAGATAGATGCTTTTTATGGTTCTTCTTCGGTGAAAATTGAAAAGGACAACGATTCGTAGTGGTTGAGGCATACAGGGCTGGTACTGATAAGCGGATTGCGAAGAAGAATAAAGAAAATACGCGAATTATGTATGCGGAAATATGTTGACGAAGACTTAAAAAATGACAAAATGAAAAGAATGAAGTTCATGTAAGAGGAGAAGAAGTTTTGTATGATGAATAGGAAGCATGCGTTTATATTCTGGTAACGAATTTAAATTTATCATGCGATCAATCATAAACAGACAACGAAGCGGAAGGATCTGAAGCATTCTATTGACATTATCATTTTCATCATCACATGAGTTGATTTATTCTTTAAGCAAAATGAAAGACTGAAGTGAATATTATCCTTTGTGGTGGGAGGCCACAGCATACTTCTATTTCAGGATAATCAAATTAGATGATGCAAATTGGATGAATCTTTAGACTTTGTCTTCCAGGTATACGTACCAGTGTTTAGGATTTTCCCTACGTAATAATTTGAAGCAAATGATGTATAACACTTACTTAGACTTTCCATGCATGGAATACTTGTATATCCAAATTGAGTTCCAATTGATTAGTTTCACTTTTGATGAAACATACAATATTCTCTATCGTTGACATAAATTACACATTGTATTGAACTTGACATGAATTGATTAAATGCTCAGTATCAAAATCCGACTTTAATATTGTTGAAATACATTCACATAACACTGTAAAAATGCAATACTAGTTCTAAAATTCTTTTGCTCTTTCTCTCTCACTTCTACTACATGTATATCAGATTACTGCATTATCATTACTTTCTGTTCTTTTGTAAAAGGAATCAGTCGCACTGAATATACCGCTTGAACAAGACCCGCTGGTTTTTACTGCCGTAAATCTAACTAACGTCAACAGGTTATGGGCCCAGACCCAGCAATAGCAGTTAAAAAGTAAAAAAATTCAAGTGAATCTCGTGAAAACATAAAAAGTAGTGATCGCGAAAGGTGAGTGCGACGGCTGTTTCAATTATTGAAAAACTGCCCGATAAAAATTATTGCAGCTGGAAGCTCCAGATGAAAACTGCTCTGATTAGTCAGGATCTGTGGAAATATGTAAATGGCCCGAAACCGGAGGAAACCAACGCAGCTACCGTCAGAGTGGAATGGTCCAACAAAGACAAAAAAGCTTTAGCCACCAGTATCCAGAATGTAAGTATATCACAGTTTATGTTATTGGCATTAAAAACGCTAAAAGTGCAAAAGATGCCTGGGAAATTCTAGAGGGAGTTCATTAACCTGCTAGGCCTGGTAGAAAAGTTACGCTTTTCAAGCAATTATTGTCATTCAAAATGGCGGAGAGTTCATCTATCTCCGCATATATACACGATTTTTTCAACATTTCGGAAAAATTAAGAGAGACATATCAGTCGAAGAAGACCTGCTATATATTATTCTATTAGCGGGGCTGCCAAAATTACTCAAAAATTTTGTAGTTGCAATGGAGACAAGAGATGAGTTGCCGACTTTCAAAAATTTAAAAACAAAGTTGATGGACGAAAGCCGCAGGAGAGATGCCGAAAAAGACGAAAGTAGAGAGTTCAACATGTTTTAATGTCAAAAGCAAAATCGGAGCAACGGAATACACGAGCAAAAGACAGTGACAAATTTAGGAAGATAAAATAGTGCTTTGTGTGTCATAAAACAGGCCACTACGCGGTCGAATGTAGGAGTAAGCGAAAAGAAAAACCGGTATCCGTATCATTAGCCAAAATGAACACTTCGCTTGCTGTGAATTCATCGAATGAATCGATCACAAATAATACTTGGATTATTGACAGCGGGGCGACAGCTCATATGTGCAACGGCAAAAAATTGTTTGTTGAGTGCGAATGATACCAGGAAACAATTTTTTTCGCGAATAATAAAACAATTGACGCAAAAGGCAGAGGTACAGTGAGATTAACATCCGAAAATCAGCCGGTAAGTCTAAAAGAAGTGTTGTATGTACCAGATCTTCGTGCAAATTTCATTTCAGTGTCAAAAGCAACAGCGAAAAACATGACAGTGGGTTTCGAATGCAAGCAGTGTAAAATAAAACGAAAAAATCGGTGATTTTAACAGCGAAAAGGGTCGGTAATTTGTTTATTTGCACAAATCATGCACAGTATGCGAATTGAAACGCGATAAATAGTGCATTGAATGATGATTATTTGAAGTGGCATAGTCGGTAGGATCATCTAAATAGAAAAAGTATTTGTGGACTGTATAACAATAAAATGGTGCACGGGCTAGACGTAAACATTTCAAGTGTCGACCGCGTAGAAAGCTGCGAAGTTTATTTAAAAGGAAAGATGACAGTGAAACCGTTTCCAAAATTTTCGGAAAACCTTTGTCAGAAGCCACTAGAACTTATACATGGTGATATACATATGTGGCCCAATGAGACAAAATTCGATTGGTGGTGCAAAATATTTTGCCACTTTCATAGACGATTGCACCAGAATGGTGTTTGTTGCATTTTTGAAGCAAAAAAGTGAAATACATAGTGTGCTAAGAATTTTTAAGTAAATCGCAGAGAGCCAGACGGCGTGTAAAATAAAAATGTTTCGCAGCGATAATGCGAAAGAGTATTTAAGTCGTGATTTCACAGAATATCTCAATCAGCAAGGTATCCGTCGGCAATTAAGTGCTGAATACACACCACAGCAGAATGGTGTGGCTGAGCGTGCAAATTGCACACTGATCGAAAATTAACCGGAGTTGTATTGGGCGGAGGCTTTGAATACGGCATGTTATTTGTGAAACTGAGCGCCTACCAGATTACTTGAAAAATTACACCTTTTCAAGCTTGGCATGGAGTAAAATCAACAGTAAAACACCCTAAAAAATTCGGATGCCGAGCAATAATGCTGAATAAGCAGACAAGCAAGTCGGGATTTGATCCGAAAGAAATACCAGTTATGTTTGTAGGTGATAGCGAAGAAGCAAAGGCTTACCGGCTTTATGAACCCAATTCACGGAAAATGTACAAAAGCAGAGATGTAACATTTTTGGAAAACGAATGTGATACAAATGAGAATAACGATTATCAGATAGTTATTTTCCATAATGAACCCGAAGAAGAAAATGTGGAAAGTGAAACATTCGAGGCAATGGGAGAGACTTCTAGTTGTAAGACTATATCACCAAACAAACCCGAGGACAGTGATGAAGTTTACGAAAGCGATCAAGACGAAAATTAACAAGGTAAAGAAAAACCAATTGCGAAATCCTATACTAAAGGAGGTAGACCCAGAATTATCAGAACAGGTAAACCAGGAAGACTGCACCTAATTAGAACCGGAAAACAAAACTCAATTAACTTGACGGATGTAGATCGAGCAGAAAACCCCCTCACTGTGGAAGATGCGCTTTCAGGTCTACAAGCAGATGAGTGGAAAAGTCTATGCAAGCAGAATATGATGGCATCATAAAGAATCAAACCTGGATTTGGTAGACTTACCGAAAGGACGGAAGCCCATAAATGTAAATCTGTATTCAATATTAAGATCGACCAAAAAGGAAAATACTTCGCTACAAGTCAAGACTTGTGGCGAAAGGGTGTAGTTAAAAAGTGAATATTGACTACAAGGACACTTTTTCGCCGGTTGCACGGTATTCGACAGTAAGATGTGTCCTCGCGTTGGGTGCTGAATTTAATTTGTTGTTGCATCAAGTGGATGTGACTGCTGCATATCTTAACGGCCCACTCGAGGAGGAGATATAAATGGAGCAGCCTCAAACTTTTATTGATAAAAGATAACCGGAGCGAGTATCCAAGTTAAAGAAAGCTCTTTACGGATTAAAACAATCCGGACGAGAACGGAACAAGAGGTTGGATGAGACACTGAAGAAAATCGGTTTCATTCAATGTAAAGCGGACACTTGTGCCTAAACTATCAATAGAGCTGAAAAAAAGAACATAATTGTTGTTTATGTCGATGATATGCTGATTGCAAGCTCTCATCAGGATGATTTAAACTACATCAAAAGAAGTTTATCATCTGTTTGCAACATAATTAACAAAGGACTTGCAGAATACTTTCTAGGAACTGAAATATGCAGAAAGAAGAACGAGGAGACATAACAATTTACCAAGAACAATTCATCGAAAACCTTCTTCAGGAGAATCGTATGTCAGAATGTAACTCGACATTAATGCCACTCAACCGAGGAACGATCTTAAAATCTTGCAGCGACTGTACAAACTGTAAAAAGGCTGACGTAAAAATGTATCAGTCACTAATCGGATCTCTTATGTACCTGGCACTGATGACGCGACCGAACATGTTACATTGCGTGGTAAGGCTATCGCAATTCAATCAGGATCCATATTCAATGCATTTGAAGTCTGCGAGGAACATTTTGAAATATTTAAACTCCACTATAAAGTTAAAAATAGTTTATTCTAAAACAGGTCATTCTTTGATGGGATACGCTGATGCTGATTGGGCTGGTTGTAATGATGAAAGAAAGTCATTTATAGGATACGTTTTTACACTTGGTGGTGACCCCATATCTTGGGAATCTCGAAAACAACATGTCGTAGCTCTGAGTTCTACGGAAGCAGAGTATCTTGCCATGTCCCAAGCAACGAATGAAATTAGTTTCTTAAGTAGGCCAACAGACTTGAAAACGTCATCAATGGACCAACATTGCTTTATGGAAACAACTAGAGTGCCTTACAACTTGTGAAGAAACCTGTTTACCATGCGCACACAAAGCATATTGATGTGCACGTTCATCACATCAGGCAAATGTTCGATGAGGGCATTATAGACGTCAAGTCCGCATCTACCCAGGAAATAGTTGCTGATATTCTGACGAAAGTGCTCGCCAAAAACAATCATCAAAAATTTGTTAAATAACTTGGATTATCATTAATACGAATCAAATTTTTTTGGTACACTGTTAACTTAATTTTTATGTATTATGAATTCTGAAAAATAATGAAATTTTACTTTAAAATGTTACGATGGAAAGAGCAACAGATCGATATTGTATTGTGGGAGACTGTTGAAATTCATTTACATAACACTGTAAAAATGCTATACTGGTTCTAAAATTCCTTTGCTCTTTCTCTGTCACTTCTAGTACATGTATATCAGATTACTGCATTATCATTACTTTGTGTTCTTTTGAAAAAGGAATCAGTCGCACTGAATATACCGCTTGAGCAAGACACGCTGGTTTTTACTGCCGTAAATCTAACTAACCTCAACAAATATCACTGGAATTAACTTTATTTTAAGTACAATTAAGTTTAGTTAATCACGATCCGTAAAGTTAACGATGGTTACCACTTCCATATTCTTTGAACATTAGTGAATTGATTTTAAATTTTTCTCGGGGGGTGGTAATTTTTTCGGCCAAAATAACCTAACCTTTCTTGAAAAGCCATCGGGCCTTGCTTTGTTGTGTGAGCAGACGCGTTTCGACTATTTTGAGTCATCTTCGGTATCTTAAGGATGTGTCTTTATATAGTCGTATGATGGGTTGAGCAGGTAGTACTAAATTTTTAGCATATTACCAAGGCATCAAAAGTTTCGGGTTTTCTTATCCGGCATTTGCATAAGTTTGCAAATATTGCTACCGCTGTTCGCTTGTTCACATGTCCTGACCTATGAGTCGTATGAGTCGTATGAGCGTCGTCTATCCATACTTCGTTTCCCTTCTCTGTCGTCCCCTAGAACCTTCTTAGATCAATGTTTCCTTTATAAGTTGGACCACGAACAAATTGCTTCCACCCTAAGCGCAGACTTGCACTACAGACTGAATGCACGTCCTAGTCACTCTAACCACTTTTTTGAGGTTCCGTACGCCCGGACAGATTTATATTTTCACTCAATTATGTCGCGAATCATCAGAATGCATAACAGCCTCGAGCTTGGTTCTCTATCCACGTCCTACTTTGTTTTTAAAATTAAACTAAAGATGTAACTTTTTGCGAATAGTGAATGTTCCTTATCACTCAATTTTTGCAAACTTTGATCTAGACTCTAACTTCATTTCTTACATATTTTAATTAACTTTTGTTGTATTGATTTGTCTTACTCTAAACTATATTTAACTATATCTAATTGCCTAAGTCTATTTTGTAATTGGGTTTTTGTCTGTTAAATGGATTTAAATAAATAAATAAATAAATAAATTAGGTCAGGTAAAGAGATATTAAGTTTTTGTTATTCCGATTGTTGGATGCCCGTTTGTTCTGTTTCATCTCGTTTTTATTTTCATCGGAGAGTGTGGTCTAGTCCTAAGAAAACGGAAACGAGGTGAAACAGAACAAACGAAAATCCAACAATCCAAAAAACGAAAACCTAATATCCCTCTACCTGGCCTAATTTAGTACCTGATCGTATTTAATACTACCTGCTCAACCCATCCATCGACTTTTAAAAGTCATTCCCTTCAACACGTCTTTTAGACACTGAAGATGACTAACAGAAGTCGAAACACGTCTGTTCACACAACAAAGCAGAGCCCGACGGCTTTTCAAATAAAAAGATAATTGGCCTCCAGATATCAAATACACAAAATAATTGATTACTTTTGGAGATATTCGCGAATGAAACCTAATAAAATTTATTGAAAAAACACATGCTTCTAAACGAGGTTTCACGACTAAATAAAAAACCAAGCATTTTATCGAAAAATTTATTATATACAATATTTTAACTTATCAACAAATAAACGCTTCTTAGACTTGAAACTGAGATTTGATTCATTTACCTTGAGTATGAATTCAAAAAACGACTTAAATTTAAACGTTCAGTATTAAGTAGCGAGAAAACAAAGAAAGGGAAAGAATCGTTTTTAAAGTACCTGAAAAGGGCTTCAAAATGTTGTACAACACTTGACAGAGATAGTATTAAAGCTAGTTCCAATATTTTCAGTGCAAAAATTATCGATAATACCCTCACCCTTGCCATCAAAATCAGAATTGGGTATAATTCTTCAACAACTCCTTTTGCTTGAGTACTATCAATGTGATCTAGCAGTTTTGACCGTTTCAAATGCCTGGCTTTGAAAAAAAGTGAAAATAAGAAAGTCTTTTTTTTATAATTTCAAAAACAATTGTCTTTTTCTAATTAGTCATAAAATAATGCAGAAATAAAAAACTAGCAGGAATAGAAAATTTGGGATCTTTAATTTACTAAAGGGTTTTCCAATAAGATGTGTTATTTTGAATAGTCCGCTATTTCGGTAGGTGTCGCTTTTGAAACTGTCATTTTGTGGCATTTGACAAGCAGAAACTACGCCATTAATAAAAATCGAACGATGTACGCTTGTACAATGCATTGAAATTATGAAAATTCACTACAAAAATGGTGAAAATTTGGCAGAGAGGGTTCGTAAAACTCGAAAATTTTTGGGTCGTCGTGAAGCACCTTGTCGGACCGCAATACAGAAATTGGTGGAAAAATTCGAGCTGTTGGAACAACTTAGTGATGTGAAGTATAAAACCCGTGCAAGTCACTCAAGAACAGCCGAGAATATTGCTGCTGTAGCCGAAAGTGTTGAAGAACACCCAGGTTTGTCCATTCCTCGTCGTTCTTTGGATTTAGGCATTCCACAAACGTCATTACACCGTATTTTGCATGAATATTTGGGTCTTAAGGCTTGTAAAGTTCAGTTGACACAAAAACTCAAGCCGGTCGATCATCAACAACATCATGTCTTTGCTGATCGGGTCCTTGAAATGCATGAAAATTATCCGGAATTCCATCGAAAAATAATCTTGAGTGATGAGACCCATTTCCACCTTGATGGCTTCGTCAACAAGCAAAATTGTCCCATGTGGGGCTCGGAAAACCCAAGAGTTATTGTTGAAAAGCCTCCCTATACTCAACGTGTGACTGTTTGGTGCGGTTTATGGTCCGGCGGAGTCATTGGACCTTACTTTTTCGAAAATGAGGCTAGAGCAAGAGTTACAGTGAATGGGTTGCGCAATCGAGAGATAATTAATGGTTTCTTATGGCCGAAATTGGATGGTATTGATCTGGACAACGTTTATTCTCAACAAGACGGCGCTACGTGCCACCCAAACAACGAAACCATTGATCTTTTACGGCAAAAGTTTCCGGATCGTGTTATCTCTCGAAGAGGTGATCACAATTGGCCACCGAGATCTTGTGATTTAACAACTTGCGACTTCTTCCTTTGGGGCTACGTACAAAATAAGGTCTACGCCAACAGCATAGCATCAATTTAAGACCTCAAAGATGGAATTCGTGAGGCTATCGAGGACATAAGCCAAGCACTTTGCAATTTGGTTATGGAAAATTTCATGAAAAGGATATGGTCCTGTAAGCGTGTCGTGGTAGTTATTTGCCTGATGTTATTTTCGACTAATAACGGCATACGTTCCTCTTTATAATGAAATAAACATCTGATCATTCATATTAAAAAATGGCATTTTTCTTTTAATATCAAAATAGCACCTCTTATTGGAAAACTCTGTAGTCCGTCCAAGAATCACTCGAACTAAATCTCGTTGCCGCCAACGAGAGTCGAACCAGGGACCTTCGGCTTACAGGATAAATGCTCTAACTACTACACTATACGGACTATAAGCTTATTGTAATATGTCCGAGTAATGCAAGGAAAGCGTTTGATTCTGCATTTGTTACTGGACACCCTTTGAAATAAAAAATGTTTCATCAAAATTGTTTAGATCATGTTTATTTTTCACCTTAAAGTATTTTAAATATGTGGGCAAAAAATGGTAAGACTTTTAAATTTAAATTTCGCGCGGAAATCCATTCGTGGAGATATATTTTTTTCTACGTTGGTATGACTGTCAGTGACATCTGTGCCAAATATCACATCAAAATAATCATTAGTGTTTAGTATACGCTTGTCTTTCTGAAGTACAAAAAGTGCATTCGGCGATTTTTACAATGAGTGAAATTATTCAACAAAGAAGTTCCATTAAATTTTGTGTGCGGAATGAAATTTCTGATGCCGAAACGTTCATAATGTTGCAAAAGGCCTTCGGTGATAATTGCATGTCGCGAGCAAGTGTCTTTGATTGATACAAATTGTTCAAAGATGGTCGAGAACACGTTGACGACAAACCACGTCCAGGACGGCCATCAACATCAACTGATGCTGAACACGTCAATAAAATCAAGGAATTGGTGCTCGAGAATCGACGCTTAACAGTCAGAGACCTTACTGGTATCGCTGGAATATCGGAAGGATCAGTGAAAACCATTTTGAAAGATCATTTGGGCCTCAGAAGAGTGAAATCACGATTGGTTCCAAAATCACTAAATTTTCTACATTGATTCTTCGTGAGTTTTTCGCCAAAAATTCAACCAATATCGTTCCACAACCACCGTATTCACGTGATTTAGCTCCGTGTGACTTCTGGCTGTTCAGCAAACTGAAACGACCGCTCCAGGGAAACCGTTTTGAGTCAATTGAGAACATTGAACGTGAATCGCTACGCGCATTGAAGGCTATTCCGGAAATTGACTTTAAGAACTGTTTCGAGGAATGGAAGAAAACGTTGGCACAAGTGTATTGCAGACGGAGGGGATTACTTTGAGGGGGCCGAAATAGATTTGGCCAAATAAATAAAGAATTTTAAAATTATGAACAAAGTCTTACTATTTTTTGCCCACAGTAGTATATGTTTAACAGGCAAATATTTTCAGATAGGGAACTTTGACAGGTTGTTTGAATTACAAATTAATTAAACCGTTCTTTTAAATTATTAAGCAACCAATCAAAAATTGTTGTCCCACTTCCTTGGCTCTAAAATTTGAAATTTTTAATTAAATTTTCCACCAACATACTAAAAGATTTAATTTACCAAACATATAGTCCCCACACAATCCCGATTTGTTCGTTCTGTTTTATATGACATCAATAAAATATTGCTTCTCATTATGCTATAAGCGCCCCTAAAATTTGTACAATTTTCATTCTCTGTTCACTCCCTCTTCACTTGAACGGAAAAGTATTCTTTTGCCAACATCTATAAAGAAGAATATTCCCTTATTTTTAACATCGTTTTGCTGACATCATAGCAAAAATGCCGAAACATATTTTTCCAACTCCTCAACATACACGACCCTTGACTTTTGTCAGGAAATGTTAAGAGTTGAATAAGGTGAAAGTAGAATGGAGATTTGGGTAATTTATGCATGTATACATACATATACATTTTATCTTTATACATGTATAAACTCGTACCCATTATCTGCCTATGAGTGACTGAAGACGTAAATAAGTATGACTACAAACGTACATGCATAACAAATGAAAGACGACAAAATTTTAAATCAAATTTTCTTTTATTCGAGCCATCTTGATCCTTTCTGTCTTCTGAGAGTGGGCGAAAATTTCAGCTATTTGTGGCATTAAGGCAAGCACATTGCCTTAGTCGGCTTATTTGTATGTTCTGAAGTAGCTAGAAAGTAGGCGTAAGTGCACATGACGTAGATAAAATTCAAAAGAATCAAAACCTGAAAAGCACTTCTTTTAAATACTTGAGCATACCTAAAAAATAGAAACAAAGGTATAAAGAAAAAGCACGAAGAACGATTTACTGGACTAGAAGAAAGGAATCAACAACAACTCATTCAGCGTAGAGATTTTCATCCTTAATAAAAATCTTTCTTTTTTCGGCAACGTAGATTTCATGAAAATCTACGTATGTTCATATATACGCTCCATCATTTTCTACTCTCGAAGCACATCAAAAAGGGATCTGAGAGTTGAAATAAAGTTCAACTTTGCATATCTTTGGTAACCCTTTGCACTCAAGATTGAAGGCTAGCTGCTGTATGTGAAATTCACTATAGTTTTTTTTCTTTTCTTTGTTACTTATCTAGGATTTATTTCCAATTTCTGGTTTACCCCAGTTTAATGCTCAGTACACTGCACCAACGGATTTTCAAGTAATGTGAGTCTAAAACCTATTTACCATATTACAAATTTAAATGGAGCATGTTGGTATAAGGCGTTTTAGACTAGGATATATGATCCTTTTAACGAAAAAGGCAATATTATTGGCGATGTATTCTTTTCCATTTATGGTTATATGTGGAGTTAAGGGAGAGTGTGGAGAGATTCCTTAAAAGTGCATACAACAAAGATGAATGCTTCATAAGAAAATTGTTTGTAGTGAAATTTTCGATGTTTATACTAAATTGAAAGATAAATTTCGTAAAGCTGCAAAGAAGCTCACCCTTTTCAATTTTTGTTCAGTATTAATAATTTTCTTTGAGGAAAAAGGAAAAATAATTGAAAAGTTTGAAAAAAAAGGATTAAATGCTGCAACACACATTGGCCAGTAAATACATTTACTAATGATCCTTATTCCCGATGAAACAATAAAATTAAACACTTGCTAAATTTTGATCATTTTAGTATTTCATGTATTTGATGTTGAATTACACATAAAAGGGACGCGTTTTGCCCTATGAAGGCATCATCAGGCAATCGACAATAGCTGAAATAATAAACTAATCAAAATTGGACAAGCCTATAATTTGATTATTTTGTCATGAACAGCACAAGCAAGTGCCTTCCAAAATTTTTATAAACGATCCTTATCCATTTGATAATGAAATCAAATTAAAATATGCACACATACTCTTATATACTACAACTATTGTATTATTCCACATGTTAATCACTCTGTATCAAATTTTCAAAAATTTATTTTTTAATCGTGCCTACTTACATATGACAGTCAATTTGGCGTTCGCTCGTATCGCTGAATTGAACTTAGCTGGACCAACTTGACATTGATATTCAGCATCGTCCTCTATCGACGCATTAATTACTCGTAAATTATATACACCTTGCGCCCGATCGCCTAATACTGAATATCTTGGGAAACCAGGATTGATGGCTGAAAATCCTGTAAAAGAAAACAAATAAGGTTAAACAATATTACTAGTGAAATTTGTAATTTGTTGTCATAATAATAAACTTATTCAAACGAGAGATGAATGAATGGTATAGGTTCGAAGTTCATTGAAAACGACATATTTAAACCGATCCACATACATTGACAAATTTGAATCCAGAAAGTGATTTCATTCTTTAACTAATTCAAGCAAACCATCGTTCTGGGCTCCCACTTCAAACACCAACATCACTTACAGGTGCCATTTGATTCTACGTTTAGCATTTGTTGCGTATAGAGGGGGTTTTAAAAGCTCCTGTCAATAATTTTTAAAAATTAAAATAACTTTTAGAACCTTAATTCGATACAGATTTTTAAAACTTATTACATCGTCGAATTAGTAGAACAATTTATCGAATATCTGGAATTTACTTGCGGAAAAGTCTAAAAAAGAAGATAATTGTTTTTTTCAACGGGGGAATGGAGGAGCCCGACGGCTTTCCACTATCAGCAAGGTGTTTGAAGTGATGCTCAACAGAGCATTAAACGCCGACATTGAGGAAAATGAGTTGATGCCGAATTGCCAATTTGGTTTTCATGCCAGGCATTCGACCACACATGCAATAACGAAAGTAACCTCAGACATCTGTTGGAAACTAAATGATAGACAATGTGTTGGAGCATGTCTCATTGATATGGAAAAAGCCTTCGATACGGTGTGGTTAGATGGACTAGTTTTTAAACTCCTTCAGGACAAGTTCCCCAGACACCTTGTCGCCATGATGTGTAATATGTTATACGGGAAATCGTTTGTTGTAACTGATGGAAATCTGACAAAAATGCGCGAGTTCAAGGTCTTGAATGGTCTACAGTAGGGAACAGTTACTGCGCCTCTGCTCCTCTCAATCTTCATTCGCAAGCTATTGAACGGCTTTGATTTTAACGTCTCGCCAACGCGATCATTGGTAGCGTTTGCTGATGATCTGATCATATATACGACAGACCGAAAAGCTACAATAGTTCAGAGCAATCTCCAAAAAATGTTCAATGATGTACAGCTGTACACTGACAATTGGCGAATGAAAATCAATGCGCAAAAGTGTGAAACAATCTTGTTCCGGACAACTCTGCAGGGGATCAGTCAAGACCTGAAACGTAATTGGAAAGATTTCCACATCATGGCTGGTGAGGGTAGTCTTGAACGAGTTCCACATAAATCCTGTGTTCGATACCTCGGTGTTTATCTCGATCAGTATCTGTACTATACTGGACATGTGAAAATCATGCTCAGTAAGGCACTTAAAGTAGTCATGGCCCTTCGAAAGCTCTTTCATTCCAGATACATTGATCAAAAGGTCAAAATTATCTGTTACAAGACACTGGTTAGACCACTTTTGACATATGGATGTCAGATCTGCTACAACCAGAGCGCTAGTACTATGGAAAAATTAAGAGTTTTCGAAAGGAAATGTCTTCGTGCATGTACTGGTTTGTACAGAAAGCCTGAGACGGATTGGAAACATTATATATCGAATAGAAGAATTTATCAAACTGCTGAAGTGACGAGGGTCGATATCTTCATATTGAAGCTTCTTCGGAATCATATCGCGAGATCTGTGACTGTGAGTGAAAGCCCTTGGATTTCACAGCCGTTCCACCCTACAGACGGGTATATTGCGACTTGCCTCGCTACTGGCTTCATTCCTCCAGAAGCATTCGTGTATTTGGACATGAATCGATATGTTTTTGATTCTGACGGCGTCCCAGTCATATATCACATATACCGACGGGCCACCGATAAGAAGATAAAATATCCTCCGAACTTGAGTTCACGAGACCAACGATTTCAATGGAGATACTCATTTGCTAGATTCGTTGAAGCTGATCGAGTTGAGACGGCGCAATCCAGGTATTGGTGGCTGAATGACAATATCTAAATTATTCGTGTTTATTTTTCAGTTCTGGTGTTTTTCGTCATTTCGTTTTTTTTGAGTTTCAGCTCATTATTGCTAAATTTAGTGTTGTTGTTTATTTTTTTTTTAAATTAGGTATAGGTTAGGTATATGTAATGTTTACTATATTCCGTTAAGAGATAAGATTAAACACTTAGGTTAGGAACATTGTTACAGAACTTTTTTAGTATAAGATAAAGTTTTTGATTGTATTTTATTAGAAATAAGTTACAACATATTAGGTGTAGGATCAAAGTTTCACTGTTGTGTCTTAATTATAAATAATTTAAGGATAGTGTTGGTTGGCTTTTTCTCCTTTTTCCAATTAAATTTTAAAAATATGTAATAATCGTAATTAATTGAATTTGCTATAGTTTTTTTTTTTTGATGATATGTATTAATGATAACGTATAAATTTAGAGAGCCATTTGGGCCATTAAGTTTTTGATTGTTATTGTTTGGAATTTGCTTTATATTCTTTTAAAATTTATAACGATTAGTATTAAATAAAGCGCTTTTGACTTTGACTTTGACGGCTTTCCACTTCTGGGAAGGCAAGGCATTTCAAACGCAACTAATGAAAAATTATGAAAAGAAAAAAACTAATAAGAAAGTTTTGAGCATGGCAAGCGCATTACGCTATCAAGCGAAAAACTGGAAAGAGGTACCAGAGAGAATGAAGAGAAAAAACACGTATTCAAAATTTGGAGGAAATGATTCGTAAATCGTCAAACGTTAACAAAACTTTAATGATTAAGCCATTGAGTACATCCGGGAAACAAGAAGCCGTAACAAATAAGACGAGCGAAATTAAAGCAGCCATGCAAAAGGCTCAACAAGCGAAGAAACCGACAATACGACATGCGAAAAAGACAAACATATATCTCATATAAAGCGCAGGAGGTACAAATGACAGCGCAAATGAGTATGCGGTATTTGGTTCAATGAATGACGATATGGATACTGAGATGGAGTACCAAGAAAATATAGGTAAAATTAATGATTCTAGTGATAACTTTATCGAATATTTAAAATCTAAATATAAGGACAAGGATAATAAGCCAACCAGTGTGTCTACTAGTTCTCCTATTAATTGTGCAGAGGGGATACGGTTCGGCTATTGACAGCCGAACATAAAATAGATAATTTGCTCGCCAAAGATGCGCTAAATAGCGGGGAAAGTCCTCACTTCATATACACGCCAAAGGTGGAGATAAATCAGACGTTCCTGTTGAAGCGGTTGGAATGTGGGGAGGATACAGTTGATCTTCTAATAATGCTGTTAAATTCATTAGTGTGAAAAATTTCGCTACAAGGAGATCAACTGTTGAAGGCAAAATATTACCATTTTATTTGGTACAAATTTCAAACGATAGCAGTTCAAGTGCTCGCCAACAGGTTAGGTACTTGAACTTTGGGTTTGTGAGGTGGGAGGATAGTACATTCACCTAGTACTCATACCTTTCATTTACCCTGTGTTGCACACTTTTTGAATTTTTTCAGGGGCACGTCAGCTGATCCGGGGCAAATCAGCTGAGCCCAGGCCTGTCACGCTCAAGAAACAAAGCAAATAAAATTTCCCACGCCCGTGTTCTTTTACGCATTTCAAAACATAGGAGTGCTACCAGATCCTAATAAAAAACTAAAAAATTGCATGGAAAGAATTTGTTTTTCTGCAAATTCATTGATTTTTTGAAACATGGTAATCCTGAAATCTCTCATCGAAGCACATGTTTATGTTCGGGCCAATCCTCGCGTCAGCATTTACCTACCTACCTGCTATTGAAGATTTATGGCTCGCTGTTCGGCTTGTGTTCGGATTTTTCCGGAAGGTTGATAGAGTGTGGATACTAGTTGAGTATACTATGGGTGGGAGCGTTAACTAGGGTTACAGGTGCCAAAGGTTCGGTAATTCAGCTTACAATTGTGCCATGTACTATCGATGCGTTAAATGCAAAGATATTCATGCCCCCGGTGAATGCAAATTGGCTCAGATGGAACCAAAAGAAAAATTATACTATGTTGACTGTAGTATATTTCGTCATCCAGCATCATATTGAGGATATCCTCGGTATCAAGATGCAAAAGTTACATTTTCCTCAAAACAAACCCAAGTGTATCGCAGTGTCATGCCTTCCAACTTCGTCAAGCCCGGAATATCATTTGAGCTTGCTGCTGGAGAATCAGCAGACAACAATCTGAATAAAATAAATAATGCAAGATGCAATAATGAGCTGCATTTTAAAATTTAACCAACAGCTTAAATTTCTTTCAGAAAGAATAAATAAACAAGATCTAAAAATCAAAATCGTTTTTCACCGTTTAAGCTACCATGCATCAGAATAGTTCGTTATCCAGTCACACTTTCATGGATAAGCTTCGCTTCATCTCGATCAACGTCAACCCATTGCTACTCTACATCGACGTGACTGTCTCCTAAAATTTATTGTTAAGCAAAAGCCTGACATCATGCATCTCACAGAAACCCGTTCCAATTCATGGCACTCCATGACATTTAAGGATTTTGAATTCATAAGAAACGATAGGGCAAACGGTGATAGGGGAGGTGGCATCGAGATATTGGTTAGAGGTCCCTATTGTTTCCAAAATATTGAAAGAGTCGAATTCTAAAGCTTTTAATTGCTTCAAGTGTCCGTTATAAAAATTGTACTGCCAGATGGGGATAGCCTTTTCGTTATCTCTGACGATACAACTGGTCGGAATGTTTTCAAGTCAAGGAGGAGCTCGATTCCTTGTTTAAAATGCTCAAATTGAACAGGCTGCATAGTTACTATATTTTTGCCGGTGACCTGAATGTCAAATATATATCATGGCTGAACGCCACCAATAATCCCAGAGGTGTATTTTTGAAATCGTGGATAACAGAGAACCAAATTAAATACAGGTGTAATCTATGTTATATGGGACGGAGTTCCCAATATATCCTAGGACAAATTCATATTTGGACGTCTGCATTACTGACGCAAGAATTGAATTCAGCTTTAATAGACCTCAACGGAGACTGCAGGTGCTTCCCTATGATAGCAACCATAACGCAATCATAATGGAAATCAATCATCAAAAGCATAATGTCTTCTTCAATCCTGTTCAACATGAAAATCATCGGTTGAATTTCAGTAAAAGAGACAGGGGAAAGTTTCAAAAGGAGTTTAATCCAGAGTACCAGAAGCAATGTCCTCCATTTGATGATGGCAACTCCTGCTCAATGGTTCCTAATGACAGGATTTCAACTAATGATGAAATAGATCTCTATTTAGCGAAGTTAGAGAAGCTGACGTTGAAAAGATTGAGAAAGTCGTTCCCAAGATTAAACATCGAAACAATATGGAAGGATATGAAACACCAACCATTGTAAGGTTGAAAAGCCTTCTTTTCACACGCGTCAACAATATTTATCGACGATTTTTGGACTACAACCATCCCTCGTTGGCTTTGTTGAAATTACACTTGAAGAATGTCCGGAACTTAATCCATTCATACTTCACGAGTTATGTCAGCAATCAATGGGCGGAAAAATTGAGGGGTATTAGCCCACAGGATCCAGATGGCGGTTTCGCGAAAGTAAATAGCATATTCCGTAAGAAGTCTCGAGTGAAGGTATCGAATCTTGAAGTCGCTAGTGATGATATAAACCTTCTCGATAGGGCTGGTATCGAAATTGATAGTACGATTCCGGACAGAAATGGAAACAGGCTTATATGCGATGGATTGCAAAATTTTGCCCTGATTAGAACACATTTGGAATCAGTTCATCTACCAAACCCTAAGAAAGGGAATCAAATATCGTTGAAGCAAAAGTTTCCGACTTCAAATCAAGCCTGAATGGCGAATAAATTCTTCATTGCAATGTAACATTAACATCTGACCTCCTACTGAGCTTGAATCTTATTGATTATTCTATCAGCTATGACGAGGTAGGTTGTGGGGTATTGAAAGTGTTCCAAATATAATTCCCCGACATTTTCCTGAGGCATCTCCAGAATTATGGCATATTGTTCAAGAGCATGTTGAGCAATTTTTATTTCCCAAATGAGTGGAAAAAGGCTAAGATATCCTTAAGAAAGGAAAAGACTCTTTGTGCCCTAAAAGCAATCGCCCAATCAGCTTGCTGCCTAACATCAGCAAGGTGTTTGAAGTTATCCTAAATAAAGCATTAAACGCCTACAATGAGAAATATGAGCTGATGCCGAATCGTTAATTAGGTTTTTGTGGCAGGCATTCGACCATACACGCGATAACGAAAGTTACCTCAGATATCTGTTGGAAACTAAATAACAGAGAAGGTGTTGGAGCGTGTCTCATTGATATGAAGAAAGTCTTCAGAACAGATCCCCTTGTCGTCATGATCTGCAATATGTGTTACGGGTAATCATATGTTGTAACTGATGGAAATCTGACAACAATGCGCGACTTCAAGGTCTTGAATGGTCGACAACGGGAACTGTTACTGCGCCTCTGCTTTTCTCAATTTTCATTCGCAAGCTATTGAAAGGCTTTGATTTTAACGTCTTGCCAACGCAATCATTGGTGCATTTACTGATGATCTGATCATCTATACGGCAGACCGAAAAGCGAGAATAGTTCAGAGCAATCTTCAAAAAATGTTTAATAATGTACAGCTCTAGACCAACAATTGGTGTTTCGGACAATGCTGCTGGGGGCCAGTCAAGACCTGAAACGTAATTGGAAGGATTTCCACATTATGGCTGGTGAGCGTAGTTCAGAATGGGTGTCATATAAATCCTGTGTTCGATACCTCGGCGTTCATCTCGATCAGTATCTGTACTACACTGAACATGTCAAAGTCATGCTCAGTAAAGCACAAAAAGTAGTCATGGCCCTTCGACGACTCTTTCATTCCAGATACATTGATCAAAAGGTCAAAATTATCTGTTACAAGACCCTGGTTAGACCAGTTTTGACATATGGATATCAGATCTGGTACAACTAAGGTGCCAGTGCTATGGAAAGATCAAGAGTTATTCAAAGGAAATTTTTTCATGCATATACTGGTTTCTACAGAAAGCCTGAGACAGATTGACACTTTATACCGAACAGAAAAATTTATCAACGAGAGTCGATGTCTTCATATTGAAACTTCTTCAGAATTATATCGCAAGATCTGCAACTCTGAGTGGAAACTCCGTTCTACCCTACAGATGGGTATATTGCGACTTTCCTCGCAACTGGCTTCGTCCCTCGAGAAGCATTCGTGCATTTCGACATGAATCGATATGTTTTGAATTTTAACGGCGTCCCAATTATAAATCACATATCCTGACGGGCCACTGATAAGAAAATAAAGTATCCTCCAAATTTGAGTTCACTAGGCCAACAATTTCAATGGAGATACTCATTTGCTAGGTTCATTGAGGTTGGGCGGGCTGAGACGGAACAATCTAGGTATTGGTGGCCGAATGACAATATCTCAATTATTCGTGTTTTTTCTGTTTTTGTGTTTTTTTTTTGTAACTTAGTTTTTTGAGTTTCAGCTCTTTATTGCTACATATCGTGTTGTTTGTTTTTGTTAAAAATTAGTGATAGGTTTCAATTTTTGGGATGGGTATATGTTATGTTTATTATATTAGGTTTAGAGATTAGGTTAAATGCTTAGGTAAGGAATATTGTGTTAGCATTGTATGAGTGTAATATAAAGTTTTTGGATTGAGTTTGATTAGAGTTAGATTATAACATATTTGGTGTAAGATAAAAGTTCACTGCTGTGTTAAGATTAGAAATAATTTGTGAATTGTGCTGCTTGGTTTTTTATCCTTCTCCGATTGAATCATAAAACATATGATAGTTTTAATGAATTTGAATTTGCTATTGTTTTTTTGATTAAATGTGTTTCATTTATAACGTATAAATTTAGAGAGCCATTTAGGCCACTAAGTTTTAGTATTTTTATTGTTTGGAATTTTTCATATTCTTTGAAAATTTGTAACGATTAGTATTGAATAAATTGCTTTTGATTTTGACGAATCGGTTGGAGAAAAAACGTGCCAGAGCAACTGGGGCTTAAGAGTTTATCCCCGCCATAGCGGAGGACCGTTGACTAAGGAGATAAAAGTCCCGCGGGCAAAGAAATGCATGTTCTATTTTTTAACTATAGGGAGCAAGAAAATTGCATGATGATCGTGACTGGAAAAGCAGCACATTGTGAGTTAAGCCAAACATCAGGGATTTGCTATTGAGAAAGAACTATTTTATCCTCCACGTGGAGGATCCTTCGGATTGGGACTTCGGACCCGATTTGCCCATCGGAGACGGTTGTAGGAGACGCCACTCACATATCCCTTGGTCCCAAGTTGCCACCAAGCGAGAAACACGGCCAGCGAATACCCCTCACTTAGTTGGAATCGAAATCTATTATCTCAACCTGGCGCAGCCTCCCCGATAGGATTTACGTAGAAAGAAAGAGTTATTTAATAACGGGGCGACTACTTCGCTGCTTTAGCTGATATAAGTTCACCTGATCTCCTGAAAAATTTATTCCGGACAATGAAACACACCCGAGCCAGGTGTACAATCCACTCAAGAATAATTTTCAAATAAATTTCAAGGTTTGAAAAAAAGAATACCAATCGTTAAAATATGATTTACAGTTTAATTAAGTACCAAATGCACAATATATTTACAATACCTGTTCTTAAGTCTAATTCTCCTGCTTAGGGACCCCCGAATTAAATCACATCGCGAAGTTATCTCTCCAGCGCGCTACTTGACAAATTTCCACAGCCAATATTCGCCGTCGCTGATGAAAATTCCACCGAATTAACTTATCTTTCTTCGTTGAGCTCCTGAATACACTTCCTTGATATCTTGTTGCACTGCGATCCTCGTCCACCAAAAAAAGATCCGTCCTTTGTCCACAGGTTCCTCATCAGCTCGGTTTCAACCGGCAAGCCGTTAATTTTTCTTCTTGGCAATTCAACTTTCAATTGCGGTGTTGTCTTGCATCAGCGACCCCCAAACTGGCGTTCATCGTGTACGCACCTACGTTCCACATTGGCTCCATCGAGTTTTGCTGTCGTTGGTTGTCCGATGTTATCCACAAATGTCAATTCGCGGAATCAAAACAAACATTGTAGGGTTTACAATAGGAACAGTGCAAACGGAATTTCTCCTCACCAGATAGAAAACGTGCTTTATATGCCATTATACTAGGCTTATGCAAACTAGGTTGCTGATTGATTAAAGGTATGTATGTCACCATTCAATAGACGTCGATGAACGATTTTCATTCCATGTTCTTGTCTAGTAAGAAACCATTTAGCCATCCTTTCACGTTTGCTTGGATTATTTACTGCAGCAAAGTTCATACGTTTACCCATCAACTGTTTGCGAATCAACATTTCTTTCTTTTCTATAATTCATTGAAGTCCTATAGCTTTCTGATTACTCTTAGTAGCTAAAACATCCAACAAATTGTCGAAATTCGTTTGCAGGTCTTGCCAAGCCTAATGCATTCTTCATATGATTTAGAAGCTCTTGCTCCTTTCTATACTGCTTTAGATTCACTACTTTTTTCTTCGGCAGAATTTTTCCTATTTAGTAATATCGTACGTAATACAGAATCTGCTTCAATTATGTTTTTGTAAACGGTTGTGTGAAGATATTCCACAAGTTCTGAACGTAATATATTTGCAGGACGAACTTTTGATGGGGTAACGAGAACCATATCCATACATAAGCAATCTACAGGGACATGTTGCACGTGCGGATAAATTCTTAAGGATTGAAAATATTTTTGTTAATAGCTCCGGCGATGCGTTGTACTCGTATATTGCGATATTGGCGACATTCATCCGCCAGCAAAGCTTTATAAGCTATATTCAATTCCTCTTGGATTAAGTTTAGATTCTTATAAACTTGTCTCTCAGATTTGGTCATATACATAACAAGTTTACGCTAGAGGTAACGAATTCTCTTTAGTTGCATATGACCATTGTAACGCGACATGAACAATCGCTGATCGTATGGCGACAGATGTTTTCGTGGCTTATGCTGGGTATGTATCACTTGCTATTAATTCTCGCATCTCCTCAATTCTTGGATATACTTTCTCAGAATCCAACTTATTAAGTGCAGATCCCATAAGTTCATTATAAGTAGCTTCAATTTTAAGATATTCTAATTCTTGTGCCTCCGTGATGTAACCTATATCCACTAAATCAGGTTGAGTGCTAACGACTTATTGTACATGAACTTTCCTTTTCTTGGAGTGAGAGAATAATTTGGTCCATTAAAACATCCACGCGACCTTGACGAGTATCCACTACATCGGGAGAAATGAAAACGGGCGATTCATCGAGGTAGAGCATTAACTGTTTCATTGCAGGATCGCATTCCACCGGAACTCCTCAGATTTGCTTCGCCATCATTTTGATTTGACTTTGAATTCAAGTCTAACCGTTCAGCTTCTATCCGCAATCTATTTCCCTACTTTATTACTCAATTTAATTCAAGTATCTTTTTTGTTTAATGTATTCATTTGATTTTTTTGTATTTTACTTTAACATTTATAACCTTGGATTGGGCGGCATCTTAACGACTGCTTGGGAGAGTACAAAGGGTTTCCATGAAAACTACTCAAACATAAGTTCAGGGAAGAACGTGCCAAAAAAGATCGGAGTGGCATGGACGATATATCGAGCGTAGGAGGAGTTGGAATTGGTTTTCCCGGTGAGTTTAGCGACTAAAGTTTCCAGTTTAGCTCAGGTGGTAAATCCTCTGCTCTAAAGTGAAAAGTATTCGTCAAAACTGTTTGAAACTGTTGGAGAGTTAAATAAAAATTATATTCCAATGTACAATTCGCTATTGTGAATGAATTTGATCTGTCATTTGTACCAACAGCTGTGAATAAAAGTTTTGCTGTGTACCCTTCTTCTGGTTCCAGCATTCAACCAAGACGGACGCGTTTTTCTTTCCTCTGCCAATAACTCTTAAGATCGGCAAGTCACGGTCTCCCGATTGTCGGTTTTGCCCAGGAGAGGAGGACAATGCCTGTCACACATTTTTTGCGTGTACCAAATGGGCCACCACCTCCCTACCACAAAAAAAAAAAAAATAACTCTTACAAGTTATGGGCCCAGTTGCGTGTTAAAGATTTGTTGTGTGAGTGGTTAAAAATAATATGGTACTAGTGTAGATGCTGTTTTTGACTTTTATGACAAAGTGAATGCAAAGGGAATATCAACCGAATTTGAGAAGTTAAGGGGAAAAGAAAATTACGAAACATGGAAGCGCGTTGCTGCTGGGCATTTAAGATCGCGTGGATTGTGCTCACAGTTTGCGGTTAAAACTGTTACAGAATTATTCTGATTAGTACAATCGTACAATTTACAGACAGCGATCAATGGAAAAAGGCAAAAAAATATAAAATTAAATATACCTGATGCTGTTGAGTGCGGTATCATTTTGATTGGATTGCCAGCCGCATAAATTTTTTTCAAATTAGCATTGAGTGGAACGGATACATTACATACTGTTGATTTTCTATGCATAAAGTTAATGAATGCTTTCATTCATCCAGGGATTCAAGTGAGGAATGGCAAAAGGTCAGAGATAATAATGGGCAATATGTACTTAAATAAAATTCATTTTAAATAAAAGAAATATTCAATCGTAAAGTGACAAAAAAAGGCTCAATACTTTTTTAGACTTACCAATATATTGTAATAGGGGTACCGGTTAATTCATGCGTTTTTTTCGGAAATTAAAGCTTTATTGTGAAAAATTGCTTTTAGACAAATGGTTTGTTGAGCGACGCCAAGTGATTTTGCAAGTTTGGGATGGATCTTGGTCGAGCAATGTCTCCAATTCGTGATCTTCAAACTTTTTTGGCAGTCCGGGTATCGTCATCGTCCTCCAAGTCGAAATTGCCACTTTTAAACCGTGCAAACCACTTCTGGCACGTACGCTCAGCTAGAGCATGCACACCATACACTTCCACCAAAATACGATGACTTTCGGCAGCCTTTTTCTTCAATGAAGAAGTACTCCCCGCAAGAACACCTTATTCGGCACAAAATTCGACATTTTCAGAGTAAAAAAAGTATTGTTGTTTAAACTTCACCTAAATGACACATACTGATTCTGAAACAATATGACAGTAGCTTTCCAACACATATTTGGAAAGGTGAATCACTGGAATAAAAATCAAGTTACGCCATCTGTTAGAAAACCGCACTAATTAACCGGTACTACTATTAGAAAATACAGCTAGATGATCAAGAAACTTGAAATTCAAAATTAGAAATTAAAACTAGTTCAATTAAACGTATATTGCGATAGGCGATAAATGGACGCGAATGATTATTGGGCTTGGAATTTTTTTTTCACATACGTATCTATAAATTTTGGCTTTAAAACATTTAATAACATAAGACCTTTCATAGCAATTTTATTTCAAATTAATACATTAGCAAAAAAACTAGACTGAATTGCGATTTAAGAGCTTCTACTAACAATCAAAAATTAATTAAGTAGAAGAAATTAGTTTCTAAGATTTGATGTGGTTTAAAGTGCACATGGAAATTATCAAGAATAATTCCTTGCAGCCAATTTATTTTACATACACATACTCAAAAAAGTCTGCGTACACTTGCTGGTCGTAGCAAATATATCAATATAAAAACCTTTGCCATTTGTTTATAACTTAAAATCTTTTCTTTATTATAAATAAAAACGAAAATAAAAAAGTTTCTTCCAAAAAGTCATGAAAATCCATCCAAAAAAGTCTGCGTACGCCTGAAAAAATTTATTCATTTTATTTGAAAACCACTATATTAGCTTTCAGATTTTGAACCTTAAAATCTAGTAGCATAGCCTTTCCTATAAATGACTTCCTTTAGCCTATTTTGCATGGATTGAACAAGTTTTGATGTTTCTTCGGCCGTTATTTTGTTCCACTCGTTCAAAATAACATTTTTTAATGACTCTTTGCTAGTTATGTCATGCTCTCGAATTTTTCTTTCAATTAAATCCCACAAATGCTCAATTGGGTTTAAATCTGGTGATTGAGGAGGTGTACCTAAGAGTGTTGGGACGTTGTAGGCCAACCAAAGCCTATTTATTTCAGCTGTATGTTTGGGGTCATTATCGTACTGAAAGAAAAATGCGTTCCCCAGCCGCTATTTCTCGGCACTTTGCTTAATATTATTTTTTTTAATATTAAGGTACCCGTATTTATCCATTTTAGATTCTATGAAAACGAGTTGCCCCACTCCACTGGCTGCCATACACACCCAAACCATCTTTATTGAATTCTGTCGAGCGTTTTCTCTATACTAATTTGCGTCCTTTTATCCCAAATATACAAAACTTACTTTCGTCCGAAAAAAGAACGCTTTCCCAAAATTCTTTTCGCATATTTACATAATTTTTGGCGAATTCCACTCTCTTTCGGCGATTCCGTTCCGATATGAACGGCTTTTTACGTGCGACTCGACCATGGTAACCGCCTTTTCTGAGAATTATGCGCACTGTTTCATCGCTTATTGTTTTATTATATTTCTTTCTTATATCCTGCGCAATTTGGAACGCGGTTAATCGGGGATTTTGTTTCACAGCATTAATAATACTCCTACGTTCACGTACTGTAAGTTTGGGAGGACATCCTGACCGATGCCGTGAAATAATCAAACCGCTTTCTTTGTAATTAGCAACAACCCTTTGGACCGAGGAATGGGTTCTCCCAACTAATTTTGCGATTTCACGAAAACTTTTCCCGTTTTCACGCAATTTTACTATGACTTTACGCTCACTAGCACTGATTTCCTTATTTTTTACTTCCATATTAAGGAATAGTCTTTTATTCACGCAAAACACACAGACAATTTTCCAATGAAGTACTGTCACGCAGAACAATGAAAAAATGAAGGCATCAACATTGCACATTTTGGGGAATCCCCAAATTTTGGGATGTGTACGCAGACTTTTTTGGGGCTGCTCACAGACTTCCAAGTATTGAAATTACTATATGTTCGATAATTTTGGGAATTTTTTAAACAAACCTGCTTCAATACATTTCTTGCAGTTTAGGCTCTATCATCGAAATGATTAAATCAAGATCACATTATTGATTCATACGATTCCAACATAATTTAGTTTGTACTAATGAGATGTACGCAGACTTTTTTGAGTATGTGTGAACAAGTATTGTTATCGATAATACATTATTATTCATTATTGTATCTATACGTTATGGATGAGTTCAAACAAATGTAACCATAACGCATCAACAAGACAATAATTGAATTGACAGGTCTGCACAAAATTTTCATGATTTAGGTTAAGGATTCATTCAGAATGACAAGACCTTACGATTAGCTACTAAATTTCTTCAGGCTTATAAGTTAAAATCTTGAAATTACATAATGCACTGTCTGAGTTAGCACTACGAGCATTAACTGCTTCGTAGAATTGGTGACGCACGATATTCATTGTAAATTCACCTTATCAGTGGTCAGTGGCGGCTGTACCTTAAGTGCGCTCGTGCGCTGAACCACCAATTCAAAAGATTTAAAAATTACAAAATTACTTCATCTTTATTTTTAAATTACCATATTAATATTTTTTTTTTAAACATACAAAAACATATAACAATTAAAATGTCCAACTATGACGAAGCAATTTAAGCGCTTTGCTAAACTATTAAGACTTATTTTCCCTGTAAAGAAACATTCTCGTGCGCTTCGGCAAGCGCACGAGGACTGCTAATACAACTTGTATGGGTTACGAGCTAATACGCCTGACGCGTGAGACAAAAGATAGTTCATAGAAATGTACCGAGTAATGAGTCTATTCTCGAGCGCCGCACGTGCGATTTCGTTTGACGAAATTCGCCGGGTCTGCGACGGCAGCCATTACGGATGACATCTCGTTAACAGTATAGTTTCGCTGTATCTGTGACGCGTGTTAATTATTGTTTGTTAACATTAAGTAATTGTTTTTTATTTTCGTATTGATTCTATTCTATACTGTGTACAGTGTGTGTGGTGTGAGTGAAAATGAGCATAAACATTGACTATATTAAAGACAATAACAAAACTTTTCAAAATAAAGTTGACATAAAATTGGCGGGACCGCCAAGGCCCTGTCTAGATTTAAAACAACAGTGCAAATCGAAAAACAAAGCATTTGCGCGAAGTTTTAAAAGTGAAATGTATAATAGAAAGAAATGGTTGTGTGGATGTGAGCGTCTTAATGCATTCTTTTGCTTTCCTTGCATTATTTTTGGTGGAGAATCGATTTGGACAGAAACTGGAATCAAGGATTTGACGCATTTGAGTGAAAAAATAAAAAAACATGATTCTTCGCAAGTACACCTACAAAATGTAATGAGTTTGTCCGTGTTAGGCACAGTCGACATTCGTAATCAGCTAGATTCTGTGTATAGAAGCAATATCCAAAAGTATAACGAACAAGTTGATAAAAACAGATATATTTTATCGATTGTGTCAAGTTTTGTGGTGCATTTGAGTTAGCTTTGCGAGGTCACGATGAAACAATTGAGTCTAGTAATGCTGGGGTGTTACGTTGATTAATAGACTTTGTATCAGAGTTGGATACAGTCATGAAGGAGCATCTCACATCGTCTACAGTCTTCAAAGGTACGTCAAAAACGATTCAGAATGATATTTTGGACTCAATTTTATGTGTGTACCACAAAGAAGTGTCGGATATTATTAAAAAATGAGAATACGTAGCAGTTCAAGCTGATGAAACTACCGATGTATCGACCACTATGCAGATGGTAATGATTTTAAGATACGAAGAAAACGGACAGGTTCACGAACGGTTTTGGAAATATCTTACGCCGCATTCCCATACTGCTGAAGGACTTAGTTCTGTTATTATAACAGAATTACGAGCACTTCAAATAACTCCGCAACAATTAATAGCACAATGTTACGATGGCCCCTCTGTAATGAGCGGGAATCTTGGTGGAGTACAGGCTAAAGTAAAAACCGTCTATCCAAATGCTTCATTCGTTCATTGTTACGCCCACCAACTAAATTTAATAATAGAAAAAAGTGTAAGTCAAAACAAAACCGTACAAAAATTTTTTGCTAACCTTCAAGCTTTTCCAAAGTTTTTTTCACGATCACCGAAGCGTACAGAGATTTTGAAAACTATAGTATCAAAGAAGATTCCAGCTGCTCCACAAACGAGATGGAACTTTAATTCGCGGACGGTTGACACAGTACATAGCTACAAGGGGCCTTTAAAGGAATGCATGACCACCATTGTAGAAACGGAAAATGATACTGATTCTATAAATCAGGCAGATATGCTTCAAAAGTATTTGAACGACAGTACTTTTTTATATTGGCTTGAATTTTTTCAATCTATTCTGCCACATAGTGAAATTTTATTCAAACAAATGCAAAAAAGGAACATTGATTTGGTTCATATAAAAAACTGTATTAATGATTTTGAAATCAGTATACAGAATGCACGTAACACCATAGATCAACTTGAAGAACCACCTCAAAAAAGATTTAAATCGTCTAGCTCTGTCATAGCAAAAGAAGTGTGCGATATAATTATTACTCAAGTGAAAAACAGATTCAATTTTTGTAATCATTTGATAGCAGCCAAATTATTTTACTGTGAGAACTTTACCACGTACCGTTCTACTTTTCCCGATAAAGATTTCACGATCACAGTTTCCACTTACGCCGCTTTGGACAAATACAAATTGAAAAACGAACTCTCCGCAATATACAATCGCGACGATTTCATCAACGCAAATAGTGCAATTGCAATTTTACAATTGTTTTATAATAATGACCTCACTGAATCATTTTCAGAGTCAATGAAACTGTTGCGAATTCTGTGCACTATACCAATAACTTCGGTAGAGAGCGAGCGATGTTTTTCGACACTGAAAAGAATTAAAACTTTTCTGCGAAACACCATGTCTCAGGATCGGCTAAATGCACTTTCTGTGGTCAGTATTGAAAAAAAATTTATACAAACTATACCCGATTTTAATAAAAAGGTGATTGAACATTTCGCTTCAGAAAAATGTCGTCGCATAGATTTAATGTATAAAAAATAATAAAAATAAACATATTTTATGTAAATTGTTGTTTTATTAGAATTTCTAATCTTAATACTTAGTGAGCAAGTAAAGTCCACCACCAGTTCGATGACCCACCAGCCGCCACTGTCGGTGGTACTTCATATTTAAAAGATTTAAGACCAGATTAAATGAAGCGTGTTGTTGAAAATTATTAAGTATTAAAAAATAATTAATTATGAATTCCTGAATTTATAGCACGTCTTTCCTTTCCAGCAAACCCGTTATCTTTCAGCAGGATAATACTAGCGAGAGGTGAGAATGCCACTGAGAGGGTGGGGTTCTAGTACTCCACGAATGGTCGGTTTCACGTTGCGGTCGGTACGCGGTGTCATATTTTGAATTTGCGTATTTTTTATTACAGGAGATTTTTTCGGTTTTGAATTCCAGTAGAGTATTTCAGGCACCGCGTCGATAATATTCGGGAGCGTGTATTTTTATATTTTTTTTCCAGTGGTTGTTTATGTTCCTTTTCGCCGGAATGAAGTTACGTAATTTAATGGATGGAAGTAGTTCGACGCGTTTTAAATCGGGCATCTGAACCGGTGGCTGAGTTTCGGACTTTTTCTGGTCGCGTTAGACCCACGAATGAAACTCCTCTCTGAACTAGCTAGCTAGCCAGTAGGCACCTCGGAGTAGACTAAGAGTGTCCGGACTTATCGACGTGATGGGTACAGTCAGTTGTCACATTCCAAGACTACGTCTAGCACCGATGAGAGTCCGGTTTGAATTTCCTTCGGGAAATCTGCACGTACGAGACGTGAGAAAACCATTACAGAAGGTTGTGGGATATGTTGGTGTGCACCTCTTATTTTTAGGTCGTATCGTGCAGCTGTTTGATGTTTTTCTGATTTCTTCGTAGTACACTCCGGCGAGCCGTCTTCTTGCTTGGCAGTCTATCGGGGGCACAGTGGTAAAAGCAAGTGGCGTCTATGCCCGTCCTTCAGCGAATTTAATCGGGACCGAAAGCCTCTAGCTGGAGTACCCTCGATCACAATAAGTTTTTTTCCCATTAACTTCCATGCTTAAGTCGATTTTTCCAATGTTGGCCACTCGGTTCAATCTGGTCACACACCGACCATGTATTTATTACTCATATTGGCATGCCACATTTGGGCACTGTTTAGGCCCCGATCATTTTTACACTGCGATTCTCTAGTATTTTTGATTTTTTTTGCGCAGTGCATGTATATATATTTTCCTTCAAAGTCAAAGTCAAAAGCGCTTTATTTCAAACTAATTGTTATAAATTTTAAAAGAATATTAAGCAAATTCCAAACAATAACAATCAAAAAAACTTAATGGCCCAAATGGCTCTCTAAATATATACGTTATCATTAACTCATTTCATCAAAAAAACCATAGCAAATTCAATTAATTACGATTATTACATATTCTTAAAATTTAATTGGAAAAAGGAGAAAAAACCAACCAACACTATCCTAAAATTATTTATAATTAAGATACAACAGTGAAATTTTGATCCTACACCTAATATGTTGTAACTTATTTCTAATAAAATACAATCAAAAACTTTATCTTATACTTAAAAAATTCTATAACAATGGTCCTAACCTAAGTGTTTAATCTTATCTCTAACGCAATATAGTAAACATTACATATACATAACCTATACCTATAACAAAAATAAACAACAACACTAAATGTAGCAATAATGAGCTGAAACTCAAAAAAACGAAATAACGAAAAACACCAGAACTGAAAAATAAACACGAATAATTTAGACATTGTCATTCAGCCACCAATACCTGGATTGCCCCGTCTCAACTCGATCAGCTTCAACGAATCTAGCAAATGAGTACCTCCATTGAAATCGTTGGTCTCCTGAACTCAAATTAGGAGGATATTAATCTTTTTATCGGTGGCCCGTCGATATATGTGGTATATGACTGGGACGCCGTCAGAATCAAAAACATATCGATTCATGTCCAAATACACGAATGCTTCTGGAGGAATGAAGCCAGTAGCGAGGCAAGTCGCAATATACCCGTCTGTAAGGTGGAACGGCTGTGAAATCCAAGGGTTTTCACTCACAGTCACAGATCTTGCGTTTTGATTCCGAAGAAGCTTCAATATGAAGATATCGACTCCTGTCACTTCAGCAGTTTGATAAATTCTTCTATTCGATATATAATGTTTCCAATCCGTCTCAGGCTCTCTGTACAAACCAGTACATGCACGAAGACATTTTCTTTCGAAAACTCTTAATGTTTCCATAGTACTAGCGCTCTGGTTGTACCAGATCTGACATCCATATGTCAAAACTGGTCTAACCAGGGTCTTTTAACAGATAATTTTGACCTTTTGATCAATGTATCTGGAATGAAAGAGTTTTCGAAGGACCATGACTACTTTAAGTGCCTTACTGAGCATGATTTTCACATGTTCAGTATAGTACAGATACTGATCGAGATAAACACCGAGGTATCGAACACAGGATTTATGTGGAACCCGGTCTAGACTACCCTCACCAGCCATGATGTGGAAATCTTTCCAATTACGTTTCAGATCTTGACTGACCCCCTGCAGCGTTGTCCGAAACAAGATTGTTTCACACTTCTTCGCATTGATTTTCATTCGCCAATTGTCAGTGTACAGCTGTACATCATTGAACATTTTTTGGAGATTGCTCTGAACTATTGTAGCTTTTCGATCTGCCGTATAGATGATCAGATCATCAGCAAACGCTACCAATGATCGCGTTGGCGAGACGTTAAAATCAAAGCCGTTCAATAGCTTGCGAATGAAGATTGAGAGGAGCAGAGGCGCAGTAACTGTTCCCTGCTGTAGACCATTCACGACCTTGAACTCGCGCATTGTTGTTAGATTTCCATCAGTTACAACAAACGATTTCCCGTATAACATATTACACATCATGGCGACAAGGTGTCTGGGGAACTTGTCCTGAAGGAGTTTAAAAATTAGTCCATCTAACCATACCTTATCAAAGGCTTTCTCCATATCAATGAGACATGCTCCAACACATTGTCTATCATTTAGTTTCCAACAGATGTCTGAGGTTACTTTCGTTATTGCATGTGTGGTCGAATGCCTGGCACGAAAACCAAATTGGCAATTCGGCATCAACTCATTTTCCTCAATGTGGGCGTTTTATGCTCTGTTGAGTATCACTTCAAACACCTTGCTGATGTTAGGCAGCAAGCTGATTGGGCGATAGCTTTTGGGGCATGAAGATTCTTTTCCTTTCTTCAAGATCGGAAATACCTTAGCCTTTTTCCACTTATTTGGGAAATATGAATTGCTCAACATGTTGTTGAACAATATGCAATAGTTCCTAATAGCAACCTCCGGCAAATGTCGGAGAACTACATTTGGAATACCTTCAGTACCATATAATTTCTTGTTGTTTATCTCAGGGCAAGTTTATCCAATCCTTCACAAATAATCCTGTTTCCATGTCTATCCGGAGTCGTACTATCAATTTCGATACCAGCCCTATCGAGAAGATTTATCTCATCACTAGTGACTTCAAGATTCGATACCTTCACTCGAGACTTTTTGCGGAATATGTTATACACTTTCGCGAACACGCCGTCTGAGTCCTGTGGGCTAATACCCCTCAATTTTTCCGCCCATTGATTGCTGACCTCACTCCTGAAGTATGACCGGATTAAGTTCCGGACATTCTTCAGATGTAATTTCAACAAAGACAATGAGTGATGGTTGTAGTCCAAAAATCGTCGATAAATATTGTTGACGCGTGTGAGAAGGAGGCTTTTCAATCTTTTCAACCTTGCGATGGTTGGTGTTTCATATCCTTCCATATTGTTTCAATGTTTAATCTTGGGAACGACTTTCTCAATCGTTTCCAACGGCAGCTTCTCTAACTTCGACAAATAGACATCTATTTCATCGTTAGTTAGATTCCTGTCATTAGGGACCATTGAGCAAGAGTTGCCACCATTAGAAGGGGGACATTGCTTCTGGTACTCCCGATTCAACTTCTTTTGAAACTTTCCCCAGTCTGTTTTTTTGAAGTTCAACCGATGACTTATATACATTTCCTTTCACCGCTATTAATGTTACCGCGAAATAATGACCGTTACACTATTTTAAACAAGAATTTTTCATTGGCGTTTGAAATAGATGCCTTTTCACTAATTTTTATATCACATACTATGGATTTAAGTATTTCACTTTCATATTCGTTCTAAAAAATGTTTTTCTGTTTATAGTAATTGCTTCTTTTCCTTGCTACTATTGCTACTTTATTAAGGCTGGCTTTGTGGTAACAACTAGGTAAATTTAATTTTTTTAAAATTTTGTATTTTATTCAAAATGTTATTCGTTTTCGTCTTTCATACTCATAAGCTTACTTTTTCATTAAACTGACATACATACGAGCATTTAGTAGCTACCGAAATTCAATATCGACAGTGTTACGCCTTTTAAGTGAAGTGGTTAAATTCTTTTTAAAAGATAATTGAATATAAATCAAGAATTTATAAATGCAGGTGGCTTTTCCATTAATAAACGGTCATGCCCTATAAAGGAAGCATGAATTGATAATGATAATGTAGACAGAATAAATTCACTTTCAACGAATACAAATTGATTCGTTTTTTTATATTCAAACCCATATTCAACCCACCTGTGGCCTTATCTCGATAAAAATAGCATGCACATTTGTGATCAGAATTATTGATTTAAATTGATACCAACACCTGTGCAAGGATTTTTCGGAAATCCTGCCTGCAGTTAGGCATTTTTTTACTCCCAGAATTAGAAAAAAACCAACAATACACTACTACCTATAAAATATATCAAACAAACCCGGTTTTTCCTAGCACCAAATTAAATCAATTCAAAGCGTCCACTTGCGATGTCATTCACTTCACTTTTTCTTTCAATTTCAGCATTTCGTTTTCGCATACTATTTGTCCATTTCTTCTGGTGTGAATGTGTAGAATAAATTTCAGCTCCACGCTTCATAGTAAAACACCTGCCAAACGCGCGAATTTTACCGCGAAATCTTTAACAATCATCTACAATCTAGATTCTACACATATGCTACCGTACTTACCTAAGGCGAAGCCATCTTTCGTCCACTGAACTTGTCCGGCTTGATTCGACACCTCACACCTGAGCAATGCTTCGGATCCTTCCAGGACTTGGAGATCATGCGGTGATATACGAAATTTCTGTTGTTGCCCATGGCATGATGATATGAATATTCCAGTCGTTACTGCAAGAAACACCGAAAAAACAGTAAAGAAATTAGAATTTCAATAAAAAACTAGTCCATCATTAAAAATGTTGAGAAAATGAGTGAATTCTGTTGAAAGAGGCGTGATTTATTGATTGTAGCCTATTATCATCGGTCAATTAAAGAATACAATTTTGAAAAAATCCCGATTTGAAGAAATGTAAATAAGTATGTATGTATAATAAATCACACAACTGAAATCAAAGAAAATCGAAGATATACCAACACAAACTGCCATACTAATAAAACGTTGATTATTGTTCGATTCGATCTAATTCGGTAGAGCTAAGCGTGAATTTTATTTGATTTTGAATAAAAATTCATTCTCATCGAAAAAGTTTTAATAATACGTTACACACGCTGTCTGGTATGTTTTTTTTATATAGCCGCTCACTAAAGCTATCATTATTTTCTGCTTTCTTTACACCATCTTCTATTGCTGATGGCCTTACTAATGCCTTCAATTTTTGAAATTTTTTCTTCGATTCAGATTACCTGATCTTGCGTATCATTATTGTGGACCGTTGAGATTTTTTGCTCATCGACTGATCTTAACTAACTATGAATATACAACTTAAATAAAGCCAGAAGCCTAATCAAAAACGGCCGGATATTAAGGAAAGGTAACAAAAGATCATTGGATCGTAAAATGTATCTATTGCTCGCGATCAATCCCATTTGGGAATTGAGCCGTTTTCTAGGTTTAGAAACATTTGGTAAGAACCGTTTATGATAAACTTTAGAGGCTCATTTAGACAAGGCAATCAAAATTTATTGATTGTAATACTCACAAAACCAAACTAAAATTCAGGATAAAATCTGCTTGAAATTAGAATAGTTTTATGCAGGAAATTACTTATTTTGAAGAGAGGTGCAACGTACATATTTGAATGTATTCATAGAATTAACGCAGTACTTATGGAATGGAAATGAATATTATATATTTAAAAAAAATGAATTTTTCACATATTACAAATTGTCATACGAAAGAAGCGAAAGGTTCTATTTTTAAGAATTGATCTGCGAGTAGTTTAGAACTACCCTAAAATTCAATTTTACGTAGAGTCCTTATGGAAAGCTATTTTTATAGCGAAATCTTAAGAAATCAGCAGATATGCTTAATTAAATGATACAACGACCTAGTGCATATAATTTAAAAAATTCAGTATATCGTGGGCGATAATATTTTTAATTATTCATCCATTAGCAAGCACAATGACTGATACTGGGTTGCGGTTGTCAAACGTGTCTTAAGTGCCAGCGGTGATTATTGCGAACTTGAACCGCTTTAGGTACCTTAACTCGATCTTGTATTGTACTAGGCAGATGGACATCCACCAGATGCATCGCTGGCGGCAACAGCGAGTAACGAACAATAGTAATCTATACCGGATAAAGAGAATGTAGTCAACGAGGTACACAAAGGAATATTGATGGAATAAAAAAAATAAAAGGATGTTTGTCGATTAACGGCTGGACGTAAGAAACAAAAATTTATTTGTTATAAGTTATATAATAAGAATATATGTAGAACAAGTTTGTGCGGAGTAAACATCAGTACAAGTGATTGAGGCCCTATTCGAACCCTATTTCGAGCACGACAATTTCCATGCACACGACCATTAATTTACTCGCATGAACATTGCGTTTGATAGTATTCTCAGCATCAGGACGGAGTTAGACAAGCTGTGGATTATATCGATGAAAGCTACCCAGAGCTTTTGATGAAAACTACTCCCAATACATCGAGGGCAAGGGACGGATTGTGGTCTAGTGGTTAGAGCACAAGTCCGTAAACCGAAGGTCTCTGGTTCGAGTTTCGTTGGCGTCAACGAGATTTAGTTCGAGTGATTCTTCGGACGGACTATAAGCCTGTTCAGTTATGTTACCTGCTGGTTTAAAATCAGAATGTATCCCAACTGGGTGGACGGACACACGGCCAAAGCGTGATAATGATCATATTACCTTGCGGAGTGCCAATACGTTTGATCATGAGAATGATATACTCTAACTTTCTCTAAGAGAAGGCCCGAAAGGGGCTGCAGTGCTACGAAAAAAAGGCACGGATTCAATGTGATACTAGAGGGTGATTCATAACAAGTGTACACATTTTTGTCGATAAAAAAACATAGTTTTTGTAAAGATTGAGCTGTAATGATAATTTATTATGAAAATTTGGTCCCTTACAATTAAATATAAAACATTACTTCGGGCATATGTGCACCTCGTGCTGCTTTACAGACTATCAAGCGATGATTGTAATTTTCGATGACATTTTCGCACATTTCTGGCGTTATTCGGCGTATGTTGGCTCGAATATTGTTTTTTAATGCTTCAGTAGTCTAGAGAGCATCAGCGTAAACACGATCCTTCAGAAATCCCCAAAGGAAGAAGTCACAAGGAGTTAAATCACATGACCCCCCGGCTAATTTATGGGTCCATTTCGTGAAATTATTAGATTCACGTAGAGCGCGAAATGTTTGCACTGGCGATTCATTATTTTTGTAAAAAGTTTTAACAATAATAAAACTTTCGGCTGATGTGTATGATGCCATGGTTAGAATTGTAAAACACCAAACTTTCATAATCTGTCAATATATGGACCTGAAGTTGGTGATAAATAAGAGTTAAGGCCCATTCACATGTGTACACTTGTTATAAATGAATGTTATCAATCATATAGGAGGGAGCGATTCCATATGAACAGCGGAAGTACTTTATACATCCTATTCATAGGATTAACCATAAGGAATGGCAAGATATCTACAGAAAAATCAAAATACTTTGAAATCCCAACAAACTGCTGGCAAAGATGATGGTGTTCTTCTGATGCAGAATGGTCAATCAAATCCAAGCGGTCCTAATTACATAGATGGTAGATTGTATGAATTAGGTACCTTCAATGCTCTCAGATCGATTTTACCCCGATTCTTTTTGTAATACCTAAAATTCTTCCATCAGACCCACGTCCCGTAAAACGTGTATGATCTCCGCTAGCCGCAGGAATCCAAGATAATCCTTGCTATGCAATAAGCTTCTAGATGCGCACTTCAACTACAAAACAGAGTCCCGCAGTAGTGTAAAGATGTTGTCAGAAGTCGAAATTCGATCAACTTTATTAGTAATAGGCTTGAGGTGTGGGATACGTGTAGCTAGTGCGATTTAGCACTTTTGTTCCATTTCTATCTGTGGATATCTTTGTATCTAACTGGCCTATAGCAAACAATACAACTAGATTATGTTAGTCATGTATCACAATGTTATTCACCTGAGACTAGGGTAGGTGAGCCTCCGTTCATTGTTGGTTGGTCTTAAGGGATGCAGGGTACTGTTAGCGTCTTCATCTATCCTGTCAAACAGTTTTAGTGCGCGGTCTAGTATGTATTTGTCAATAGTGTCTAGTTTGAGATCTTTATGAATGTCAATGTTCTTAATCTGGTATGGTATCTTGGTTCACAATCTACTCGGATAACCGAGTTAAAAGTGCCTTTTCCATGACTTTAGAGAGAGAGAGAGAGAAGACAGTAGACTTATTGGCCGCTAATTTCGCGGGAAAGTAAGATCCTTATCTGGTTTTGGGATGACGAATATAATTAATGTTTTCCTTGACTTCGCGTAGGCGTAATATGATGTTGATGATATCCGTCAGGGCTTGCAGTATGTTGCCTGGTAACCATGGCATGGTGTTTGTCAAAAGAGGGGCTTTCCGTTTATTTGGGGTGCTTATCATGTCGTTTAATTCCCTTAAGTCTGGTGGAAATCCCGATGCCACTGCCAATCAGAAAGACAAATTTCTCGTTGCCATTTAAGTAGTTTTGTCCGAAAAGCTCCTTAATACCGTCAACATTTAGCATTTCAAACCATTGAAATCACAACTCTGTGATTAGATTTAAAGTTAAAGATAAACATAAAATAAAATCTCAATACGCTTGCTATTTATACGCAAGAAATAATTTTTAGCAACTGTTTTATAGTATTTCCAAATCAAATACATCAAAACATGGTTTCCACGATGTGATTGGAAAATCCTGCTACTTGTAGAAATAAGTTTCGATGTAAAAACAAAGATGATATGACTCATGAGAGGAAATGAACTAATTTGTGTGCAATTTGCGGCCTAGTTGAAAGCGAATAAAATTTCCAACCTGATCGGGTATGTTTTGATTCGAAAAGTTAACAAGTTGGGTAGACTGAACTACGCTCATGTCAAAAGGGTTTTCTACTTAACCTACAATATGTGGATAAACAGCATGTTTTAATTCAAGAAAAACTTTTATGACATGCACAACAAATATATTCTTGCTTTAAAATAACTCCATTTCAACCAGCCTATATTTTGCTCCAATATTAATACGGGTATCGGTGTGGTTATCTAACAGATGGGATAACTTGATTTTTATTCCAGTGATTTACCTTTCCAAATATGTGTTGGAAAGCTACTGTCATATAGTTTCAGAATCAGTATGTGTCACTTAGCTGAAGCGTAAACAACAATACTTTTTTTTTTACTCTGAAAATCTCGAATTTTGTGCCGAATAAAGTGTTTTTGCGGTAAGTACTTCTTCATTGAAGAAAAAGGCTGCCGATAATCTTCGTGTTTTGGTGGGAGTGCATGGTGTGCATGCTCTAGCTGAGCGTACATGCCAGGAGTGGTTTGCATGGTTTAAAAGTGGCAATTTTGACTTGGAGGACGATAAACAGCCCGGACAGCGAAAAAAGTTTGAAGGTCACGAATTGGAGACATTGCTCGAACAAGATCCATCCCAAACTTGGAAAATCACTTCGCGTCGCTCAACAAACCAATTTTCAAAAAAAAACCGCACCGGTACTCCTGGTACTTAAATCATTGACTGATCTGAATCCTAAATGTATTTTCGTTATTCATACTATCTGAAAATTTGGAGAAGATTGAATCAAAAATGTAGGGTCTGGTTCGATGCAAGGCCCCTGTAGTAGAAAAATCGTATATGATTGTTGTAATCGGAGAAAATTCTAACGGCTATTACGTCGGTAAATTTTATTGAAACATAGAATAAAATGATATTTTGAAAAACTACCTAAATGGCTGATTTCATCTAATTTAATGATACTGATATAGTTTTGCTGACAAAAATGGTAGTTCCTACTACCATTAGCAAAGTTCAACGAATCTCAGCCTCTATGTTGTTTGTTATTGGATCTAGTTCCATGATTTACAAGGCTTTCTGCATTTTTTTTAAAAACCTACTAGCTTTCCGTCCTTTCTATCCATCTGTCCGCCCATCCACCCGTCCGTTCTTCTGTCTGTTCATTCGTGCGTCATAAGAAATATCTTTTTAAGGGGTCCCCCCCTTAACGAAGTGACCCTAAACAATTTTGGGGTATCTAATGAAAGGTCTTAGCACTTTCAGAATCTGAAACATGTCATTTTTTGCATTAGAAGTCAAGGGAGGGTAAAATGCATAGACAATATTTGTGTCCCTTCCCCACACGATTGGACACCTTTGAGCCGAAAATCCGAAAAAATTACGAAAGTAGGTCTTTATGAGTTCGAGGGCAACAAATACTTCAGAAAACAAAATTCACTCAACTCTGTTAATAATGGTGTGATTTATAAATTTTACCTTTTTCCCGTAAAATCAAAACGTGCCTTTAAACTTCTGTAAGTTTTACATTTATGTAGGTTGATATAAGACCCTTAGGCCTACAAAATTTCATGGAAGTCAAATCATAACTAAGTGAGTTATCACCATTTCAATTGTATGGAATTGCAAAAACAACAAATGTTGATAGTTATTGTACTATATATTTCAAATCGACCAAGGCACTTTTACTTTCTTCGGATTTTCATGAAAATTTAAGGAATAGTGGTTTGCTTGAATACGTTCAAAGAGCAGAGCATTCAGAAAAATTATTTAACATCGAATAAAATCGCAGCCGTTAAGTGCTTATGAACGAAACTTTGCATCTTTTGGATGAACTTGAACGACTTTTTAAGCAAGTATTGGGTGAATAATTCAAATCGTCCATTCATGGCATCAGAAAATTTTTTTCGACACCTAGAATGGTTACAAACCCCTTCTGTCAGGAGCTTTCTCATGCCTGCTGGACTTGTTTCACCTATGAGGGTTAATTGCAGGTACCCATCTTCAGTCATTCATTAACTTGAATCAAGTGTTAAAAGCATGTACCTTAAACGTTGAATTAAATTATTCAATCTTTGAATTTAAAACAGCCACTTTTTTGTTTTACAACTACTGGTACCACTAGCTGAACCAATTCTCAAAGATATTCGTGACACCAATCATTCCTGAAATTTTCATGCAAACTTTTGCTATGTTTATGGTCAAATTATTTTATCAAAAAAGAAGAGACCAATCACTGAGGCTGTAAAACGAGCCTATTTCCATTACTTTCAAATCTCGGTAACAAACCTTGATAAAAAATGGGTTCCTGGTGTAGTGTGCGAAGAAAAAAGAAAACATTTACGATTCGGCAACCTAATGTTATGGAGAGAACCAAAAAAACACACTACTGACTGTTACTTCTGCCTCACTGTAACTACTGGTTTTAACAACAAAAACCAAAAGCACATACAATATCCTGAAATTGCATCAGTCACGAAATCTGCGCTACATTCTGAACAAGTTCCTTATCCATCATTACCCAGCAGTTCCAGTAAGGAAAATGAGCCACAGCTCATGGAGTTGGAAGTAGATGAGACGGTTTCGAGCCAGGAGATTGATTTCGAAGCTCTTCCCGGGTTAGAATCGAATTGTGAGCCACATTTAATATCACAAGGTGAATTAAACGATTTTGTAGGAGACTTATAGCTTTCAAAAACCGAATCTAAATTGCTTGCGTCACGACTTTAGCAATTGAATTTGTTGGCCTCTGATACCGAAGTAACTTTTTACCGCAGTAGGAGTGATCAATGCACGAAGTATTTTGGATCAAAGGAGGGGTATGAATATTGTGAAGATATTCGTGGACTTTTTGCATCAATGAACCAGTCATAAAACCCTGAAAAATGGCGATTATTTATAGATTGTTCAAAAATAAGTTTGAAAGCAGTATTGCATCATAATGGCAACGAAAAACCATCTATTCCCGTAAGGCATGCGGTGAATTCCAAGGAATCATATGAGTTGATGACAATATTAATACAGCTTATAAAAGATGAAGAACACTATTGGAAAGTGTGTGGAGATCTCAAAATTGTGGGGCTACTTCTTGGTTTGTAAAGTGGTTATACCAAGTATTGCTGCTTTTTATGCTTATGGGACAGTTGAGCTAAGAAAGACCACTGCATTAAAAACGATTGGCCAACAAAATGAATGTTAAAAACAATCTTCTGATTGATCCAAAAAACGTGATTTTACCGCCGCTTCACATTAAACTGGGATTAGTGAAAAACTATGTCAAAGCACTTGACAAAGATAGACAAGCTTTTAACTATTTAAAAACCATTTTTCCTAGTGTGTCTGATGCAAAACTCAAAGAAGGAATCGTTGTGGGGCCTCAAATAAGAAAAATATTAAAGGATGAAAATTTTGATGGTTACTTATCCAGTATCGAAAAAGATGCTTAGTATTCATTTAAAGCAGTAGGGAAACATTTCTGGGAAACAATAAATCTGAGGATTTTCAAGAATCATTTCCAATTTATTGAGAAGTTACCAAAGAACGGGAGTGAAAATGTCGTTAAAAATTCATGTTTTACATTCTGACCTGGATTGTTTTCCTGAGAACATGAGAAGCGTGAGTGATGAGCATGGCGAACATTTGCATCGGGGTTTTTGAGTATCTTTCCTCAAAAACCTTCAAATCTCGAGGATTTTGGGATAAAAATATGTTAGCGGATTACTACTGGTCTATAATAAGGGAAACTGATACTAATCAGTATAAAAGAAGGAGAAATACGTCCCATTTTTTATTTGTTTTTGCGATAAACGTATAAACATGATAAAAAATAAATATAATCAATATTAATAAAATTGGACGTGCAGTAGAGGCTGGCGAATTGGAAAGTGTGTTGACAATCGTTGGATGGACGGCAGATTGCTGGTCAGTCGGGCGAAACAGATCAAGTTGTTTTGCAGTCGCGAGTCATCGCTTACGTCGCTGGCCATTTTGCTACAACTAGAAGATGTTCTCCTATCGATCTCTTGTTCCCGACTCGATCGCCCTCGCCAAAAAACAAAACTGTGTCAACTTGGACATATTTAATGCCTCAATTTTTGCAAAACTTGGACCGCATTAGTGCTATTATTATCAGTCCAGAGTTTACGTTAACAAAAAACAAATTATACAATTCCTTCAATTTTCCCCTGGCTCTGCTAAGCATTCGTTTCCGAATCGATAACCTACTGGAAAAAATTCGGATATCATCTCATAAATGCAGTCAATTTGGAGTATTATCTACAAAGTCAAACAGTTTCAATAAATATTACTAACACAATATCCTCCTTTTTAAAGAAGATGTCAACATTTTTATCAGCTGGAAATAATTCATGTCTGACTGTCTCCATTACCAGATGATACATCTAGGTCTCATTAATCTATTCCGCATCGTATGGAAGCTAGTTTTCATACAAAAGTTTCTCCATAATTTACCTGTGGTTTGAAGAGCAAAACGTTATTTTAGGCTTAGAAATGAGAGCAAAAATAGGGAATGTGATAAAAATTCTTACTCTTTAAAGCAAATTGATTTACAGTATGCGAGCGAATGTAAAAAAATGCCCGAAATGGAGGCTTTCTATAATTTGCTTTCATTTGGAAAGCAATGCACTTCTAGTTGCAGATCGAGCGTATTTGTAGCCTATTTAAGATTAATTTATATATAGAGGAGGGCGATTAGAAAAAATACAAACGATCATCGGGGTTAAAAATAAGTTGGACGATAGCTAATATTTTTTTTGTCCCTTAAACAAATCTTCAAGTTGTATCAATATTCTTTTTTTGCTTTACACTCATAAAACAATATCACAAACATAAATTCAAGTTTTATTGAATCTAGCTTGAAAACCTGTTAAAATTTCTAATTGGCTAAAATATGTAAATAGGAAAATCAGCTCACTAATAAAGTCAAAGTGTAATAACTTCTTGGTGAATCTCAACATTCTCATTTACTCTTCCGCTAAGGGATAACCTTTCATAAATTGTATGACTGGATAAATAATTATACTATAGCAGCGCACTCGGGTGCGCTCCTCCGTTTCTTTCGTTAACAGGGGCTCCTGCCCGGGTAGAGTGGCTTTCCACTTGTGCACCCTTTTACGATATACGGTTATGTGATTTCATTGCATAACGCTATAGCATAAATCGGTTACGTTTGTATTTCTCATTTGAGGGAAAGAGTCGTACAAAGTACTTTTGTATGAGTTTTTCACTCAAATGGGAAATGCATGGCCACGTCTACGTTTGGAACTTGATCCAGTTGGGAGAGTGCGAGGGGGTACTGCTTCCATATGGATGCCCCACTCTTATTTGTGGGCCATAAGGATCGTCGGTAACGACGAAGTCTCCACCAGTCCGTCCGTTTTTGCTCGGCCCAATTTGTTCTTCGAACAAACATTGCAACCCTTAGTAGGTTACCTAGACCTCGACACCAGTCGATCGGCATTCGACCTTTTTAATTTGTGAATACGAAATATTTTTGTAGTGGGTCCTTGTGCTAGGGGGAAAGAACCCGCTCCACGACACCGCAACGCTAGCCTGCCAACGCATTCACGCGTCCCCAGACAAGGCCAATTTCGGCGGATCTCAACATCCTCTTCCGCCGAGGCAGCAGACCATCGCTGCAGTCCTGAACGGAAATTGAAGCTACCCATTTCACTACACCTTTCTCGTCAAATATGAAAAATACCTAAACCAAGCAACCAGACCTACTTTCGCATCACATACTTTTCACGAAGGACCAAGGACCTCACAAAGACCTGCCGCCCGGAACTCTGCAATGGGTAAGACCGCCGCTGGTAACATAGGTATTAACCAAACTGCCATCAGAATTTGTCATCCAACAAGTGTGGCAAACATTTCTTTGCAGATTTTTGTATTGATTTCTGACTCACAAATAATAAGAATCACCAAATATAAATAACAATACAGCCCAGTAGGCTTAAATTTTTGCGAATTCGTGATCTTACTACATTTCATCGCATAATCACATTTATTGATTCCTAGAATCTTCTAAAATCTTCACCGCAACCAATAACCAATTATATCAACTTATTCAATCTCCAACAAACGATTATTCGGTCAATTTAAGAAATTATAAATAGAATCTACTTTCCTCTTTTATCTTTTACACATCACACCTGATGATCATGGTTAAAGATACATCCCAACTAAGGCTTGAGGCTACTTCTACATATATAGTAGATGATGATCTTGTTTCTCGGTCGTATTTCCTGTCGGCGTGACGCGATCCGATAGTTGCTTGGAGTTTCATGGAGCACACGCCATAAGTGTGTACATGGATCTCCCATCTTACCATTCTTTCAGAAAAGAAGAAATAGAAGGAACTCCAATATGTACTGCAGGCAACTTAAAGTCAACCATTGCAACGTTCGTGCAGATACTATCGAGGTGGTACTTCAAATCTTGAAGATTGTCGTTGAAATCACTTCATTGAAGATGGGTTGCAGGTATCTGCAAAATCGTATAGGTTAGTATGAATACACAAATACTGTAGGTCTCTTGACTTTAGAAGATGTTTTCAAACATTTTCAGTTCGACGATCTTTCAGCGTCTGTTTATACATTCAAGTATGTTTGTTGCTGAGGAGTCATACAACTATTAGGTTTAGTTTTATCCTATAAGGGCCAGAATTTATTATCATTATTATGGGTAGTTAGACTGGTTCAGTCAATGGAGTAGATGATGCTCTTGGTTGAAATGCCTACATACCTTGGCAAGCCGCAAGCTATTAAGATGGTTCAAATTGTAATCATTTGCAGAATGGCTATATCAAACGGCTGCTTCAATTTTATACGTTTTTGATGACAGTGTATGGATGAAGTTTTGAATTTGAGGCTTTAAGATATATTTGAGTAGAATTATAGTTTGTTTAAATAAATTACTGGTTTTAGAAAACAGAAAACGAAAGTTGGCTTGCGGCTATGCTTCCATATATAACAACGATCTGGCAGAAGTCTTCAATCATTTCGATATCTTCAAAGATTATAGCTAATTTCGCTACGACAGTTAAAAATCCATCAATCATGGATCAGTTATAGTGTTGTAAGCTCTGCTTAGGCTTTTAGTCAAATCATCAAGCTTACCATAACGGAGAGATTTTCGCGGTAAAATCACTTTTTTTCTGATCACTTGAATCCTCCATCAAAGAAACTAGTTTTAACGCCTACTCTTCAACTTTGATTCAACGGCAATGTCGCTGCACTTAAACAGCCTGCCAACACCAACGCATAAAACCAAAGAAATTGATTTGTACGCGTCCATGGACAGTTTCATAGCCTTTTTACATCCCGACTCAGTTTCCTAAGACGTGACGAGTCCATCTTTATAACTTTCCAAATGTGGTCATCCGCGAAATCTTTAGAAGTAAACCTACATACGAGTACATAGGCTCGTTGGATGTATGTAGCGGTATTTTCAGAGGAGTGTAAATCGATCCAACACTCTGCTTCCTCCAATCATTCTGCAGAACTCGGGTTTTCTTATAAAATTAGCCAAGAAACATATTGTAATGCGATTGTGAATGAAAGAATGGAGGAAACAGTTGTTGTAGTGTTTGGCGCGTGGGAGAAATCAGATTTGATCTTCACGGTAATATCTAAGATGTTGTGATCTTCTTCATGTAGCGCGAGCGCGTTCATCTTAAAATGATGAAAACAAGATACCTGTGGTGCGATGGAAGCTATGAAATATTCATGAATGGGTTCGAACTAATTCATGTTATAAAGTACTTTTCAATTTTGCAATTGTTCAAATCGCCACCGCATGATTGAATATCGTTTCGGGGCAATCATTACACTGTGGTCGGATAATGATGATGATCATCATCCCATCAGGAGGCATAAAACATCATTATGTTGTTGAATTTCAAGTTATTTTGGTGAAGCAATAAACTTGTCGACAAATTACTCTTAAACATACGAAGATGAATGCTGCATGATGTCTATAGATGGGAGGTCTGTTGGAGGATGTGTTTTATGGATATCGAGCAGAGATATCTGTTGAATGCATCCGTGGGCGTTCTTTATGGAGGATTTTGAATGGGCACGTGATACTTAAAATTCTATATAAATGGTGTTAAAACTGTGACACTAAGTTGAAAAAAAGTTAGAGAAAATTATAATTTGATTTGCATATACCGTTTAAAGTGCTCTAATATTCGAAAAAATTTGGCGAGACGTAAAAGAGAGATCGCAGACTGTACGACGCCTTTTTTGCAATGCACCTGCTTTCACCCAACTTTTTGCAGTAAACTCATATTTTAAGCAAATATATTTATATATTTTGCTATAACAGTCATTTTTATTTTGATTTCATCTACTTTCTAGCTGAATACAACAAACATTCTTCTGGATACATTTTTGAAAGCAGGATTTATCCCAATATGTTAAATTATAACGACATCAGATTGACAATTTTGAGTGCGAGCACCAGTGTATGTTGATAAAAAAATTTCTTCTTCATCATTTTTCACTGAGTAATAAGACCAGATTTTTAAATACCTTTGGAGGCTAACATTAATGGCAGCAACTGGAAGAGGCGAAGTTAGGGAGACATTCATCTTTTCTGCAACACCACGAAAAATGTCTTAAATAGAAACTTTGATCGTTAGAACAATTTGCTTAACGAGACAACTCTAAAATTCGGAGTGTAACTATTTATTTTATGCAGTTCGACAATTGTTTGGTATCAAAAGCAAATATACTGAAATTCTTAAAAAATATTACCTTTCAAGAAAAAGTCAATATATGGCACGATAAGACATTTTTATAAACTTACAAAAAGTGAACATAATATGAACCATATGTTTTAAAATATGGAACCTCGTGAATTTGGTTCAAAATAATAAAAGAATAAATATTCTTGTTGTTTAAAGCTAAATCAACCAATTATTAGGGCTTAAACTTATTATTGGTATAAAATGTGCACACATAGAAGTCAATTATACCTCTTATGCCAGCACATTCTTCGTGAGCACGTTGCTTACACGGTGAACATTTTATCCATTTCTCTCCACGAACTTCTTCAGAAAAATGACCCTTACATAACCAGCTGTAGTAATCGAACATTCAATTTGCAGGAAGAGATCGCAAGCATATACGAGTAATTTATGTTACGCAGAATAATGTTCGAATTTGAAATTTATTTTACGCTACATAAATTTCCTAGCGACGTATAAAATTCCGCATAAATTGAATGCTGGCAGCACTACCAACGTTTTCAGCGGTGCGATAGTTGGTTCTGTCAGACTGATCGACAGGAGTGGGCAGTGCATTGGGAATGCGAGGTTGTCAGTCGAAAGTTCAAATCGAATACAAAAAGTTCCAAGTCAATTTATTTGAAACTTAAAATATACAGGGTGGGCAATATAGTAGTTTCTTTTCAGATCACATGTTATCTTAACACTGACAGCTATTTTCCATTCAAAATTATATTAATGAGTCAGTATTAACCTTCCGCGGAACGAAATGAATCGATTTATACTTGAACAACGTTGGGAAACATTGGAATAGAACTGGATGGCGATTTTTCTCAAAAAATCATCTTTTATGATGAGGCACATTTTCATCTCGGTGGCTATGTGAACAAACAAAACTGCCGCATCTGAGGCTCGGGAAACGTACATGTGATTGTCAAAAAGCCGATGAATCCCCAGCGAGTGTGGTGTGAGTTCTGGAGTGGTCGCATCATTAGATCGGCATCCCACAATCGTGTTCTTTGTGATTGCGTTAATTTCGTCGTCCAATGCGCAAATCCGCGACTACCCACCATACAGTCCGTGGAACGTGATCTGGTCGAAAAATCGGCGCCGGATAAAGGAGAGAAGAGTCGCGCAAAACCCCGCGGCTGTGCTGAAACCAAACCACACCAAATCGTTGCAAATCGCAATTGGGGCCCAGAAGTCAACACGACATGCAATTTTCAGGAGTCGTCGTTCACCTCTAAATCATGAGTGCGTAATTCAGTTATAGAAGTCGTTCTCAGTTTTAGTAGCGGGTGGGCATATCCGTCGCGTTCTTGGCTATCCAAAAGCATTTGGCTCTCGAAATTGTCCAGTGTGATCATGGAAATTAAAAAACTGCGAGAAGGAGAACCTTGAATTGCCCCACCAAGCAACTTGATGCTGTCTCCACTTGACTTGAATAATTGCATTCGACGTTTCATTCCGACGCAAACAAACTTATGTATGGATGGCTTTCAACCGAGAGCTAAGAGTGAGCTTGAGCAATATTGCTTGTGGCTATATTCTGGCACGCTGGAAACGAAACGGGCAACTTAGTAATTAAGCGAATTATATTCGGAAGATGTATCTGACCTAGATTTTTCAGCAACAGCTCGTATCTAGTTCACGCTTATAGATTGACTTTTCCCTCAATTTATTTGCAATGAGGAAAGAATCTCCGGTATGAGTAACACTTTAGGGGTTGAACTATGACCGCGACACGGGTAGCACGGAAGAACGGCAGTTTACATGAGAATGCATAGAAATTATGGTGGATAATATATGATAATGAGTGAATGTAATATGATTAAAGAAAACAAAGGGAGTGAAATTCTTACTGGCAAACATATAACCTTGCAATGCTTAATTTTTCGGGAGTCGCGGATGATTGTGTTCATGTTTCTACCAGTTCACTGATAATGTTCTCTTGAAAGACTAAATTTTTCCCCAAAATACCAACCCACTAACGAAACTTCAACAAAATATGATGCATTGATACCATCGAATAATACGAGTATTTAGGCGCTAAATTTGCCAGCCAATCTATAAGAGAATTGCACCTAACATTTTAATGTCTAGCAGGAATGGGAAGGCTTTCCATAGTGTGAGTGAAAATAAATTTACTAGAATGAAAGACGATGCATTTAATTTGTACGATGATTTGGAGGACTTTGACTACGACGTGAAATATGAAGGGTCTGAAGAAAAACTTAAAGAGTTTAAGCGTGAATTAGATGAGGCCAAGCTGGAAAGTTGGACGAGTTGTATTGTCGGCATGTTGGACGTTGTTTTAAATGCACCGCAGCTAATTATCCGCATCCATTATGCGAATGCAAGGAAGGCTGCATGATTAAGCTGGGAAGCGAAATATTTTTCAATGGTTTAGCCGCTGCAAAAGGTAGGGCTCCATGTTGCCAGTGTGTACTTCGGTGCAGCAGCTGCATCTTTACTCTCTGCATTTCTTATGTATTACTGCCAAGATAGTTGTCTTAACTTCTTTCTTAAAAATAACTTTGAAGATAACTCATAGTTTTGTCCCTGAGGGTCTTCAAGTAGTATAATAGTTTTTTTGCCCTCGTAAATCAATTATCACAAACGAATGACGCTATAACTTTTATAGTTCATGTAATTTGTATTGAATGTAACACAACAAGTGAAAACAAACACAACAAGCAAAGGTTATATAATCCTGATATTGCAATATTGGAACTTGGTATCGGGCCAAGTCGAAAGAAAAATACCTCAATTTCAAACAAATACGTGATGTTTTCTTTTGTTTTAATTTTTTCAATTGATAGAATGAAGTTTAATTGGTACATTCTATTGTAGTACACCTTCTATCAGTAATTAACCGTGAAAGTAAGACTTAGTAAATATTTTTCTTTTATATTAAAGTAGAGAAAAAAATAAAATGGATTATTAAACTAAACCGTTGGTTTAGGACCCGAAACGATGGCAGACTTTTTGTATAATTTGGGTTAGTCATCGGACGCGCTCCGCCGTGTTGTCGCTCACCACTTTTATGGTATAGGGTTATGTGATTCCATCACATAATTCTATAACATAAATCGGTCATGTCTATATTTCTCTTTTGATGGGAAAGTTCCTGCAAATTATGTTTGTATGAGTTTTCCATTCAAAAGTGAAATATACGAGTATGGCCACGTCTACGTTTGGATCTTGATCCGGTTGAGAGGATGCGAGGGGTACCACATCCATCTGGATGCCCCACTCTTATTTGTGGGCCATAAGGATCGTTGTTAATGACGAAGTCTCCGCCAGTTCGTCGTTTTTGCTCGTTCCAACTTGTTCTCTGAACAACCAAATTCAACCCTTATAGGTTACCTCGGTCTCGACACCAGGCATGTTTTACACTCCTTAATTCGTGAATGCGAAATTTTTTCATAGTGGGACCTTGTGCTAGGGGGAAAGAACCCGCCCCACGACACCGGAACGCTAGCTTGCCAACGCATTCACACGTCCCCAGACAAGGCCAATCTCGGCGAATCTTACCATCCTCTTTCGCCGAGGCATCGCGACCATCGCTGCAGTCCTTTACGGACATCAAGATACCTATTTTCACTACACGCTGTGTAAGATCGGTGTAATGCGGAAAATCCACAAGCAATTCAAGCACTGAAACTGAATATTCTATCAATGATACCTTGGAAAATTGGGCTGAGAGGATGGCCTACTGTCACGCCAGTCGTGGCAGCCATATAAGTGAAATTGTATTGGCAAAATATAAGAAAATAAGTTGAGTTTTGTTCATTTTATTGCAGTTTTAAAAAGAAGCTTGTATTTAGCCTACTTTATAGTTTGCGGCAAAGCAGCACGTGTCTTTCAAGTGTGTGTATATGAAGCTCCCTTAAGTAGAGCGCCGGGAGTATTTTGTAACCGATTTATGACTACGCATCAAAATTGTTGAATCAAACCTTTTTAGGGTTTTGTAAAATAATTTTACAAAACCCTACCAAAATCGCGTCCTGTCTGTCCGTCTGTCTGTCCGTCCGTCCGTGTGTCACAGCAGTTTTTCTCGGAAACTACTTTAGCTAGAAACATCAAATTTTGTATGTAGGTGTAAAGTGGTGCTCTCTTCAAAGTTCAACTACAAAAAAATTTTTATAAGGTATTTAAAGGGGGTCACCCCATATAGGGGAGTGACCCCCCGAAAAAAAAATTTCATTGTAAGTAGCCGATATGGGTATCAAATGAAAGGTCTTGATTAGAACTTTTCAAAACAGGTCTTAGTTTGGCAAAGTTTGCTTCGAGGGGCGAACAGGGAGGGGAAATACACGAAAAATTTGTGTCCCCCCCCCCTCGCGATTGGACACCTGTGATCCGAAAAATCTGAAAAAAATCAAGAATGTAGGCCCTGGTGAGTACAACAACAACAAATACGTGAGAAGACGCAATTCACTCAACTTTGTTAGTAATAGTATGATTTATCGATTTTATGTTTTCTTGAATAAAATCTTAAAGGTACCCTTGAATTCAATGAAATTCAGTACATAGATGACTGTTTATAAGATTAATCTATCCTGAAAGTTTCATAAAGATTGAATAATATTTAGCGAAGTTATAGCGGTTTGAATTTTCCTGTATCACTATGGAACAATATGCGCTGCATTTATTACTATGGCAACATATGGCTATGGAACAACATGAGCTTTTTACCGACTCAGACACTACAGTTTTGCTAGGATTTGGATGAAAATTTCAGGAATGAGAGGTGTCATGAATATCTTTGAGAATCGGTTCAGCTAGTGGTATCAGTAATCGTAAAACAAAATAGTGGCTGTTTTAAATGCGAAGATTGAATAATTTTGAGTTATTTTTTCCCAACTTCAACGTTTAAGGTGCATGCTTTGAACACTTGATTCAATTTAATGAATGACTGAAAATGAGTACCTACAATTAATGCTCATAAGTGAAACAAGTCAAGGAGGCGGGAGATAGCTGTCAGTTTTTGCTTCAGTGGGGGCACAGGGGGGAAACACATGTAAAATGTGTTTCCTTCCTCGCGAATGGACATCTAAAATAATTATCAAGGGAGATATTTATGAGTACAACAGTAACAAAAACCTCAGGAGTCGAAATTCGTTCAACTTTGTTAATAATAGTATGATCTTCGCATTTCATATTTTCTCCAATAAAATCATCTTTGACATGTTTCTTGATTTGATTCGATCTCGTGACTGCATTTTGTAAATTGAATACAAAACCCTTCTGACATGAGCGTAGGTCTGTTTACCCAACTTGTTTTATATTAATTTCACGACTTATCATGAACAAGTAGATAAATGCAATAAAAAAATTAAATTATGCTTCACACTTAGTGATATATACAGGGCTAGTCAAATGAGTACAATAGCACATTTCAATACTTGTATTTTTAATAGAAAAAAAAAATTAAACGTGACGAATGGAAATTTATTATGAATAGAATTTAACTAAACAATCTCTTTCAAAACACAAAGTGACATCGCGTTTGATATATACGTTGTCGACATCTTAGCTGTTTAGCTGATTTTTATCAAACTACGAGGTGCATTGGAAGGTTTATTTTGAATAGATTGTTTTTTCAAAATTTCAGAGGTAGTACCTCTGATATTCCTAACGAAGGTCGATACTTTTGCTTGCATTTGCTATTGAATATAATTTCCAGGCATTGACAAGTGCAACACTGAACATGTGTGTCCAAGGAAGCCAACACTATTTTTTGCAGAAATTTTGCGATTGGATACCTTCCATCCGGAAATCTGGAAAAAATCATGGAAGTAGGCCTTTATGAGTAATACAATAACAAATTAGTCAAAATTCGAAATTTAATCAACTTTAATATGATTTATGAATTTTACGTTTTCTCGAATAAAACTGCAACGGTACCCTTAAATTCAATAGAATTCGACAAACGAATAGCTATTTATGCTCCGAAAGTTTCAAAAAGATCGAATCGTATTTAACGAAGTTATAGCGGTTTGAATTTTCCTATATTATTGTACTATGGAACAATACTACTAAGGAACTACATGGCTATGGAACAATATGCGCTTTTTGCCGACTCAGACACAACAGATTTGCTAGGACTTGCATGGAAGTTTCAGAAATTATATGCATCATGAATGCGTTCGAGAATTTTTTCAACCAGTGACATCAGTAATCGCAAAACAAAAATGCGGCTATTTTAAATGAGAAAATTGAGTAGATTTTTGTAATTTTTCCCCAACATTTAAGGTATATGCTATTAAGCTTGATTGGATTTATTCGTGAATAGCTGAAGATGAGCACCTATAAATTAGAGGTGAAACAGGCCGAGTAAGAAGGAGAGAGCTCCTACCGGAAGGACCTTGTAACGATGCAAGGGTTGAAAACAAATTTTTTGACGGCATGAATCGATGACTTGAATGATTCATGCAATGCATAAGAAATCGTTCAGATTTATTCAAAAGCTGCAGAGTTTCTTTCATAAACACATAGTGACCGCCATTTTGTTCCAGCTGAAATAATTTATGTTTTTCTTTTCAAATCAAAGACTATTACTCAAATTTTCATGAAAACCCGAAGAAAACAAGAGTAACTAGGTCCATTTGAAATATGCACAACCATCAACACGTGCTATTGTTGCTATAATTCCAAACAATTTAAATGACTACAACTCAATTGATTATAATTTGTTTTTCATGAAATTTTGCAGGCATAAGGGTTTTATATCAACCTATTGTATATAACTGTAAGAAGTTTATGGGCACCGTTTCAATTTTTGAGGGAAAATACAAAATTTACAAATCATAATTATACTAACAGAGTTGAGTGAATTTTGATTTCTAAGGTATTTGCTGCCCGTGTACTAATTGTTTTATAGTTTGCGGCTCAATGGAGTCTAATCAAGGGAGAGGTGGTTGGCCAAATTATTCATGCATTTTACCTCTCTCTGAAACATCTGACAATTAAAACGACTTTTTGTTTCAGATTTTGAAAGACCTTTCATTTGATACTCTAGTCGACTACATTTGAGGAAAAACAAGTTGGGTAAACAAACCGATGCTCATGTCAGAAGAGTTTTGTACCCAACGTGCAAAATGCAATCACCAGCAACGAATAAAGGCAAGAAACATGTCAAAGAGATGTGGACTTTTATCAGAAAATTCATCGCTTTTGTACTTTCAACGGTCATTTTGTTGCAAACTAACAAAAATCATCAAACCATGAATTCCCCAAAAAATGTATATTACTGATCTCATTTGAAAATTAAGGAGATCAAATCAAAACTGCAGTGTCTGATTCAATTGAAAGACTGTAAAATACCAAAATCGTGTATTACTCCTGTTGCATTTGGAGAAATTTCAAATAGCTATAGTTTCCGTGAATATGATTGGATTTTCATCAAACTTGCAGAGTATTAGGACCTTATATGAAACTACTCAAGCATCGGTTTTCATTAAATTTAAGAGTATCCATAGGATTTTACTGGGAAAAATGTGAAATTCGATGCTTATACTATTATTAACAAAGTTGAGTGAATTTTGACTTCTAAGGTATTTGTTCTTATTGTACTGATAAACATCTGTCTCCGTAATTTTTTTCAGATTTATCGGATCACAGGTGTCCAATCGCGAGGGGAGGGGAACATAAATTTTTCGTGTATCTCCCTTTCCTGTGCGCCCCCTGAAGAAAAGACAACAGTTTAAGCCGTGTTTTGAAATGTTCTCATTGAGACCTTTCATTTTTGTAGTGAAACTTTGAAGAGGGCATCACTTTACACCTATATACAAAATGTTATGTTTGTAGCTTATACGGTTTGCGAGAAAAAGTGCTGTGACACATGGACGGATGGACGGACAGACAGGGTTTTGTAAAATAATTTGAAAAAACCCTAAAAATATCCTAAGAGCCACTTCGCTATAAGGAGAACCCCCCTTTAAAAAAACTGTGAAATATTGAAAAGACCTAAAGTTTTGCGAGACCACAACTTCTGACCTTTTCTTAAAGATTGAGCTTTGTAGCTTCTATAGTTTCTTAAGAAACTTGCTATGACACACGAAAAGACGGACGGACAGATCGACACGAAAAAGAAAGTTTTTCTAAAATTTCCTTTTGAAAGCCCTAAAAATCGTAGTAGTAGATCCAATAACAAACAACTTACAGATTGAAATTCGTTGAGCTTTGATAATATAGGGGTTTCTATTAAGGACATAAATCGATTGTGAGGCGTGCTGTGTAGCTAGTGGTACCGTCTTGCTGCAACCACATATCGTTGATGTCAAGTTCATCTAATTCTAGTCACAAATAAACTTCCAACATAACACGACAGCGCTCTCCATTGACTTCATTGACATTGATCTTTGAAAAAATTTGACCCAATCAAACCTTCAGCATGAAAACCACACCAAACAGTAATTTTTTGCGGATGCAACGGTGTTTCAAGAAGCACATGTGGGTTTGTTGCTGACCAATAAGAAATGCGCTTATTAATAAAGCCATTGAGCCAGAAATGAGGTTCATCGCTGAAGACTCAGAGTTTCGGTAGTTATTTTTTTATTGATTTCCAAACGTTGCTGGTTCACGAGCTTCACTATGATAAAAATACTGACTTTTACTAACATTTTTCATTGAAAAAAGTTTAAGCGTGCATTCATATAAAGATACGAAATTGTTAAGTCCCCAATACAATACCCTATAATAGGAGGATTTAACTTTTTTGTCTGTATTAGTAGCATTAAATGGGATAAAATCAAAACATCTAAGTAGTTCTTGAAAATATCCTTAAAGTCTACAAGTTTCAATAAAATGTACAATAGTTATAGCTACTTGGATTTCCTCCGATTACAACAATAATGTATGTTTTGCTACAAGTACTACATGGGCTTTCCATTGTACCACACGCTACACTTTTGATTATTATATCAAAAATATATTTAAGATTCCGCTTAGTCAATGATTTTAGCAATATTGGAACAAAATGTGGGTCGGCTAAAATGGAATTCTTTTAAAGCATGAATTTTGATTGAATAAAAGCATTCTACATATTGTAGGTTAAGTACAAAACCCTTCTGACATGAGCGTAATTCTATCTACCCACCTTGTTTAATTCTGCCAGAAATAGTAACGGACACTTCTTGCTGCGATTATCTCGGACGGTTTCTTTACCCTGAATCCCGTTGCTCGTAATCTCGTAAATAATGAATTGCTAGTGAAATACTTATCAAAAAATAAATTCCAGCACAATTTTTGAGCCAAGAGGTAAATCTTTGTTTTTTTGACGTTTTTTTGCACTACAATATGTATCCTTTTGATAACAGTAGCCCGTTGAACTACAAAGCAACCAATCTTTGCATCTGAATCTTACTAGTTTTCCTCGGATAAACTACTTCGAAGAATGACGTCCAAAGTATTTCGCCATGGCGTTATCTATCGATAAGCTTTCATGGAAGATAACCCAACTGAGAAATTTTTTATTGAACTGCATCATGAATGGTCTAAGCTTCCACGTTTTATCTGTTGTGTCGATTTCATCATTGTTAGGAAGATGCAAGTATCTTTTTAGGGCTTTGTAAAATTTTTTTTACAAAGACCTACTAGTTCCATTACCTATCTGTCCGTCTGTCCATGCGTCACAGAAAGGACAGAAATGATGATCTCTCAAAATTTCAGTTCATCCCAAAAATTTAAAATTTTTTTATGGTGGTCTAATAACGAAGTGGCCTTAAAAAAATTTTTAAATTAAAGGTAGTCAAGTTGGATATCAGAAGAAAGGTATTGATTAGAACTATAAGAATCTAAAAGAAAAAGGTCATTTTATGTCCAGGTCGTGGCAAAATGCACCAAAATTTTGTGTCATACATTCCATGAATTGAGGTTGAAAAACTAATACAGTGGCTCACAGCTTATTTGATGCACTTCAATAAAAATCAGACAAACTGCTGTACTAATTTAAATAAATATAATTTTCCAAATCTGTTGTTGCAGTTTTTAAATATATTTTTCTGTAATTCGGGGCGTACAAGAAAGTGAGAAAATATGTGTCAAAAAGCGCGTGCATAGAATAGTTCGCAGCTTATTTGATGCAGTTATTTCTTTCCCTCCTAACGTCATAAATGCACGCTGAATATCAGAATTTTTTCACTATACTGATAATTGTATATTTCGGATTTATATCTTTGAAAAAATAATTTGATGCGATTGCTTAAAAGTAGTTAAATTTTGCATATTTACAATGGATTGTAGGGAAACATTTAAGCAGCGAAAATAAGTAATTCATTATTTTAAAAATGGTGAATTCCAATTAAAAATAATCAAAATTGCTAATTTAAGTTCATTAACAGTCCACTGTTGGAAAACAAGGCACTTAACAAAATCTTTACGCAAACAAGAATAGCGCATAAGACGAGATTGCTGTTCAACACGCTTCCTCCTATGCACTTTCTTTTTTCGCGTCGTACTCAGCTTTTTGCTAGCTGGTATTTTGCTTGCACCCTAAAGATAGGGCATTCCCTCTCCTTGCAAACATCTGAGTAGTAACTCAGATGAGCTTTGTGTCAGGGATGGGGAAACTCATTACTGATCACTCGAATGGGAAGCAGTCCTTGCAGGTGTCTTTGCTGCTTTCACAGGGAACATGTACAGGAGCATCTAAGGATGAAGTGACCGAGTCAACAAACTGGGTTTAGTGGCTCTTCCACATCGGGATCTAAACCGCTAAGCAATGTATAACCTGTTCACTACAGATCAATGTATAATCCGAAGCTGACTGGTGGAAGGACGGACCAAGCAGGCTCTTGTGCACCGCAAGACAGGAGCAGGTTTGGTGAGCACTGATCTAAGCTAGAACACTCTATGGCGGTAACACCAAGTAGTCAGGAAGCGACGATAAATAATAAGAGGAAGACATCGAGCCCTACACATTCGGGGGAAGCTAGATGGTCACCATGGACCCTCAGGGTACCGAGGTTTTGGAGACCAGGCTCATTCTAAGGCGTCAGCCTTGACATGTGATAATGTGGTAATTCACTGGTTGTACGTATTGGGTTGTTGACCAACGGAGCCCCGGTTGAAGTTGAGTGCGAAGGAGCATTCTGCAACCGTTTATTTAAAATCTCGGGGAACATCATCGTCCCACACAGAACAAACGGTCTGTTTGTCAGCGGAGGTATCTTACATGCTAGACGCTCAGATGAATGGACCAGGGAATGGTGTCACGAAAGTCGCCAAGGCTCCAGCTTATGAGGGCGTGAATTTTACACTTATGAATGATGGCATCCTTACTGAGTTGCTCAGGGCGATAATATAGATCCGAATTATAGTCAAGAATCCAATAGGCATTAAAGTTCGCCTCAAGATGTAGAGTCCAGAAGTATCTACGCGAGGGTGGAAAATAATTTCATGTAAGCGAAACGGCAGTGTAAAGGCTAATGACTTGAAAACTGCTCTGGTGGTCGGGACGGAGGCAGCCAGTGTGAATCTTTCGATGCCTACTCTGAGTTGCATTCTTACGTGCTCTTGTGGAGACTTAAGGTCACCTTTCTTTCTTTAGAAAGAGCACAGAATTTATCTTTTCCCCAGATTAACATGCAGCACACATTTGCCACGTCACATTTAATACAGACAAAAATATCCTAACTTATAAAAATTGTTCAAGAGCCATGAGTGAGGAACAAATGAGTCTATGGACAGAGAATGCCTGGCACGTTAATCTTGTGTGATGGCGGATCTGACCAACCACGGCATGTTTGGTAGTCTCTACGAATGTGTGAGCGTCTCTTTTGAAACAATTCATTCAACAAGACATGTTCGTGGTGAAGATTTCGTATAAAGAATACATGCATTGGCACGACATCATTGATGTATCAGTCTACCTTCCATAACCACTCTAACTTCACCCAGCAGAATACTGGGGACGACAGTACATTACACTGAGACCAAAAGCGTTGAGCTTATATTGGCTTGCAATGTCAATTCACAACATTATCTTTAGGATAGTAGCGATTGCAATATGTGATATTCAAGATATGAGAGCGCACACAATATTCAAAGGTGCGAAGCCTGCTAGAACGCGGAATTTGGAGTAACATTTTTGAGGAAGAGGAGTTTAAATCGTACGTCATTGATTTTAATGCAGTCAATCATCGATTGTATGCGATCGGTATAAAGCAAAATTCTTCCAAAATTTTACTGATAAACGTACACGCCCCTGCCGAAGAAAAGGACGAAAAAATGAAGAAAAGGCTCTTCAACCACTTCGAAAATACTAGTTGATTCATTGCCTACAAACGAAACGAAAATAGTTCTGGTGATTTCAACGCTATCACATCGCGAAACGGCTGGAGTATATACCCTCAACCATGAAATGCATGACAACGGCTAGTGCCTGATTGACTTTGCATGTAGCAGAAATCTAGCCATAAATTCGATTTGCTTCCCACATCAGCGCAAACATAAAATGAGCAGGGTATCACTTGTTGGCAACACACCAAACCAAATCGACCATATTCTGATTCAACAACGTCAGTTCTCGAGCATACTTGACGTCCATACATACCGAGGAGCCAGTTGTAACTCAGATCATTACTTGATGAAAGTAATCTATCGACGTCATATAACATAGGCGTATTTGGCGAACACCAGCCACCTACAAAAATTCAACATCAAAGTGCTCCTAACGGCGTCTGTGGAAGATAATTTCTCGGATACCCTCGGCAACTAGCTGGATGGCCATCCTATGATGCATCGCCGTAAACAAGGAACGAGCTTCGGATGGAAGTGAAAGCGGTAATTAAGATCGTGGCAGAACAGACGATCGGACACCAAGCCCGGCGCTAAAGAAATGATGGGTTCGATGATAAGTGCCAGAATGCGTTCAACAAAAAGAATCAGGCGTACAAAGAATACATATTTAAGTAGGAAGACCAGGGCTAAAACAGAACACTATGAAAATCGCTGAAGAGTAGCGAATAAGATGATTCGAGTTAAGAAAAGGAAATACTATAACGACCAATTGAGAAGCATTGATGTAAGTCTATCAAACAACAACACAAGACAATCATACAAAGTAGTGAAAAGTTTGAAACAAGGTTATCAGCCCAAGACCATGTTCTGCCTTGATGCCATCGACAACATCATCGCGAATAAAAACAGGATTGAAGAAAGATGGGCATCGTATTTCAAGAACCTTCTTAGTCCTAGGCACAGCTCCAGAACATCGGAGCCTATAGATGCCTGTGGAGAGCTTCCATTGGTCCAACCAACTTTGGATGAACCTTGCTCTATCATCAAAGCCCAAAAGAATAATAAAGCGCTGGGCACCGATGAAATTCTAGTGGAGTTCATCAAATATAATGGCAGCAGTGTTCATAAAGCTATTCACAAAGTAATCCAGCACATTTGGCAACAACAACATATGCCAATCAATTATATTCCCTGTCCACAAAGAAGGTGACAAAGTATAGTTCAAAAATTATAGAGGCATATCACTACTTTGTACGGCGTACAAATATTTTCAAATATATTAGAAAATAAAATCGGATCATATGCCAACAGTATTATTGGGAAGTATCAAGGTGGTTTCAGAGCAGGTGGATCAACAGTAGACCAAGTGTTCACAGTCAAGCAGGCACTTCAAAAATGCTGGGAGTTCCAATATAGACATACATCAAGTTTTTGTTAACTTCAAGCAAGTGTACGACAGAATTGGTTCTAAAGTACTGTACCAAATAATTCTTTACTTTGGCATCCTAGCCAAATAAGTCCATCTTACCAAAATGACAATGATGTCAACGAGCTCCCAAGTCCGCATCAATAACCAACTCACCGATGCCTTTGATACAAATATCGGACTATAGCAGGGAGATGGGCTGGCCCCATTCTTATTTAATTTGGCTCTGGAATATGCTTTAAAAAGGCTACATGTCAAGAGAAGAGGTACGCAACTATGCAATCAAGCCAAATAGTAGCCTAACTGCCAAAGAAATTTTCTTGAAAACCAACAGCGAAGCAAAACTAGTAAGGCTACATATCAATGCGACGCAGTTGAGGACAAACACCTCAAACACACAAAATATCACACTTGGCGAATGCAATATCGAAAATGTGGGCACATTTGTGTATTTATTCGCCGAAATAACCAGAACAGCAATGAAAGAGATGAAATACGCCGAAGAATATAGCTCGCAAACAAAATATTTTACTCAGTTTTGACGATGTTAAAGACCAGTTGCATACACAGGAAAACAAATCTCCAAGAATACAAATTTGTGATAAGACCTATGCTATACTATGGATGTAAAATATGGACCAACCAAAACATCCACAATAATCAGAACAAAGTCTGATGGGGACCAATGGCGAATTCAACACAACCAAGAGCTGTATGAAATTTTTTGTGAGCCGGAGGTCTGAACAGTTGTAAGTCTGCGGAAACAGCGATGGGTTGGCCACATGAATCGTATGGATACACAAAAAGGTATTCGTTGGGAGAACTGAAGGGCAGAGACCAATGGAGAAACCGAGGAAATGCTGGTCTGACTCGGCCGTTTGAGACAGTTAATTGCTGCTTGGATTTCGAAATTGGAGGACTCGGTGAATGGACCGAGACACTTGGAAGCGCTTGTTGTTGGAAGAAAAGGCCCGAAAGGGGCTGTAGTGCTACGAAGAAAAAATGAAGACAGAGAACGCGCTGAGACGGATGGAACTCAGGTCATGGCTATATTAGTTATATGTAGATATTGATTCAATGGAAGTCTTCGGTTCGGTCTCTGGCGGCGGCACGATCATAATTTTAGTGAACCTGATTTTTTTCAGCATGCTGTTAACTGGATAACGCTAAACAAAAACTACAAAAACCAAGGATTTAAATGGTTTTATTTATTTTATAGATACAAGCTGCAGCTTAACAAAGATATACGGTCGTATTGAAGAAAATAAGAAAAGCTGCTAAGAGGCTGTGAAGTGGACGTTTATGGATACAACAGAATCCCCGGCAATTTGTTTTTTTCTTCTCGCACTGAAAATTGAAATTCAATTGCAGTGCTTCCACTCCTCCAGTTGCAAAGCACTCCGCAGCATCAAAAGTGATGAGTATTTTTTTTTGTTTTTATTAATTAAATTAAAATGTGGTTGCATTTAAGTTTCTGTTCATTAATTTATTTTTGGTGATTACGGTTAGCGTAATTTATTGATAAGGGGGGACTTTAATTTGCTTAAAATATATTATTTACTTTTTCCTTTAAAAAAGCTCATTTAATTACAATTTTTACTATCAAATAAGCTGCTGAAATAAAATAATATGTTTTTATTTCTTGAAATTAATCTCCTCAATCCATCACTTCCTGCGTATGTGAGGTGGCCCAGCATGGGGAGCAGATTTCCCGGAAGACCCATGGCATGACTGAGCGCTAACCGGCCTCAGTATGCCATCCCGGGTTAAAGAATCCTCAGTTATGTATTAATATCTGTAACTGCGGTGAATTCCCCGGTTGAAACAAAATTTATTTACAAAAATAAATATGGTTTTTATTCAATATAAAAGCAAATATAAGAAACGGATAAGTAAATGAATATCAGCACAGTATGATGGACAAAGCCAGCGATCAAAAAGTATGCGTAATTTTTAACGCATGACCATCTTTTGCGTACACCAGGATTAAAACTCACAATTCATGCAAAAGTAGTTTACAATCGGGGCAGATAATAATCGCTCATATTAACACTAACGAGGGAGAATGCTACTACAGATCTGGATTGCATACCAATTAATGTTCATGATATAAACCCATTTTAAGCTTGCATTATGCAAGAATAAATTATTTGCTGGAAAAGCAAAGATCATTAGCTGTAATTATCTCTTGAACTTTTATCTTAGAGAAATGAAACCCATGGAATCCTTTTCATACAATTTTTTCTTACCATATAATTAATAGCAATGTAATACCCACCAGCTGATTATATGAATTTTTCCTCTTTTGTTTCTTTGGATTGCTAGTGGAAATTCTTGGAACAAAATATCCGGAGAAAAAAGGAGCAAATACATGTACAAATCTACTCTAGGGACATGCTTACATAAGTTTGTCGGAATGTAATTAACAATATAAATAGCCCCCCTAGGCAAGAATTATAGCAACCCAAAGACAACATAACAAGACAACATTTTGTCTACTACACACAGATTTCATTTAAATGTAATGCATATCTGTACACATTAGTAGGAACACAGAAAAGATGCCCCCAGAAATCTGTCTCTCCCAGGTGTCGGCAATCTGAAGAAAATCAGTTGAATGGAGGAAGCAAAGAATCTATTGTTTGTGTCGTCGCCGGCTTGTGCTATTCCCGGGGTCTCTACGATTTCTTCCTCGGAAAACCAATTTCCAGCTGTAATACGGGCTGGTGAATGGCAGGCATGGCTCCCACGATTCACACACTCTATAAATTGAAAACAATGCCCCAAACAATTATGGGAATCCTCCAGATCTACTTGGCATTGTTCTCGTATGCATGTTAAATATGAAGAGTTCCCTCAATGGATAGTTGGATAAATTTCCTTCTCTCCATTTAGATAAAAAGTCTTCAATTTCTGTGAATAATTTATTGCAACTTCGCAGATACATTTTAGACTCTTTAGTTTTCCTGTAGTTGTAAATCATTGCGTTGTATTGCCAGAAGAATAATGATTAAGTTTTGATTTCTAGGTTTCAAGTTCTAATGGGGCCAATCCGATTCATAAATTACTTCTGTAAATACGTGATTAAGGATTGGTCACCATATGATTATCAGACAAAGAGTATAATTTAGTGAGACCACACTGCGACTGGATGAAAACTTTTAAGATTCAATGAAAACTATAAAAACCTGCTGAGGGGACGATAATCTGTGCGGGCTTCATGGTTTTGTTTGATATACTTAAATTGGGCAGGGACCCCCACGCAAGCAATCTTTGAAATGTTGAGGATGTAGGCGGTCTTAAGCTCTAGTCAAGCAAAGATATTATGAAATGTGGACAGGTGTGGTAAACATTTTAAAAATGACTTGAATTTATCGGGAAAGTTTTTGAAACAATGAACAGATTTCAAAAAGAAAAGAAAAAAGGTGCAGAATTAATATTATTTAATGTACTGTTATTCGGAAATATTGCTGGAATTAATTTAAGGTTTAATTGACTTTCTCACTTGTACTTTCATCACTTTTCGTAATTTGTTCGATTGCTGATGGTAGCCAAAGACTGACCAGCAGACTGCAAGTTTTTTGAATAGAATAAAGCAAACTAACTTTATTGATTTTCCTGAATCTTCCCAGTCACTTGAGTAGCTTAGCTTAAGAGACAATAAATAAAACAGCAGCAGCAGAATGAAATGATAATGGAGGGTTTATTCCAGGTAAGGAACAGTTAATTTATTTTGCAAACAATTTTTGCTAATACAGAGTAAATTATGAGTTGTTTTGATTTAATTCAAATAATTCCACTCAACGGAGAACCAAACAGCTTTAGTGGATTTTGTAACTAAATCATTAAAATAGCCTTATGATAGTATTTATCATTATTTCAAAGTTAGTTTATTAATACAAAAAGTAAAACGATCGCTCCAAGAAAACTCAAAACTGAACCATTGCTGGCTATGTTTTATTGCTTGGGTTTGAGACAGAGATTCAACGTTTGGTAGAGGCACAGAATATCGAAATATCCAAATATGTTTAACTTCAGCTGCGCATAAAATGATAAATTGCCCCAGATTTTTTGAAAGTTGTGCGGCCCGTACTCATCGAAGGAAGGAGATTAGAGGCGTTAACTGCGCAGCCATGCCCAAGAATTGACAACCATTCGTGTTTATTATTGTCTGAAACATAAATAAATGACACCAAATCCATTGAATTCTCGCAGATCATAAAAAGTTCAATAAGACCTCTAGTTAGGAAAACTCAAGGATTTTGAAAGCTTCGATTCCATATATTAAGGCCTGTTAGCTATTGAAAAAGTCAAAACCATAGTTTGAGTAAGAGATATATTTTGCAAGTGATTAATTCCTCAAATACAGGAAAATTTCATTAGAAGATCTAAAAAAACGATTTAGCTCTAATTTAAAATGCATTTTGTACTGAAAGAAAAAATATACCCCTGCTATACTATGACGGAACTAAATTTCAAGAAGTTTAAAGGTACCATTTTGATTTTATGGGCGAAAATGTAAAATCTTCAAATCATACCATTATTAACAAAATTATTTGATTTCTGAGGTATTTGTTGCCCTTGCTCTTATAAAGGCCCGCATTCGTGATTATTTTCAGATTTTTCGGTTGAAAGGTGTCGAATCGGGAGGGGCGGACACAAATTTTCGGCACATTTTGCCTCCCCCCGCACCCCCTAATTCATAAAATTACTTTTTTATTTCAGATTCTAAAACTTCTAACGAAGACCTTTCATTTCATACTCCACTCAACTACCTTCGAATAAAAGCTAATTTGTCATAAGGGAGGACCTTCCTTACCATTTTTTTAAATTTTTGGTAAGACCTGACCTTTTAAGAAACCATCGCTTCTGACCTTTTCACAAAGTTTGAGCATTCTAGGTTCTGTAGTTTCTGAGGAAACTTGCTGGGACGCACGGAAAGGCAGACAGCCGGACGGACAGACATTTTGCGAAACTAGTAGGTCTTTGTAAAAAAAAATTTACAAGGACCTAACAAAAGAAATTTTAATTTTATTATGAGTGTGACCAATTTTTGTTCAAAAACTCAACCACTCCTTCCTTAACCTATAGAACACACGCATTATGAAATCACAATTTGACATTCCAATGGATTTCTTGGAAATCTGCATACAAAATGACCCACAACTTTATGAAGGATTGAATTCAGGCATCACAGTTCATAAGACTAAGTTTCAAGTGGACGATGAGTCAACATCGCCTCTTTGGCAAAAACTCGAACAAATCTAGCTCTGTTGCACTACATATGCATATATCTTTGGGAAATATATCAATTAGGTCAGAGTACATATTACATCTGTCGAGATACGTATAGAATATGACGCAAAATCAACCATCCAATTTTGTTTTTGAATCACTTTTTACATAAAGAAAAAATGATTTTGTGTAGTGAAAATCTTTATTGTGGTTTTTACTATTTTTTTGTTGAATGTAAAGTTTATATCCATCAATTGGCTGCCACTAGTATTGATACAAATTTGTGCCCATTTTATCACATTTTCCATGACTTTCCGCAAGGTTTCCGGTGGTAACTGTTCGCATTCCTGTCGAGAATTCTCCTTAAGATCTGCGTTGTCTGTGGCTTGTTGCAATAAGCCCGCAACTTCAAGTAGCCTCAAAGAAAGAATTCTGGGATGGTTAAATTGAGCGATCTTGCTGGCCATGTCAAATTGCCAAAACGGGAGATTACGCGACCAGGAAAATCTTCCTTCCCAATGTCCATTGTGGCTCGTGCTGTGTGTGCGGTTGGACCGTCTTGTTGGAACCACATGTTTACCACGCCCCGCTCATGCGATTCCAGCAGTAAGAAGCTGTTTATCATGGCCCTTAAGCGTTTGCCAGCAACAGTGACGGTTTTGCCCAAAACGTCTCCCTCGTGGTGGTCTCCTTCCTCGCGAACGTCGCACCACACAGTGACTTTCAGTGTATGTTATGGCTGTTCGTACATCACACGTGGATTTTTAGTGCCACTCATGATGATTTTCCATACAATATCGTCACAATTAAATCGACGCAATTATTCCACGCTCTAGCGAAGTATAGCGCTGTTTGTATTCTGGGGCTGTCTAGCTCACAAACATCCAATATGATTCACGTACGACGCCATTTGCAAACGTTGGGGTGATTGATTTTGTGCCACCGTGCTCCTTTAAGGGTTTTATACCTTCTAAAATATGAAAATAGAAAATTCATGGCAGCGTAAACCTACAGGAATAAAATTTTGTATCTTAGAAAAGTTTATATTCTACTCATAGATAAGAAGAATACACTTTCAATGTGGGTAAAATACTTGTCAATTATGTATATATTTTATGGGAACCTATCTTATGCATGTATATAATAAATTTGTCAAATATATATATATTTATATATATATATATATATATATATATATATATATATATATATATATATATATATATATCGAACAGAACCATTTCATATCAACTGGAAGAAAATTTATCTTCTTCTTCTTCGTAGCACTACAGCCCCTCTCGGGCCTTCGCTTCTTGCAAAAAGCACCTCCAACTGTCTCTGTCGAAATGTTCTCTTCTTCTTAGTACTACAGCCCCTTTTGGGCCTTCGCTTCCCGAAAACAGCGCCTCTAACTGTCTCGGTCCGTTGACCGCGTCATGCAGTTCCGAAACCCCGAAAGCAATGAACTGTCTTCGCCAACCGAGTCAGACCAGCGTTTCCTCGGTTCCCCCACTGGCCTCCGGCCTTCAGTTCTCCCAACGAGTACCTTTTTGGGTATCCATTGTTCGTCCATACGATTCATGGGCCAGCCCATTGCAGCTTCCGCAGTCTTACAATCACCGAGACCTCCGGTTCGTCAAAAATTTCATACAGCTCATGGTTGCATAGAATTCGCCATTGGTCCCGGTCTAGCTTCGCTCCAATTATTCGCCTCAGGACCCGTCGCTCAAAGGCGTTCAATATATTTGCGGATGCTTGGGTTAGGGTCCATGTTTCACACCCATAGCATAACACAGGTCTTATCACAGATTTGTATACTTGGAGATTTGTTTTCCCGTGTATGCAGCTCGTCTTCAAGATCGTAAATACTGTATAAAATATTTTATTTGCCCATTTTCGTTATTTTGGCGCCTAAATACACAAATTCGCTAACACTTTCGATACTGTTTTCGCCAACTGTGATATTTTGTGTATTTGGTGTATTTTTCTTCGACTGCGTCATGAGCTTTGTTTTATTTTCCTTGACTTGTAGCCCTACTAGTTTTGCTTCGCTGTCGAGTTTCAGGAAGAGTTCTTTGGCAGTTGTTAGTGACCGTGACTGAATGTTGATGTCGTCCGCAAAGGCCACTACCTGGCTCGACTTGTAGGATAACCTACCTTGCGTATCGACAGGTAGCTTCCGTATGACGTACTCCAGAGCCAAATTGAATAGCAATGTGATCAGCCCATCTCCCTGCTTTAGTCCGATATTTGTGTCAAAGGCATCGGTGTCTATGTTTATCTCCCAGCATTTTTCAAGTACCTGCTTGACTGTGAACAATTGGTCTGTTGTTGATCTACCTGCTCTAAAACCACCTTGATACCCCTCAATAATACTGATGGCGTATGATCCGATTTTATTTGCTAAGATTTTAGAAAATATTTTGTAGGCCGTGCAAAGTAGTGATATGCCTCAATAATTTTCGCACTGTAGCTTGTCACCTTTTTTGTGGATAGGGAATATAATTTACTGGCTCCACTCTTTCGGCATATGTTCTTGTTGCCAAATGTACTGGATGACTTTGTGAATAGTTTGATGAACACTACTGCCACTATATTTGATGAGCTCCACTGGAATCTCATCAATGCCTGGCGCTTTTTTATTCTTTTGATGATGGAACAAACTTGGTGGGGCCAATGGAAGCTCTCCGCAGACATCTTTAGGTTCCGATGTTCTGAAGCTGTGCGGAGGATTAAGGAGGTTCTTGAAATATGATGCCCATCTTTCCTTAATCTTGATTTCATCAGCGACTATATTGCCGCTGTCATCACGACAGAGCGTGGTTTTGGGCTGATAACCACGTTTCAGGCGTTTCACTACTTTGTATGCTTGTCTTGTATTATTGCTCACTAAACTTACATCTATACTTCTCAATTGGTCGTCATAGTATTTTCTTTCCTTAATCCTAATTATCTTATTTGCTACTCATCTGAGATTTTCATAGTGTTCTCTCTTCGTCCGGGTCTTCCTACCTACTTTTTTTTTTGTATCCCTGATTCTTTTTATCTAACGCATTCCGGCGCTCATCATCGAACCAATCATTCTTCTTGCGCCGGGCTTGATGTCCGATCGTCAGTTCTGCCACGATTCTGATAGCCGCTTTCACTCCTATCCAGAGCTCGTTGCTCGTCTTTAACGATGCGTCTGATAAGATGGGAGCCAGCTGGTTGTTGAGGTTCTCCGTGAAATTTTCGGCCACAGACGCCGTTTGAAGCCTTTCGATGTCAAATTTTCGTAGCGGGCCGGTCTTCGCTGAACATGCCTTTGACATACAACATCGATAGTTTAATTTGATCAAGTAATGATCTGCATTACAATTGGCTCCTCGGTATGTACGGACGTCAAGTATGCTCGAGGCCCAACGTTGTTGGATCAGAACATGATCGATCTGGTTTGGTGTGTTGCCATCTGGTGATACCCAGGTCATTTTATGAATGCGTCGATGTGGGAAGCAAGTCAAACGTATGACTAGATTTCTGCTACATGCAAAGTCAATCAGGCACTGGCCGTTATTATTTGTTTCATCGAGGAAGCTATATCCTCCAGTTGTTCCCCGATGAAATAGCTCACTGCCAACCTTAGCGTTGAAATCACCCAGAGTTGTTTTTGTGTCGTTTTTGGGCAATGAGTCGACCAGTCTTTCCAGGTGATTGTAGAACGATACCTTCGTTTCTTCGTCTTTTTCTTCAGTTGGGGCGTGAAAATTAACCAGCCAGATTTTAAAGAATTTCGCTTTTATGCGGATCGCACACAACCGTTCGTTGACAACGTGCAACTTGAACTGCCTACCCCTAATGAAGGCCACTCAAAATTCTTGTTTTCCAGTGGGCCTCCCACTTTTAAATATTGTGTGCGATCTCATGTCTTGAATATCGTTTCCAGTCCAATTCGTTTCCTACAACCCCTCTCGGGCCTTCGCTTCCTGCAAAAAGCGCCTCCAACTGTCTCGGTCGAAATTTTATCTTCTTCTTCTACTTCTTCTTAGTACTATAACCCCTTTCGGGCCTTGGCTTCCTGCAGACAGCGCCTCCAACTGTCTCGGTCCGTTGACCACGTCATCCAATTCCGAAATCCGAGCAGCGATGAACTGTCTTCGTCGACCGAGTCAGACCAGCGTTTCCTCGGTTTCCCCATTGGTCGCCGGCCTTCAGTTCTCCCAACGAATACCTTCCAGTATTCTTAATTGATATTGACTTAATTGATATTGACTGACTGGTATGTTTAATTGATATTGACTGGCCTGTTGTAAAAGGTCCTTAACAGCGCCAGGGTAATTGAGTGATCTGACATTCCAGGAGCCAATGCCATAGTCCTATTTTCGTTTGCGAGGTCGTTACCGTGAGTCCAAGCCATTCTGAGGCCTATCTGCAGGTTTCGAAACAATTAAATGTTTTCCAGGGACATACATAACGAGCGCCGACCGCTGAGCCTCCGGGCTCATTCTTTCTGCAATGTGTGTTGCCTGAGATATATAATCAGCTCCCTCCATATTGAGGGAAATTTGGTTGGCCCTTGGAAGTCCGTTCTGTGCGGTTCTGGCTAGCTGCTGCATTTGATTATTTCGGTTTTATGAACGGCTCGAAAAATTTGCAAAGTGCGTGAAAGTGGCCCACTGCCATGTTGTAGTTCCAACGATTGAGCTTGTCATTGTGGCCTCGTACACAAATGATGCTACTGCGAATGCTGATGCGCAGCTGAGTTGACTAATTATTAACTGACTAATGAGTTGGTTTAGTTTAATTTTATAAGTGATCTAGATAGATATTTGCTAGTCTCAATTAGTTTAGAAATGGATTAGAGCATGCTCATCTTTCGACATGCATTAAGAATAGCAAACTAAACCAAAAGTAGGCCGAAGTGCACGGAGTACATTTTTTTAGAACATCCCTAGGTTACCTATGGGGACGGATTTTTGGCAGCGATATAATCAACGTAGGCAAACAAATCAGGAAATCGAACGACTGACCTTTTATAGAGTTCTTATAATATATGCATTGATGTTGAATGCAAATCAATTTCAATGATTTTTAACGTTTGGTAATGATGCTGTGATGACTTTTATTAACGGTTTAATGTTTATGCGGGTTCCTAATTTCTGCTACTCTCGTGGGCGAATCGATTACACACAAATGATGTATGGACAAATTATTTACATGCTGGTCGAAATTCAACGTTTATGGTGGAAATATGTCAAAAATTGCATTAATCAAAAAAATTCTTCAAGGGAATAAAATAACGAAAACGATTTAACACAGCGACGATTTATTGAAAATGAATTATCAAAATATGTGTTTGAAGTTTTGGTAATGATACTGTAATACCTCTGATATCTTAGAGCGATACCCGACAGAGATGTGTCATCCCTAAACAATTTGCTAACTAGCTGATAAGTGTTAGATGACAGATGTCTGTCACTGATCCGCCACTTACCGAGCGAGTAAAATACCGGGAAATTATTATGTTTTTTCGTCTCCATGCCCCTTGGCTGCGTAGTCCGCAAGCGGTGTGTTCCTTTTGCTACCGGTTATTTGTATTGCCTTCCGCAAGTTGTTTTTCTCAGTTTGATATAGTTGTCGATTTGCCCATGGTCGCGATAAAACCGTGTGTTCAAAGTGCTATTAGCAAGTCGCTGTTGGCAATTTAACCCAGTTTAGAAGCATATTGTTCTACAATTTAGGCAATAAAAACAATTAATCCACAATAAGGATGCTGCAGTGACGCGTTTAGCTCTCATCATATAACTTTGAATGTTGATAACGTTCGTATATGAGCATAACAATTCGGTCTGACATTTATTTTGAGGCAAGAAGCTCAATAGTGTGAATCGGCAGAAGCGGATGATTATGAGATTCATTTGCCGGTACATAGTTGAACAGTGAAGATCTTTCTTTTTCGTGTTAATTATGAATCCTTTCTTGTTAAAACACATTTATTAAAACCAAGCATACAAAACACGATTTGATTTCAGATCCCAAACTCCCCAATTAAATGGTAGTAAATGCTCTCGAGCTGCACATAGAGTTTACTGGTTCCCCAATAATGTAACATTAAATGCCAAGAAATGCTAATAACTGTAAATATATCTACAGCTCTGCTACTAAATCCTACTTACACCTACTTTGTGAGGGCGCAAGAGGGTGAAGGCGAATCTTCCGCGCCTGATAACGGAATCGACGTAATAACCATACCGCCGGAACGGAGGTTGGGTGACGGGCTAGCTCCCCGTACCTGGAAAACCTTTAAATGTTTCAAAACCTGCAGATAGGTCTTGGGATTGATTGAACTCCCGGCAACGACCTCACAAACGAAAAAAGGAGAACGGCGTTGGATCCTGGAATGTAAGATCACTCAATTGCGCTGGCGCTGTTAAGGACCTTTTACAACAGGCCAGTCAATACCAATTAAAAATACTGGCAGCCCAGGAAACGAATTGGATCGGAAACGACTTTCAAGATATGAGATCGTACACAATATTCAAAAGCGCGAAGCCTACAGGAAAACGATAATCCAGAGTGGCCTTTATTGTGGATAGGGAGTTCAAATCGCACGTTATTGATTTTAAGGCAGTCAACGAACGGTTGTGTGCTATCCGTATAAAAGCGAAATTCTTCAAAACCTGGGTGATTAATTTGCACACCCCGACCAAAGAAAAGGACGCAGAAACGTTTTATGATCACCTGGAAAAACTGGTCGACTCATTGCCCAAAAACGACACAAAGATAGTTCTGGGTGATTTCAACGCTAAGATTGGCAATAAGCTATTTCATCGGGGAACAACTGAAGAACATAGCTTCCACGAAGCAACCAATAATAACGGCCAGCGCCTGATTGACTTTGCATGTAGCAGAAATCTAGTCATACGTTCGACTTGCTTCCCACATCGACGCATTCATAAAATGGCCTGGGTATCACCAGATGGCAACACACAAAACTACATCGATCATGTTCTGATTCAACAACGTTGGGCCTCGAGCATGCTTGACGTCCTTACATACCGAGGAGCCAATTGTAATGCAGATCATTACTTGATCAAATTAACCTATCGATGTAGTATGTCAAAGGCAAACTCGGCGAAGACCAGCCCGCTACAAAAATTTGACATCGAAAGGCTCCACACGGCGTCTGAGGCCAAAAACTTTACGGAAACCCTCGACAACCAACTGGCTCTCATCTTATCAAACGCATCGTCAAAAACGAGCAACGAGCTAAGGATGGAAGTGAAGGTGACTATCAGGACCGTGGCAGAACAGACGATCGTACATCAAGTCCGGCGCAAAAGGAATGATTGATCCGATGATGAGTGCCAGAATGCATTAGGTAAAAAGAATCAGGCGTACAAAGAATATGTAGGTAGGAAAACCAGGACGAAGACAGAACACCATGAAATTCTTAGAAGAGTAGCGAACAAGATAATTAGGATTAAGAAAAGAAAATACTATGACGATCAACTGAGAAGTAAAGATGTAAGTTTAATGAGCAACAACACAAGACAAGCATACGAGTACAAAACAGCGAAACGTGGTTATCAGCCCAAAACCACGCTCTCTCGTGATGACATCGGCAATATCGCTGATGAAACCAAGATTAAGGAAAGATGGGCATCATATTTCAAGAACCTCCTTAATCCTCCGCACAGCTCCAGAACATCGGAACCTATAGATGTCTGCGGAAAGCTTCCATTGGCCCCACTAACTCTGGATGAAGTTTGTTCCATCAAAGCCCAAAAGAATAATAAAGCACCGCGCATCGATGAGATCCCAGTGGAGCTCATCAAATATGGTGGCAGTAGTGTTCATCAAGCTATACACAAAGTCATCCAGTACATTTGGCAACAAGAATATATGCCGAAAGAGTGGAGCCAATCAATTAAGTTCCCTATCCACAAAACAGGCGACAGTGCGAAAATTATAGGGGCATATCACTACTTTGTATAGCGTATAAAATATTTTCTAAAATCTTAGAACGCCAACAGTATTACTGGGGAGTATCAAGGTGGTTTTAGGGCAGGTAGATCAACAACAGATAAATCGTTCACAGTCAAGCAGGTACTTGAAAAATGCTGGCAGTTCAGCATAGACGTACACAAAATTTTCGTTGACTTCAAGCAAGCATACGACAGTATTGATCGTAACGTAATGAACCAAATAATCCTTGGTTTTGGCATCCCAGCCAAATTAGTCCATCTTACCAAAATGACAATGACGTCGACGACCTTCCAAGTCCGCATCAGTAACCAACTCACTCATTGGGCTCTGGAGTACGTCATACGGAAGCTACCTGTCGACACGCGAGGTACATTACGATACAAGTCGAGCCAAGTAGTAGCCTATGCGGACGACATCAACATTTTGTCGTGGTCATTAACTGCCAAAGAACTTTTTTTGAGACTCGAGAGCGAAACAAAACTAGTAGGGCTACAAATCAATGAAAATAAAACTAAGCTCATAACGCAGTCGAGGAAAGATACCTCAAATACACAAAATATCACAGTTGCTGAATACAGTATCGAGAATTTTACTAGATTTGTGTATTTAGGAGCCAAAATAACGAAAAAGGGCATAAAAAGGACGAAATACGCCGAAGAATACAGCTCGCAAATTAAATATATAATTTAGTATTGACGACCTTGAAGACCAACTGCATACACAGGAAAACAAAGCTCCAAGTATAGAAATCTGTGATAAGACCTGTGTTATGCTATGGGTGTGAAACATAGACCCTAACCCATGCATCCGCAAATATATTGAACGCCTTTGAGCAACGGGTCCTGAGGCGAATAATCGGAGCGAAGCTAGACGGGGAACAATGGCAAATTCGATACACCCATGAGCTGTATGAAATTTTTGACGCGCCGGAGGTCTCAACTATTGTAAGACTGCGGAAGCTGCAATGGGCTGGACACATGAATCGTATAGACGAACAACGGATACCCAGGAAGGTATTCGTTGGGAGAACTGAAGGCTGGAGGCCAGCGGCAAAACCGAAGAAACGCTGATCTGACTCGGTTTACGAAGACAGTTCATCGTTGCTCGGATTTCGGAATTGGAGGACGTGGTCAATGGATCGAGACAGTTGGAGGCGCTATTTGCAGGAAGCGAAGGCCCGAGAGGGACTGTAGTGCTAAGAAGAAGAAGATAAGCGACAGTATCATACCTGTAAGATCACACCATTTTTCGAGAAGTGCCCATTGTCGTTGACAGAAAAGTAATAGAGATATTGAAGGCAAATAAAATAGCTTCACTTGTGTTAAGGTTAATAAAATTTAATGTTCATTTTTTTTTACATTTTCTTCAATACATTAAAACTTGTCGTAACTCTTAAATTCCAATTACAACTATTCAAACTATGAAACAAGCAATTGTTCAATATGGCGCTTTAAGTTTCTACGTATAATTGGAGAGTAGATTATTTTTAAATGTATGCTCTCATCGTATTGTAAGTAACTCTAGTCGAATTCAATTGTTCGCATATGTTTGCAATTTTATTTTCATGGATGTAATAAAGATTTCTTTCTCATTACTAACAACAAATGTCAGAAAAAAGGAAAAATATGGATTGCTAGAATGAACTAACTCTTTCCTTTTCAGTAAGCACTCGTTCTTTTTCAGTATGCGGGCACCGCGTCGGTCAATAGTTGGGAAAGCGTGATTGTGATTGATTTGTCTCTGTTTTGCTTCTCTCTTTTGCATTGGACGAACGGTCGGAAAGAGATGAAATTGAAGTAAGGCAAAGTAAAGTAAAATTGAGTTGGAGGAGGTTGATTGACGCGTTTTCAGGAGTCTTTCTAGGTTTCCTTCGAGAAATCTCGAACAAACGAGAATGCCAGTTAAAAAGAAAGAAGGATCAGGGGATAGTTTGGGGATATTTTGACTCACATGCGTGAAATACGAAATAGTCGCGAACAGCTAATTTTGAACAGGGTGTTTGTCATAATCCGCGAACCTCTGGATAGACATCACACTCTAATTCGATTCTAACCTCTCGTCACAATGACAATAAAATCCACGGAACACTGCAAGTCTAAGTGGCCAAATATATAAATCCAATGCAGAGCGATTCGCCGAACACGACGAAAGCAATGCCGACGAAATCGGCGTAAAGTAGCTAATTCTGCGAGAGGTTTCTGCTGGCGTTGAGCGAATGGTTGCAATGTGATTGCGGCAGAATCGTGTCACCAGCTTTAGTGCAATTCCAAAAGTTTGACGAACAAAATCTTGTCGCACAACACAACAATTTTTGTAGTTCCAATGATTTGGAAGTACCAATGCGAGAGGGTGATCAAGACAAACCGCACCAAGGCCAATAAGTGGATTTGCTGAAAGTTCTCAAACTCCAATGATTTTTCTCTCTCGGCCAATATTGGGCTCACAGATTGTTCCACGTCCACCGCCGTATCGAGTAGAATGCCGGATCTCCCCTGACATTTGTCATCATGCACGGAAGTGCTCCATAGCCTAAGATTAATAAGAACTGGATGGGCTAAGCTCATATAAAATGCATGAGAGAGCATGCGACCGGTTTCTGTTCTCTTCCAAGTGAACAGTCTGTCATTTCCTCCCCGTCTGCCTCTTGCTGGTCACTTTCTTGTTCCAAAAGCTGACTAGGTGTGAACAGACTGTCAAGTTGACTGATGCAAATTGGACGCCAAATTGGCCAGTTTGCAAGTTTCGTCGCGAATTTTATCCGATATTAAAACTATGGAAAGTGTTCGCGATCTAAATTCGTTCCAAGTGTTTAAACATTTGATTGGAGTTTGTGATTCAAGGTACTTTAATGTGTGACACTGTGTAATTAAGTTAGAATTTCAAAATGAAATGTGTAGTGCCTTCGTGAAAAAATCATAGTGGAAAAGGATCTGTACGTGTTTCCTTTCACAAGTGAGTAGTTATTATATTAATGTTTTGCATGTTTTTCATACAATGCTGAAGGTTTTTCAAATAGAAAGCAAATTTTTGGCATTGTATGAAAATTTGTTTACATTGAGCAGCAGCCATGTTTGCTTGTGCAATTTGGCTCTCTCTAAGGTTGTAAACAAGAGCGTAGCAGTAGGAAAAGTGGTCGCAGGGGTTGTTGCAACCATATTGTCACGTGGTTGTCCACTCCAGTATTATTTAATTACTCAATGTCCATAGCTAATCGCGGGTGAGCTCAGAGATAACAGCGCACTTCCCGGCATTATGGAGCCACCATAATCAATCGTCGCTTTTTTCGTTTCTTCTAGCAACTGAGTCCTGAAACCGAAAAAGACACACTGCATTGAATGTTATTTTTCTTGAAAAGCCGTCGGACCTTGCTTTGTTGTGTGAGCAGACGCGCTTCGATCCTTTGAGTCATCTTCAGTGTCTTACTATTTTTATCTAGTTTTTAAGTTGTATAACTAATTAAGTGTTAATAAACAAAATCTCATTGCTTAATTGGTATTTGCATGCAAATTTCAAAAAATTTGCACAATATTTTGAGGAAAAGATTCAACAGGAAATAGAAATTAATTCTGTTGGAAAGTCAAAATGCGGCCAACCATTTAACACACTGGTGGCACATAAATCAAATTGATTTTAATGCATCACCTGCCAAGCGATTATGGATCATAAATTCACAAACCAATTTTCCAGCCCTGACCATCCTCCAGGGTCATTACAACCGCAGCAAGCTTACATACTGCAACATCACATAAAAATTAATTCGCATTAGGCACACGTCTAAGACTCAAGTCAATATACAAACAGCAGGTGACCATTGTCAACGATAATTTAGAGAGACATCTGCAAAAGAAACACGGAATCCTACCAACATCTACCACTACCCAAGCATTGAAAGGATAAAACGAAAGAAATTGAAAATCCCCTTACCTCTATTATCCAAGCCTTACATCCATCTGCTGCTGACCGCGCTGTGCCATTGAAGTGTGTCTCAAACAATTAAGCCTGAAACCCTGATCCGAGGGGCCATGCCTTGAAAAATTCACTCTCATCGGTTCTTTCAACAATGCGCCCAATGTGACGACCGTGTACGGGCTGGTCAATGCTATTGCATGAGCATTCGCTTATATAGATATGTATTTATACATTCTAACGAAAAAGGACCTGTGTGACTGACTCAATTACAATATCCACTCGAAGCATTTTAATTTGTTCGAACCGTTTTGTTCGGTAATTGGCCATCAACGACGGAGATTTCAGGGAAGAGTTTTGTCGCCAAAGAGTTTGGGGATGCACACAGACGACGAAAAATCACAAACGGGCATTCTGTTGCTGTGTGCTGTTATGCTATTAAAAGGACCCAATGTCATCCATTTCGTCGTTGGCGTTCACAAAGGACAAAAAGGAGCGACTAAGGGCGAAAATAGTGACAGCAACGACGATAACGAAAGCAATGACAATGAAACCCATTTAGCCACAATGAAAAGAGTGAATTCTGGACGTACGAATAGCAACGACAGCGAAGGACTCGCAAGGAGTGTACGCTGGGTGTTATGGAATGTACTTTGTTATGTGAATAAAAGTACGAATTAAACGGCTAGCCAATTAACTGGTCATTTGCCGAAATGGATTCACGGTGCGGAAGTAGTAGAAACAACTATTATTGCCTCTATTTACCACTAGCGTAAGTGCCTCTTAAAAGGATGTGCATTTTGTTTTTCATCTAATTTTGCTTCTTAAATGGGGTTTCAGCAAAACACAATTAGATCAAAAAATATTTTCAAATTGGACAATTACAAATTTGAATTTCCATTGCAATGCCGAAAATATTGTCGTTGTGAACATTTTCTCCCATTAGTTTTTTCCACAAGTCCTTGATGAGAGTGGATTCAATTTGCGAATTGAGCTAGATTAATAAAATTTAATTTGCTCCTCTATCAATTTAGTGCTACATTCTCCACAGGCGATTGATGTACACTATAAAAATAATTCAGCAGACATCTGCAGCCACGAAGTCCTTCATTGTCCTGCGCTTAAATCTTCGTTAAGCGTGAACATAAAAATATTAGTATAATATTATGCTTAATATGAGTGCAAGTTAGTGGCAGTGGTGGCACGTTGGTCGTTGAATTAGTTCGTAAATGGAGTCGTTAATGTCAGTTGGCACACGAGTCTTTATTACAATTCCAACTCGATCCGGCAGGAAAAAGTATAAAAGACGTGCTTTAACCGTTCATACAATCCTTGTTGTCGGTGTCGTTATTTTCGTAGAGTCGCCATTCCCGACGACGTCGTCCTCATCATCATCACCATCGCCATCACATCCAGGAGCAGAATTGGAAGCTCCATTATAATCGTACATCAGACCTACCCAACATTCAACAGCATAATGGATAGTGTGTGCCTCCTGTTCGATGGTGTCAGGTGTTTTCAGTTGAACCTCTAAATGAGCAAACTCCCCATTTAATGGTCGTTGTTAAAATGTTATTTTTGCAAAATTACTCTACAATTTCATCCGTTTAAGATATAATTTTTATTATCTGATATTGTTGTGCATAATAGTTACAGGTTGATGAGGGCTTATAGAGCTCTTTATTGTGTAAGTGGCTTACAAATGGTTTTATTGATAAAATATGAAGAGTAATTGCTGGCATTTAAGTATTAATTATGGCTCCTTAAGGTACATGAGAGTTTCATTTGAAAGGAGAATTTTTTCGGATCCTTTTACGTGAAAAGTAATTTTTGAATATGCTTTGTAATGATGGAATCGTGACTTACTGTCTGCATCTCATGCTTGCTAAGAGAAAATGGTACTTGGAAGAACTGCAACGTTTTAAGCAAATGCCACATTTAATGGGTCGAAACACAATGAAAAGGAATGGTACAACATATAATTTTATACAGCAATTGGTACTAATTTTGCATTCTATTAAAATTACACCAATAGTTTTAACTGGATTTCATATTTAAAAAACGTATATGTTATTTATGTTGATAACTTCATTGTTTAAATATCATCAAATTTTCTGTAGGTGGAATAGCATGCAATCAAATTTGTTTTGAAGCTAGACCGGGACCAATGGCGAATTTGATACAACCATGAGGCGTATGAAATTTTTGACGAACTGGAGGTCTCAACGATTATAAGACTGCGGAAGCTGCAATGGTGGTCTAGTGGTTAGAGCATGAGACGCATAAGCCCAAGGTCCCAGGTTCAAATCTAGTTGGTGCGCAACGTGATTTAGTTAAGGGGATTTTTCGGACAGACTACGAGTGTTCACTCAGTGGTGATATGTACTGATTTAATCAGATCATATTATAGCTGAGCAGACACACGGGAGCATGGTACTGACCAAACCAACTTCCGAAAAAATCAATACGGTCATGAAAATGAGATACTCTAACTATCTCTAAGCGAAGGCCCGAGAAGGGCTGTAGTGCTAAAAAGAAGAAGCTGCACTGGGCTGGCCACATGAATCGTATGGATGAACAACGGATACCCAAAAAGGTATTCGTTGGGAGAGCTGAAGGCCGGAGACCAGTGGAAAAATTGAGGAAATGCTGGTTTGACTGGGTCGACGAAGACAGTTCATTGCTGCTCGGGTTTAGAAATTAGGGGGCGCGGTCAATGGACCCAGAAAGTGGGAGGCGCTATTTGCAGGAAGCAAACGCCCGAGAGGGGCTGTAACGCTAAGAAGAAGGAGAAGAAATTAGTTTGTCGATTTCAATATGATTAAGAGAGTGACAGAAAGTACGGTAATTTAAAAATGTGAATAGCTATTTCAAATTCCAGAATAGGAAAAAAAAATATCTGTAAAATGATAAAAGGAACCTTCGAAAGGTGAACGATTTGCCTTAGTTAAAGGTTATTAATACTTAAAGCCCATTATATAAGAAAGCATTGCATTCCGTTACTTCCAGATACTCAATTGATTATCCTATTTTGATACATAGACAAGTTTAAGTCGAATCAGCTATGTCTTAGCGTTCCGATTAATCTCACTACTGTGAGGCTTCAGGTTGAATCATCTTGATGCAATTCTGATGGCCTTTAAGAATCCGACTATATCAGTGGCTAAGCAACATTTTCAATGCTACCATAGCGCGCGTTTTGTTTTTGTCTATGACCTACTTACTAAAGTGCTGTACTTTATTCTTTGAAATTAAAAATTACTTCAGTGTGTGAACTCTTATAAAAACGTAGAACTCATATCAAACGACTTGCATTTTTATTTGCAGAAAGTAATTCTTTGTTTTGGAATAAGCCCACAATGTGTTTACCTCGTTCTTCCCTTGACCTACTTACTAAATTACTGTAAGTGGATTTTATTCACTGACATTAAAAATAACCTCACTGCGAGAACTAATTTAAAAATGATTTGCAGATCCCAGATAAAAATGACTTGGATTCTTTTTTGACGAACGAAATTTTTTGCTATTTTCACAATCTTATTTCGTTCTTATTCACGAACTTCCTACTAAGCTGCTGTAAATGTGCTTTTATCCACTGATATTAAAATAGCCTCTTTGCGCGTACTCATATTAAAACGATTCGTTGAACTAATAAAAACGATTTAAAACGGTCGTATTACAATGAGTATAAAATGCAGCCTCCCAAATTGCATCGCATTTGACAATTCCTTCAAATTTGTCACCTGCAGGGCCTTCTGTAATAGAAAGCTTCACGGAGCATGCATGGATGCGCCTAGAGATTGGTAACTTCCGTATATGGACAATCACTTCATATGCTGGGATTGCCAAGGGTTCGATGTTACCCTACAAAATATGTTCAACAGACTGATAGGCTACATTGATAAACTCAACGATGAAAAAGACCGCCTAATTTCATGATAGCAAACGCAGTCTCGAGCTAATGACGATAGTTTTGTAGAAATGGCTTCCAGTTTCGACGAATTATCTGCCAGAATTATGGAGATAAAAAAAAAGTGCTTCAATCAAAGGTACTTTCTCGTGCTATTCCCCGAAGGAAAGTGATTGCTGCAAAGATTCGTCGTTTCTACAAAATATAGCTGAGAAAGTGCTAAAAAAACATCATAATAGCCTCGAAAAAATGACTTCATCACTAATCAAACCTAAAGACCAAGAACATTTGTCTCAGCTGCTATCGAAACTAAATAATGTCGAAAAGATATGCAGCAATCTCCTGCAAGATCAACAAAATAGTCTCACTAGGCCAAAGATCTCTCACCCATTGGTTACACACTACAGTAACACAACGCGCTCTACTCCACGTAATCCACGACGCATCTACAAATTTGGCACCTTCTGGTCCGATGAAGAGTGGGATAGCAGAGTACAGAAACTTTCAGACTCAAACCAGCAAGCTGACTAAACAGCTATTTGTTAAGGGTTCAAGAAAATTCAACAGCGCAATCTCAGTTCAGAAGTTGTTAGTAGAGGTCCTCCTTATCAATGGATGCAAAGTTGCGGAGCTTCCTTTCCGGCATCAGTGACGACGTGAGTTTAAGGCATCTAGTCCCACAAGATACGCTTAGCTATTTAAGACATTCAAGAAGAAAAGTGGTGCCTGTTCTTGGAATGGCTTGCTTTTCAAACAATGGAACGAAAACACTACTGGCCTAGAGTCTTAAGATAATGGTAACATAAGTAGCCTTAAGCATAATAATCTTAGATAGTAACTACAACCCATCAATCAATAATCACATCAATCCCAGCTCTAAAACCACTTCTCCCTCGCCTAAACAATCAAATGTTAATCGTACTTCTTCAGCTGACTCAACATTGCACTCCGTTTGTGTAGGTGCTGGCGAATCTGAAACAGCTTCAGATTCTATGGCATCTGTGCACAAGAGTTGTATGCTGGTCCCTGCTTGGTATCTAAATCCACTGATCAGGGTAGATATAGAAATTTTATCGGTGGAGAGGACTTGGTTCCTGTTTCGTCTGGGTCTATTACTCAACCGATATCACCTGCCTCAAACAACTTAACCTAGCCATTCTTAGATCCATTTCTTCTTCAATTCCGTTGGTTTATACCATTTTTATATGTACAAGGCCCCAGACACAACCTGCATAGACGGTAAAACAAAAACTAGACTGAAAATTTTAATTCCAAGAGAAGGTCTTCCAATCGATCTTGAGGCTCTTAGGCTCGTATATTTCTCATTCCATGAGGAGTTAGGTGTAACTCTAAATCAGGCTAAAAAAGATCTTGAAATATACGCATCTCATGTAATCTCCAACCATATTTCTGCACTATAAAGAACTAGGGAACATTACAATAAATTTTTTTACCCCCTATAATCAGCAAGGCCTCAAATTATTTTAACCACAACTGTGGAGGTATGCGCAGTAAATTGAATAAGTTTTTCCTTGACGCAAAATCATGCCATTTTAATGTTATCACCCTTTCTGAAATATGGTTGACGAATTCTCACATTAATGAATAAATTCTGGATAGTAACTGGAGCATTTACAGAGATGACAGAGATCCGATTAGCACTGGCCAGACGTATCGATTGCCATACATAACTTCTTCATAAGCGAGCCAGTTAACTGCACGGCGCATGATTTATTCCAACATAAAGTGGTCAAAATAAAAATGCAACAATCTAATTTGTTTATTGGCGTGTTTTATGTCGCCCCTAAATCGAACGATACTGTCTACGACAATCTCTGTAAAATTATAAGTGATATCACTGCAATAAAAAATGAAGACGATAAAATTATCATTACTGGTGATTTTAATAGACCTAATATAAAATTTGTGATCGACAAAGACGACTGTCGACTCCTTCCGGTGAATCACCTTAATTGTAACGAATTCAACGTAATGAGCTCCTTCTATTGTAACGATTTGCAGCAGATAGCTCCTGCCTCAAAACCAGAATGGTATATGGCTAGACCTTATTCGACGAAATAGTGACCAATTTAATTGATGACAATGAGAATCTGTTTTCTAACACGAGTCATCACTTAGCTTCTTCTGTTGATTTGCTCACTCCTGATGCTCTCAATTCAATGTCGTACAGTAGAACTACTATATATGACTTCCACAATGGCGATTATGGAAACATTAATAGTCTTCTATCCAGTGTCGACTGGAACGGTACTCTGTCAACGTTCGATTTATCGTATAACCTTTGACGCCGTTGAACCTTTCGTACCGAAAATCAAGAAAAAAGATAAGATTTCAGAACCATGGCTGGGGAGTGATCTAAGACATTTACGTAACCAGAGAAACAAACTATACAGGTTCCTCAGAGAAGATAAATATGTATGTGATGAGACTCAGAATAAGTATAATGAACTTGCACTTGAATTCAAAATTAAATCGCAAGAGGCCTATCAAACTTACATTAACGTCATAGCAGAGAAAACTATTTCCAATCCCAAAAAATTCTTCGACTTCGTTAACGTTAAGCGCAAAACATCTGGTTATCCTTCTTTAATGTCACACTGTGTCTGTGAATTCGTTGCTGATCATTTTCAGCACGTTTACTATTATTCCGTCACTTTGCCTCATTTAGAGTCGTTGGAAATAGTCACAAAGACCTTAATTGGAGACATTATCATTTCTGAAGATAAAACTCTTCAGGTTATTGCAGATCTTGATCCACTTAAACGACCCGGCCTTGACATTATTTCTCCTTGCTTTCTATCTCTCTGCAACGATGAATTGGTTAGACCTCTCTTCCTTATTTTTAATAAATCATTAACATCTGGCTTATTCCCCAAACCTTGGAAACCATCATTTATAACACCAATTCAGAAAAAAGTGACAAGCGGCACGTGGAGAACTATAGGGGTATTGCTATCCTTTCTACTACGCCAAAACTGTTAGAAAAAATTATCTGCAGTTAAATTTCCCCCATTATCGAACCTTATATGAATGAACAGCAACCTGGCTTCGGTAAAAAGCCACTAATCTAATTACCTTGACGTCGGATATTCTTTGTAGTATGGAACAAGGCTACCAGATAGATGCTATATACACAGATTTCAGTAAATCGTTCGATGGAGTGAACCATGAAATATTAGTGCATAAACTTCGCATTTTTGGCAACTGGATTCAGTCATATTTGAAAGACCGCACACAATGCGTTAAGTTTCAAGGTCGGTTGTCTCGTGAGTTCAGTGTCACCTCTGGAGTACCTCAAGGCAGTCATCTTGGTCGACGCCTCTTTAATATTTTCATCGCTAATCTTTCTACAGTACTGTCTGATACTCAACACCTGTTTTACGCAGATGACCTCAAACTTCATCACTGCATACAATCCTTATCCGATGTATCTTTTCTCCAATCCAAATTAGCTGCACTCCTTCAGTGGTGCGATAGAAACCAGCTTGCCCTCAATATAGAAAAATGCCAGATAATAAGTTTTGCAAGAAAAAAGAAAGTCATCTTACATGATTTTGACATTAATAATACACAACTAAGAAGAGTCGAGATAGTTGTCGACCTAGGCGTAGTCTTAGACACGAAACTCCGCTTTACCCTCCGTTATGATGAAATCCTGAGCAAAGCTTACAAAATGCTAGGTTTCATTAAACGTAAAGCAAAAGAGTTCAGAAATATCTGGGCTACTAAATCTTTGTATACCTCACTTGTCCGTCCACTTCTTGAATACGGCTGCACAGTTGGGGACCCCATATTCGACATTCATAGCCGTAGATTAGAGTCAGTGCAAAAACAGTTTTTGCTCTTCGCCCTTAGATCCTTGTATAATCCTACCTCTTTCCACTATCTTTCTTCTTATGAGGTTCGACTTCAACTAATCAAGCTGACTACACTGGCTTCCAGGAGAGTTACATTGTCCGCCTGCATGCCTTTTGATGTTTTAAGTGGTAACATTCAAACTTCATCCTTGTCAGACATGATTCACTTGAATGATCCTAGAAGAGCCACAAGACACACACCAATGCTAACCTTGCATATGCACCACATCAACTATGCTAGCGACGAGCCGCTTAACAGATGCTGTAAAGCATTCAACAAGTTTAGCGTACATTACTCCACAACCACCTCCAAATCCAATTTTAAGAAACAAATTTTAAATGCCCTCATCGCCTCTTCCTCATAAATGATTAAATTAAATTTGTATTTATTTTTTTTTTTTTTTTTGTATTTCATGTATATGTGTTTCGCTTGTAATTACGCTTTGCTTAGGAAAATAAATAAATTAGGCCGTCCTAACAAAATGGCAATGACGTCAACGACCTCCCAAGTGCGCATCATTGACCAACTCACAGACGCCTTTGACACAAATATAGGACTGATGCTGGAAGATGGGCTGGCCCCGATCTTATTCAATTTGGCTCTGGAGTACGTAATGAAAAAGCTACCTTTCGATACAGGAGTTACGTTATTATAAAAGTCGAGCCAATATTTTATCACAGTCGTTAATTGCGAATGGTGTATGAAATTGGATTGTATGGCTGAACAACGGATACAGAAAAATGTATTCGTTGAAGGAACTGAAAGGCGGAGACCAGTGGAGAAGCTGAGGAAACGCTGGTCTGACTCGGTCGACTAAGACAGTTCATCGCTATTCAGATTTCGAAATCAGAGGACGCGATCAATGAACTGAGGTACTTGGAGGCGCTTGTTGAAGGAAGCGAAGGCCCGAAAGGGGCTGTACTCGTATAGCTACGAAAAAGAAGACCTCAAAAACGTATACTTAATGTTTGAAATTAATTACAGGTCTCTGTTTTGGAGGCAATCGATTCGATTTTGTAAAGCTTGTTCAAGCGTACGGCAAACGCCGTTTACTTTCCCCCCTCTTTATTTCTGAAACGATCCATAGAATAAATTTTTGCCTAAGTTATTTTTTAATTAAACAGTCAAGAACTTAACCATACTGAAATTTCAACCAAATCAACCGTTTCCCATACGATTTGTGCGGAGTACTTATAATCTCGGATAATCACATCTTATTTGTTCCAAGTTAATTGAAGGAGTTATTTTGTTGATATTTACCGGAGATTGCTTGGTATTGATGTAAAACGTTGATATTTTGAATTCAAAATTATGTTCCTTTAACCTAATGCTACAACTGTCATTTGTCACTCTGTTCACTTCTGTCAATCTGTCTGTCAATAAACACTGTGTTAAAACGTTGGCTAATTAAAATCATATTATTGTCTATAATAAAATAATATGGTAGCAGAGCGTAGTTCGATTTGAGTGGATCAACGTTTTTTCAAGAAGATTGAGCAAAATAAATAGTGTTTTTCGAAGAGATTTTCTCGAAACTTGAAGGTGATAGTTGCTGGAATTTCGGTGACTGATAATCATGGAATTTCAAAGTATTGAGAAGTTATAAGGTTCGGAAAACTGGAATATTTGGAAGTTCATGGTGCGCAATTTATTGCGAGCAAATGAAGGAGCATACGAAGCGAGTGTTGAAGAGGCGGCTAATGCGGCTGCGATTGATGCTCACAATGCGGCAATGAAAATTTGGGATAAGGCAGATCGCGCCGCTTGTCAAATCATCATCAAGACAATTGATTTGAGTGTCATGACTTTGATCGTCGCTTGCGAGACTGCTCATCAGATGTGGAACAAATTGCATGATTATGAGCAACAAACAAGGCAAGCCGTTCATTCAGTTCAGACTGAGTTTTTCAGTTTTGACATGAATGTAGCGAATGATATGATAAGTCATATTGCTAAATTTGAGACGAGTCAGCTTTGATGGTCAAGTTGCTGGTAACGTTGCCTGACAATTTCGAAAGTTTCAGGCAAGCTTGGTGGGCCAGGTTGGATGATCAGCAGACCCTCGATAACCTGATCAACGTGTTGACATCTGATGAGCACAGGCGGAAACTTCGACATGAAAAGGAGAACAATCTGACGGCACTGATGGCAACCAAGTTGAAAATCCAGTCCAAAGGTGCAAGTGGAAGTCAACAAGCTGCAAGTGGAAGTCAACAAGGTGCAGCTGGTAAGCAGGCTAAAGATGATGTCAAGTTCAACCAGAAGGGGAAGAAGTCGGCTTTCAAGTGCTATGGTTGTCTCGGAACTGGTCATTTTAAAAGAGATTGTCCAAACAGGAAGAAGAAGAGTGATGGGACGTCTGAAAGTAAGGGTTCGTTAGCGAAGTGTTCAGTGCGGAAGGCAAGAACGAAGCTTGGATCATCGATTCTGGTGCGACCGACTACATGACCTTCAAGAAAGAGTGGTATTCATTCTTTGAGGCTTTCTCTATTTCAGCAAAGATTTGTATCGGAAACAATTCTGTGATGAGTGCTTTTGGAAGAGGAAATATTGACTTTGAGGCGCTTGTGAATGGCCATTGGACTTCTTGACACATGGAAAATGTGCTGTATGTTCCGGAAGCTAGGAGAAATTTATTCTCGGTGACGCGTGCACTGGACAAAGGTATGACTTTCAGCTCATCCAAGGATAGCTGTGAATTCCTGCTTGATGGTGTTGTCAAGGCTCAAGGTGTGCGACCTGGTTGGCTGTTCAAGATGATGCTCAAGGTCAAAGAACCGGATACTTGCTGTGTGAGTGAGGCTTATCTGGCGGTCAAGGACTCTCCTCAAGTCTGGAATGAGCGTTTAGGCCATCAGAATAAAAGACATGTTGCGAAGATATTCAAGAATCACGGAATTGAAGTACAGCAGGACGACGAATTCTGTGGATCGTGTGAAGAAGGTAAATAACATCGAGAGCCGTTCAAGTCACGTCAACAGCGTTCATCTGTGCCAGGAGAAGTGATCCATGCTGATGTCGGTGTTTCACTTGGATAGGAGTCTATTGCTGGTGCCAGCTACTTTGTCTGCTTCACAAGTGACTATTCAAGATTTCGTATGGTTTACTTCTTGAAGGAAAAATCTGAGGTGTTTGACAAGACCAAAGAAATGTTGAAGCTGGTGAAGACTCAACGAGGTCGACCGGTAAAGGTGTTCCAGTGCGACGGAGGAAAGGAATTTGACAACAAGAAGATGCGAGAACTCATGGATTCCGAAGGTACGAAGATGGTGATTACGAATCCTTATACGCTTCAGCAGAACGGTTGTGCTGAACGATCAAACCGGACAATTGGTGAGCTTGCACTAACCATGCTTGTTAGCTAGGGCCTGCCGAAGTTTTTGTGGGCTGACATTCTCAACCGAACTAGTCCAAGCTCTCTAGAGGGCAAAACTCCGTACGAGTTGTTCATTGAGAAGAGTATTCATTTGAACAGGTTTCATATTTTTGGAACCACATGCTGGGTGATGGTGCCTAAGGAACGTCGGAAGTAGTGGGAAGCTAAAGGCGTCGAAGCAGTTTTTGTTGGGTACTCGGAAGACATCGATGGTGTTCGTGTGTGGAAGAAGGATACAAAGCAGATGATCCGAAGTCGTGAGGTAGTTTTTGGTCCAGAGCATGCCTCTAAAGTTCTAGCTTTGTTTCCTGTTGAAGAAATTGAAGATCCTGTTGAGCCCCGCGATTTTTCTAGAGTCCTAAACCCACCTGAAGCTCCGCACGTGCCTGAGGTCCCGGATCCTGTGTTGCCAGTCATTCCTGCTGAACCGCAGATTGAAGAAACTCTTAAGGCTGCAAAAGATACCACTCAACGACGTCTTCGAGGTAGAAGTAAACTTCAGAAACCTGTAAAATTGAGTGAAATGTTTCTTGCAGAGTTAGGAGAACTTTCAAGACTACAAAGAAGCCATGAAGTCGGGTAATCGTGAACACTGGAAGGCTGCAATGAAAGAAGAAATGTCTTCACTGAAGGAAAATTCAACCTGGGTTTTGACGGTGTTACCTCCAGGAAGGAAGACAATTGCTAATCACTGGGTCGATTGTATCAAGCGAGATGCAGAAGGGAAGGCTTGTCGCTACAAAGCTAGGCTTGTGGCGAAGGGTTATAGTCAACAAGAAGGTATTGATTATTATGAAACTTTCAGTCCCGTAGCTCGATTCGATACTAGCAGGGCGATTCTAAGTGCTGCTGCCAAGGAAAGTCTGGAGTTAGCCCAATTTGATGTGAAGAGGGCATTTCTAAACGGTGATTTGAATGAAAAAATATACATGGATCAACCTGAAGGTTTTGAAGATGGTTCTGGTCGTATGGCAAGCTGATTAGAAGTCTCTACGGACTGAAGCAATCTCCGAGGTGCTGGAACAACCGGTTCAAGGAGATTCTTATCAAGTTTGGTCTCGTCCAGAGTGAAGCTGATCCATGTCTTTCCTTTTGTATGTCTGGTGTAGATAAACTGATCATTGTCCTTTATGTTGATGATGGCCTGGTTACTGCAATGCAGAAGAGTGCTTCCTGAGGAAGCTGGAGATGGAGTTCAAGATCACACGTGAACCGCTTGGCTGTTACCTGAATATGCTCATTGAACGTGAAGAAGATGGTTCAATCCATTTGAGTCAGAAGGTGTACGCGGAAAATCTTCTTCAGAAGTTTAATATGACAGAAGCCAATGCTGTTTCACCGCCCATTGGAAGAGAAAACTGGTTTGAGAACATCTGCTCCTTACCGTGAAGTTGTAGGATGTTTGATGTACTTAGCTGTTGCTATTCGTCCTAACATCGCGTTTGAGTCAATTATGCGTCGCAGTTCTTGGAAGATCCGGAAGATGTCCACTGGTTGCTGGTAAAGAGAATCCTGCGATACGTCAAAGGGTTTACGTCAGTTGGTATCAGGTACGAGGCTGGTTCCAAAGGAAGTGTATTAAAGGCCTTTAGTGATGCAGACTATGCTGGTCAATTGGGTACTCGTCGGTCTGTTAGTGGAATCGTTTTCATGCACAGTGGAGGACCAATATCCTGGGCTAGCAGTCGTCAAGAGTGTGTGTCTCTATCCACAACTGAGGCTGAGTATGTCACTGCTAGTGACTGTTCGCAGAAGTCTCTCCCTTAGCGAACATTCCAATTCTTTTTGTGGACAATCAAAGCGCAATCAAGTTAGCGGAGAATCACGAGTTCCACAAGAGGACCAAATACATTGAAGTGACGTACCATTTCATTCGAAAGGAACTGCAGGATGGAAGGTTGACTACTCAACATGTTTCAAGTGATCAACAACTCGTTGATATCCTGGCGAAGCCGCTGCCACGTCTGAGATTTGCTGATCTACGTTCTGCTCTCGGAATGATCTGATCTGATTTTGAATTTGAATTTAGTTTGTTATTGAAAAATTGAAATATCGTGTTTTAGAGGAAGTATTGATGTAAAACGTTGATATTTTGAATTTAAAATTATGTTCCTTTAACCTAAGTTCACTTCTGTCAATCTGTCAATAAACATTGTGTTAAAACGTTGGCTAATTAAAATCATATTATTGTCTATAAAACAATAACAGAAAGAACTGAAAGGCGGTGACCAGTGGGGAAGCCGAGGATACGCTGACTCGGTCGACTAAGACAGTTTATCGCTGTTCAGATTTCGAAATTGGAGGACGCGGTCAATGAACTGAGACAGTTGGAGGCGCTAGTTGCAGGAAGCGAAGACCCGAGAGAGGCTGTAGCGGTACGAAGAAGAAGAGCTTAAAAAAGTATCTTTACTGTTTGAAATTTATTACAGGTCTTGGTTTCCGAGGCAATTGATCCGATTTTGTAAAGTTTGCTCGAGCCTATGGCAAATGTCGTATACTTTCCCCTCTTTATTTCTGAAACCATCCATAGGATAAATTTGCCCCAAGTTATTTTTTAATCAAAAAGTCAAGAACTTGACCATACTGAAATTTCCATACCGTAACCCATTTCCCATATATTTTGTGCAGGGTACTTTAAATCCGTGATAACTACATCTTATTTGTTCTATGTCGATTAGAGGAGTCATTTTGCTACTATTTACAGGAAATTGCTTGGTTTCCTATTTTTTGCAAATCTCTCTAGCAGGGTTTTGACTTATTATTTTACCTTGCTCATTTTCAAATTCAATTTTAAACTATCAAAGAATTTTAATCTCTACTTGCTTTATAAATATTCATTATTTGGAAACTGGGTCATGTTGATCGCTTTTAGAATGATTTCACCCAAAATTGCACCAAATCCAATGCCCAAATCAATCGGTAGCACAAAAGATAACATATACAAGTTTAAACAAGTATGTCTGAAAGCTTTGACATCACAGGATTTCCTTAAGTGCTCAAAAATATAGAAATACCGATAGCCAATAGTGTAAAAAGAGATAAAAAAAAAAAAATATGTTTAATATAACAATATTTCAGGAGACATCGCGATCACCAGCCATAATAATTTCATTTGAACGAAATTCGGATAAGCAAAAAAGTAGGATATAGTGGACTACAAGGATGAGCGCTTTCATTCCAAACGTTCAAACAAGAAATACTGTTGGTATCTTTTTATCTCTGCTAATGGAGTAATTAAGATCTTTTTGGCTTTGATACAGAAATTCCCAAATTTAATGTTGCTTAAAATTGCAACGAACGACTCCGTTAAAAATTCAAAAGTGTAATAAATTTGACATGTTACCTATCCATATAAAATCGGGGATTTAGTATCCTGTTTACTATAATTTTTTACCCAAGTATGCAAATCAAAAATAAGCGTGTCTTATTTTCCCACCAAGACTGTCTATAATGAAAAAAAATTACTTAGTCTCCGATTCGTCTAATGAAATTGCTAATGTCGGGAAAAAAGTCCAAACATATTGTCCATATTAGTTAATCCTGTTAGCGACAGGTTTCGTCCCAGACAATTTTCACACGGTTCTTATTCACAAAATTGCATTTAGGCTAATTAATTTCGTATAAGTATAAGTTTAAAACAGCATCATCCGTGGACACCATCAAGTCTGCCCAAGACCAGTTCTCTTTCATACGATTTATCACGCCCCATTTTTATTCATCAACTTTATCATTCCCACGATCCATGAAGATTTTAGTTTTTCCCAGCAGAAAGGCATTAAATTAAATATTTTTGCTACTTTTATAGTATTCCTGCAAAAGAACGACTAAAACGTTGTTAACATTGACAAAGTGCGCCTTCTAGACGCCACCAAAGCATCTTCTATCCATAACAAGGAGTTCGTAGTCAATGACTGGATATTTTTATCATTTTACAGAAGCTGAGAAATGATAAAGGACTGGAAGCTCCTCTTGAACGCTGCGCGGAGAGTATTGCTTTGAGTTATGGTCTGGGAAATTTTATAAATGATTTGCAAATTCATATTAAACTAGTTTATGCAGTTGAGAAATTAATGAAGGTAAGACAGAATGAGATGAAGTTGGAGGTGTATGGCTAAGGATAAATGGATTACGTATTGAATGCAAGGTATAAAAAGTTATCAAATTATTATCAAGGTTTTGTTGAAAGGTTAGTCCATAGTTTCGAGATGTAATCTGTTTGAAACAATGATTGAAAGACAGGTGAACTAATTATTTTTTTCTAAATTTCAGTTTTTTATACAAACCATACATTCAGCTCAAATGAACCTACACAGAAATTAAATTGAACTTTCTCGCCTTGTACCGATCAAGCTGTTCACTTTCGAAACTTTACGAGTTTTGGCATCGCGGGAAAAAAATTAATCTAAACCATGTTCACCGCCTTTCCGCGACCACGAGTAGATTAGCAACTCTCAACTTACTAATCTGCATAAAACATCGATTAGCTCAGCGTCATATTCGCTAGGCGTATTTCACGGTGACTCCAATGCTTGTTGTCTTCGTCAGCTTCTTGATTACCATGTAGATTGAATCCGCGTTTCCATACAGTAGCTAAATGGTGAAAGCACTTCGCGGCTACTGAAGCAACTCCGTCAAGTTCTTCAGCTACCATCGACAACGGTTCATTCGCCAATGACCACCGGATATACAAAGTGTTTTTTCTTAATTCGATCTAGACACGAAGCAATCATTCAGGTGAGTGATAGGTATTAAAAAAATGAGGAAACGAGCAAAAACGAGAAAAAGAAAAATTCATAAAAGAACATCAACAACAGCAACAAGGAGAACAAATGGAGTCCGGGTCATCACCGTAACCAACACAACTGACACAAAATTACTCGTCATTTATCCCGAAAGTGACGCTACACAAAATGTTCGTTGTCGTTAAAAATTTTACACAAATATTCCCGCAAAAAGACAACATGCTGTGATGGGTGGAACTGTCTCCAAGTATGAGGGCACGAAGAATAAGAAAGTAATCGATGATGAGAAGCCTCTTAAAAAACCACGTGTCTTCCGTTGTTATGAGAGGATTTTCGGAGATGGTTGGTGTACTAATGGTTTAAGAAAGACATTATTTGAGTACATAAATGGTATAGGCAATTACGGCACGCGAAATATTTAAACTGATGGATTCAAAGTTTAAGAATAAAAGCTCAGTTGGTATTTGAAAATAACGTTGGGGACATCTCCTTTTCAGCAATTTCTAGTCAATATAAACTTTTTTACAACGCGGAAGCACCCAAAAATTGTATCTATGTGAAATATGCTTCATCTTATTGTGCCAACTGTACATCTTTAAGATAACAATAAAATTATGCATGTATAATGTCAAGGATACGCGACACTTTAAGTCATCTGTGGAACGCTAGTTGACAACAAAAGATATGCGAGAATAAAGTTGACCGTTTCTGTGCAGTTACGTTCAATGTCTTGGAGACACAATAATGGTTCCGAGAACAGGTGCACAAGCATGAGAAGTTTATGAGGAAAATCGACGTTGAAGTTGCACTCAAGTTATTCATTCTTAAGGATTCTTTTAAGGAACTCATACTCGTACATCTTGTATTGGATGGAAAATTTTTTTCTTCCTTTGAAAGGAGGAAAGAGTTTTGAAGGCTATGAAACAGGCGAGTGAAGTTGTATGTAGGAGCAATTGGCTTTTCGAAGACTTTTCGAGGAAATCACTTTGAAATTGTAGTCAATTGTTTTGTGATGTACCAATAAATCAAATGATTATTAAAACTATTCCAGAATTAATTATGCGTGAGCTTCATATACATGAATCTTTTTTAATTGATGAAAATACTTTTTAGTGTTCTTTAAAAAAATCAATCAGTACCTGTCCGTCAGTGTGTGATAGCAACTTTTCTCAGGAAATAGAAAAGCTGGAGTCATAAAATCTTGCAAAGAGAAGTGATGGGCTAGTGAAAATCGAAAGTCGAAAAACTTTCGAAAGATTGCGAGGGGGTTTCCCTCGTTTAAGGATGGCCCTCTTAATAATTTAAGAAGAATTTAACGTAAAATCAACGTTATTGGCAGTGGCGTAACTATACCATCTGGGGCCCGTGGCAAATTCTTTTGATGGGGCCCTATCAGTAAAATTCGTCACATTGTACTTAGTTTCATTTTAATAAACAACGTAAATAGTTATCCAACACTAATAAAAATTTTATTTTCAAGAGCATGGGTTTATACATTTACATTCCTTCCCATTCACCAGCCTATATACGTCCCACTGCTGGGCATAGGCCTTCTCTCTTAGGCGCGACGGAATGGGCTATAGTCCACACGCTAGCCCAATGCAGATTAGACACTTCACATTCGTCTTCCATTCACTAGCTTTTCGAAGAAGGAACAACATCGTGACGAAACCTGCCTACATTTACAATGAAATAAAAATAACAATTTAATTTCAATAAGATATTTATTAAGAAAAAATTTTTTCTTCCCTAAAAGTGTCTGTAACGTCACCAAAGTTTAAAGATCGGACCATAGAATTTTCAATAGACAAAATAGCCAAGTTACATAACCTGTCTTTTCGCATAGAGTTTCTTAAATAGGTTTTTATTAATCACTGTAGTCACAGAAATCTTAACAAATAACATTAATGCAGTGCATACTTCAGGAAAGCTGTAGGACATAAAATCATGCTTGATTATTAATAAATCAGCAAGGTCTCGAATACACGAAGACTTTTCTATTTCGTCTCTTGAAGTGGACCGAAAACTAAGAATTTGCCTCGCAAATCATTCAGATATGTCTTTTTTATATATATCAACAAATTCTAGAGCTTTTTTAACAGATCAGTGTCATTTGAAACTTGTAAAGTTGAAGGCTGCCAAATACTCAAATTGGAGACAATTTCATTCATCGGAAGGAAACGCGATTTCAGTTGATTAATAATAATGTCCAATACTCGATAAAATGTGTTCACTCTAAACAAACTTTCCGAATCTTGGAGACGCTCATCTTCGCAAAGCTCGTAAAAATGGCGTTTTACCTTCCTCTGACGAGTTTTAGAAAATTCAGGGGTGATGGACCATTTTTCTGCTACACTATTTGCATCCATTTTTAAATTTACAAATTGATATTGATACCTTTCCAATTCTTCTAGATAAATTTCCAAGCGTTTTAAGGTATTTGAAAGACCGGTGGCATCAGACTGAAGTGCTTCAGTGGCTGCATCGGTAGTTTGTAGAACTACATTAACATAACAAAATTGTAGTTTTCGAGCTTCTTCTTGAATGAAACAGCTTCTTTTCTTGCATCTGATTTGCAATTTAACAGAATTGTTTTCGTTAGCGCTTTTTGGACTTTATTAAACCGAACTTTTAAAGCAAAAACAGCATCATAACGTCCTGCCCATCTAGTAGGGTTTAATGTTTTTAATGTTATTGAAGTTGAAGACTCACTTTCTCTATAAGATATAAAACTTGATAAAATATTCCATCTTTTCATACTATGCCCAAAAAAATAATAAATTTATTGAACTGTATCAAAAAAATTTTGCATATCAATAACCAATCTCACTGCATCATTGAGTACTAGATTTAAGTTATGAGCAGCACATATTTTGACATCTTTTATGAGTTTTGAACTCCACCATAAGTCCGTTTCATTGTGTTAGCACCATCATATCCTTGACCTCGGCACTTATTTAGAGGAATATTTTTGTCATTTATGGATTTGATAATTTGCTTGGACATTGCCAAGGCAGTTTGATCCTTAACTTCATGAAATCTTAAAAATGTCTCCTTAATAACAATGTCTTTGGGATCCCATTACCATCTTTTTCGATCATACAACAACGGTGAAGTTCACACGTTTCATCAATTTTGGAAATATCTTGACTTGCATCGAATGTGATAGTGTAGAATGGTGCGGCATTTATTTCATCTAAGAGTGAATTTTCTGCTTTTAGCACCAGCACAGAAATTGGCTCATTTTGTATTTTGGACTTAAGTATTTTATCTGGCCCTTTGGTTTACTTAACAATTCTTTTAAAATCGGATCGTATTTCCCTAATAACTCAACAATACTTAAAAAGGTTTCCTTTGGAGCTTAGATCACTGCTATCTGCGTTTTCTCTGTGGTCACGAAAGGCTAAATGACGCGTTGAAAGTGTCAGAGTAGCATCAAGGAGTCTGGTACTTGACGCCAAAAAGATTTACCTTTTTTGATCATGGACTCTTGCTCTTCATCGGGTGTTCCATGTAGCCGCCACTGTTGATACGTAAGACAAGAATCCAGATGAATCTTCGATGTCTGGTCTCTTTCTATGGCATCTACAAAATGTTTCCAATCGTCATAGCCCTCAATCCAAACATTTTGTATTTTTTTAAGATGCCCGGTTCACAAATAACCAACACGGTTCACAATACGCCTACTGAAGTATTAAAGAATTCGATAGCCATGTACGTTCAAGTTTCACGTCAGACTTGGAAACAATATAGTAATCTTTTTCTAGAAAAGATCGGTTGTCACTATTTTTTAAGAAAGGGCCCTTATGTTTACAATGTCCGTTTTTAATCACGAACTTTTTCACTTGATCAGTTAGCTCTTTAAAATTACCCTTATCAGTAACATACACTCTGACAAAAAAGTATCCGGAAATTCTCATTTAAATTGCCCGCGTTGAGTATTTTTAAGTATTTGAAGTTTCTGTATATTGATAGGACTGTCCGTAATTACTATTCCAAAAATGAGCGCGGTCTGTCAACTATTTTGTTTACGACAGCTGTTAAAACCAGTCAACCTCAGTGGTAGTTTACGAATGTTACAATGGAAAAAAATATTGAACAAAGAGTTTGTCTCAAAGTTTGTGTTTTGAACAAAATTTCGTGTGCTGACTCGTTGCGAATGCTGGAAAAGGCTTATGGGGGCTCTGTTTTATCGAAAACCCAAGTGTACGAATGGTACAAAGCCATTAAAAACGGTTGGGAGATCGTCGAAGATTTGCCTTATTCAGGACGACCGTCGGCCTTTTCAACCAACGATAACGTCGAAAAAATCAAGGAAATTGTGCTCGAAAATCGTCATGTCAGTATTAGAGACATAGCTCGTGATCTCAACATAACTCGTAAAACCGCTCTTTTGATTTTGGTGAACCGATTGGGCATGCAGCGCGTCGCCACTCGGCTCGTTCCGTTAGAGATGAATTTTCTTCAAAAACAGAACCGGATGCAGGTAGCTGGACAAATGCTGGATCGTGCGAATTCTGATCCCACGTTCATGGGACGGATCATAACTGGTGACGAGACATGGGTCTGTGAATACGACACACTAACGAGCCAACAATCATCGGAATGGGTGGGAAAAAATTAGCCGAAATATATAACATAACAAAAAAAGCACGTGTTCGTATTGGCAGACTGCCGATTGAAGGTGCCCGAGATAGCTGAGGCAGTAGGCATTTCATAACACCGTGTGAGTCATATCATGCATGAAATTTTAGGCACGAGAAGGCTATCGCTCCAAAGGAGGCGAAGACTGTCCTTTCAGCCGGAAAGGTTGTGGCCATCCTTTTCTGGGATTCACAAGATGTGATCTGCATCGAATACCTGGAGAAGGGCAAAACAGTCACAGGGCTCTACTATACCGAATTATTGGGCCATCTATCATATTCTTCAGATTTGGCCCCGTGCGACTTGTTTTTGTTTCAGAAATTGAAAAAGTAACTCGGTGGGCAGAAATTTGAGACGAATGAGGAAGCCATCGCCGCTACGGAGACCTATTTGCAGAACTCGAAAAAACGTATTTTTCAAACAGGTTAAAGAAGTTGGAGCACCGCTGGGTCAACTGTACAGAGCTAAGAGGAGATTATGTTGAGAAATAAATTGCACCTTTTATAAAATTTTCGTTTTTCTTTTGTAGGCAAAGTTTGACAATCCGTTCATCCATCTACTCGTTGGTGTGTCACAAACAGTTTACTTACAAACTGTAAAATCTCGTTTCATTCACGTTCTTTTCACAGAATTTTATGAATTTGTGACATCATATAAGTTTTTAGTCAAGAAAATTCAAATCATTTAAAGGGAGTCCTCCTATTTAAGAATCTGTGCTATTAATTTGAATTTATTCATTAGTTGGATAGCGAAAATTTCCACATATCATATATTGAACATAAAAACTTTCTGAAAGGAGCATACTTCTGTCTACTGGGCTTGTTAATGTTTAAAATTAATTTTTAAAAAGTTGTTTGCCTATTTCATTCCTTTCTTTTGCAAATAAGGCAAATATTTATTTTCATCAGAGTAATTGAATTGAACTTTAAGCAGCCAGTGTGGGTTTCGTCTGGGGAATACTTTCCATCCATGAAAGATGAATTTATGACTAAATTCATTAGCTTTGCATCATATTGTGTTCGATACAATCCTGCGTAGGAAATAACGCTTTTAAATACACCACGATTTCTTTCTTCAACATGCCAATTCCGCTTTCGATTTGATTATTGATAGCAACAAACATATATGTCATTCTGGTTGATATTGAGCCATTAGGAGGTAAAGATTATTTAAATGCAAAGAGCTTTGGTAATATTTGATACAAAGATGAATGATTGAACCGGAAAGAATAATTTTTTGTACGAAGTAATATGCAATAATTTTGATTACAACCCGAGCAATGAATAAGGAATTCACATAAGTTTGTTGATTGCGTAGGCATGGAACCACACAAATGTGGTGCCAAGTCTTTTCTAGAGCTTTCAATTCTAAATACAGATTAAGCCAGAACTTTCAACTCCATCTTGGATTCTCTAATATTAGTTGTCCTTACTCGGAGGATTTTCTTTTTGATTTTCTCCAGTGGTAGACTGAGCCGGCAAGCAGTCATTCAGTCTCTCACTTGGTGCATTAGCATACCGAGCGTAAGTTGTACCTGTTTGACGTGCGGCCAGCGGGTTTTCAGAGTATCCAAAATATCCACCTTTGTAGTAAGGTTGAAGGTACTCCGAACATCGTGTTACCAACAAAACCACTCGTCGCTCGTTACAGCGGTGTGCCTCTTTTTCTTGGACCATGCCTATCATCTCTGATATTGCATCAATAGTAGAGTGTTCTGCTTTAAAGCCCTACTGCCAAAGAGATAGTTGTTACCTTCCTCACCAAGAAGACTTCGGCTGGCGCTACGGACCCGGTTTGCCGGTTGACGACCGTCGTGGGCTGCTACTAGCCTCAAGTAAGCCGCCATGCGGGAATTGGATTCGCCGGAGCAGGAAAAGAACTTCTATCACCTCAAAGAACCAAGTACTTTCCTGAAACGTAAAAAGTTACCCTACGCACAGAGAAATGCTTTTCAACTCTTTCCGAGGAATATCAACAATAACCTAATAGTATCCTAGGAAACCCGTTTTCCGAAAACTCTCCGGAAGGGATTAGTTCTCTCCACGAACACAAAACTACTTGGGCACCTCTTTGAAGCAAAAGAATTTGAGCTGAGCCCAAAGAAATATTTTCCCAACGCTTTCCTGCGAATAGCAAAACGAACCATTCCCCATAAGTTATTTTTCTCTCTTCCACTTCGAACTTCACAATACCATTCCGAATCAGTACACTTCTCAGAGGCATAGAAAACTCTTTATGCACACTTAAGTACTCCACTGTATTCTATTTAGAATCTGTATATATAAAATCAGCTTATATCTTTAAGCTCTACTTTCAAATAAGACAACCGGTAGAAGCTCCCAATTGTTCGCCATAGAGGCCCTGGAATAAATCCTCCAAAACAGCTCCAGAATTTTAAGAATCTATGGTAAGTGCTAGTGAATACCAGTTGCAGTATTCCTGATAGCTGTTTGTGTGCCACAAATAAACTGGTGAGTGAAGGATTTTTCGTTTAATAGTTTTTCCCAAATTTTTATGTTACCCTAGGGCAGTGGAGGTTACATATTTGCTAGTGCAGATAGACATTATTTGCACAGATGTATGTATGTCTGTTGTATTAAATCCTCAAATCTCTATTAAACCTCGAAAATCGATATGTTCATGATCAGGCGCTCCATTAAATTCATTCACATTATAAAATCCTCGTCAGGAATTCCATGTAGGTGAAGAACAGTGCAAATGATCTTGAAAGTGAGATAGATTTTTCATGCAATAATCATGCAATCTTCTAAAGATCGGAAATTCTTCTTGGCAATTTAGCTGAGCTATGCTGTAAAACGTTGCTTCACTCGCACTTGCGTAGCCTTAAATTACTACAATCTTTCTTGTCGAATGAAAAATTACAACATCATTGAATTTTGGTGAAAGCTTCAAGGAATTTTAATTTAACTACTGTTTTACTTTTTAAGAGAACGTTCTAATTCATAGCGTCAGCTCTAGCTGGTTATAGTTTTTTTTTATCAATGCAAAGTATCATTTTATGATTATTGCTACTCCTCAGTAGTTCGGCTCGTGAAAGATGTATTTTCCATCTGTGTCTAGCATGCATAATGGGCGGTATGCAGACGGCGACCCGGGACTCCCCTTCTCCTTAATGATCAGTAAGAGCCTCACAACCTTCCAAAGTTTCGGGGAACCCCCTTCCCGTAGGCAAGCGTTGAATATAATGAGCAGCAAGTTATGAAAATGGTGAAAGACGAGCTACAATACATCAGCTGGGGCGTCTTCTGGGCCTGGAGCCTTCTTTAGTAGCAATTATATGAGTGCCTCTTCTAGTTGCAGCCACGTAAAGAGTGGGTATCCAACTGCTGTTACACCGCAGATAGCGTCAACATGGACGGGATGGGCGGGAAAAAGTGTCCGCACTAGCTCGTACATCTTTTCACCTATGCAGAGCTTGCGTAGGGTACCAAGTTTTCGCATAACTAGCTTCTAGCCAAGGCCTCACGGGTTCTTATTCACATTGTCCACTAGATCTTGCACAGCAACGAGCCGTACTGCTGTTGACTTTTTGCGAAGGCATTTTCTGGTCAGCTTATATTTTGCTAACAGTTACATGCCTCATCATAGTTTCGTACCGGTTGAGCTTCACGTCGGAGCTTGTGGCACTCCTTTCACTTCTCAGTGGTTTTAATCAACCACCAGCACACTAGAGGCTTGCAGTGCCGGAATCTCCGACGGGGAATAGAAGCGCTGCAAGTAGACGTGATGGTGCTCATTGTTGAGCTGCTAGCTTTTTAGTCCCACGCAAATCTTCAAGTAACGAAGAATCTGTCCTGAGCACCTCGACGAACCTCTCAACTTCCATCCTGCCAATATTCCAACTTAATAGTGGGAGGTCAAGAGCATGGACATTGGAAGATAGCATTACGGATCTCAAGCAGTGGGTACTGATGATGACTGGTAAAGTAGTCCTCTAATACTCTCCAATTGTGTGCCCTCCGTACTAGGGACTCCAAGGCGAAAGTCACAATCGGGTGTGGCTCCTTTACCAGCACATGGTAGTAAGGTGGCGATCCAAAGTGACCACATCCCTAAATATCAAAAGCAATCAAAGCACTGATAACAAAATACTCGTACAATCTACCTAAGTTAAATGATGATTCGATGAGGTCCATATATATGTCGTTGCTAATAGACACACTATAAATGATCTCGCAGGTGGCAGAAAATAGCAACGATACCCAAACGATGTCGAAAATGGTCACAAATGCGATCGCAGACACAATGAAAAACGTCTTAGGACACCGACCAAAGAAGGATCTGAACAACTGTATCGACCCAGAATGGCAAGATGTGGTTAGCAAAGAAAATCAGACAAACAATCAGTACGTGCAAAGATTAACTCCAGCAAAAAAGCAGCAATAAATCACTCTTCGTCAACAAGCAAAACAGAAGAAACAACGGGCCATCAACCAGAAGATAGAGCAATTGAACGAATATATGACGCTAAGGGAAGCCAGATCAGTGCACGCCTCAATTCAACGCCAAAATAAACTCGTCCGCACGATCAAGGTCACAATGCTAAATACCGAGTCTTTGGTCAGAGCAAACGAAGATTTCACCGAAAGCTTCCCAACGAACCAGGCCTAAAATAGGGGATGGGTGTGCCCCAATCTCGTTCACCAAGAGACACTGTGAGCACGCTACTCTTCAAGTCTACGCACCTAGTAGCCTATGCCAACAGCATGAATATTTATCCGGCTCAATTCCCAATGCGAAGATAACGTTTATAGGGTGGGAGTAAGAAGCCGAAAAAAACGGCCTTCTGTCAATTTAACTGAAAATAAATTCTTCAGCCAAACAAAGAAAGACATGCCTGTACGGAAAAACCTGAGCTTAGGAAACTAAAACCTGGAAAATATACTTAGAAGTCCATCTTAATAAAACTGGCATAGAAAAGAATGAAACATGGGAAAAGATAAACACAGCAAACAAGGTCCACTTTCCAGTACTTTCCATGCTAAATTCCAGAGATATTCACAGGGAAAATAAGATTCGTGTATAAAAGTCATTAATAAGACATGTGGTGCTGTATAGATGTGAACCCTGGACTCTTCCAAATATTTCCAAAAAGGCCTTGGACGTATAACGAATGCAAAAGATTCAGGTAGATATGTGGTCCAGTGGAGGAGAGTGGAGTTGTATAAACTTCATAATGGATCACGAATACCCGCATGTGAAATACCACGGAAACTGCAGTGAGTAGTACATGTACAGAGAATGAAAGAGCATAGGCTCTATAAACTAACGTTGAAAGGTAGAGCGCAAAGACACGTCCAGTTGAGAAATCGAGAAAATGATGGGAAGATCCAATCAATGCTGATAGCAGATTCCTGCTTAGGATTTCCAATTGGCGAACAAGGTCACAGAGCCACGATGAATTGGAGGTGACAATTTCTGCAGGGGAAGACCCAAATTGGAGCTATGCTATAAATAATGATGTGAAATGTAGACACTAATAATAAAAAAATTCAAGAAATTTTCAGTTATATGAGCACCAAATACTGGGTTCAAAAGAATAATCATTGTTAATCTGTTTTAACAAGCTACTATTTGATTACAATTTGGCCAGTATCATTGACTGAATGGAGAATGCAGTATTATACATCCGACCGGCAAATTTTGGGAAGATATATACTATCAAAACTTTAGTGTCTGGCTTGATGGAAAGCGATTAGAGTTGGAAAACCATGTGTTATTGTTATTATGAATGAATGAAATTCCAATGGTTACAGCGTCCGTAAATATGAACCTATTTGATTGAAACACAGAAGAACCAATCTCCAAGTATACAAATCTGAGATAAGACCTGTGTTATGCTATGGGGGTGAAGCATGGAGATCAACCCAAGCATCCGCAAATATATTGAACGCCTTTGAGCGACGGGTCCTGAGGCGAATAATCGGAGCAAAGCTTGACGGGGACCAATGGCGAGTTCGATACCACCTTGAGCTGTATGAATTTTTGACGAACCGGAAGCTGCAATGGGCTGGAGACATGAATCGTATGGACGAACAGCGGATACCCAAGAAGGTATTCGTTGGGAAAACTGAAGACCGGAGGCCAGTGGGGAAACCGAGGAAACGCTCGTCTGACTCGGTCGACGAAGACAGCTCATCGCTGCTCGGATTTCGGAATCGGAAGACGCGGTCAACGGACCGAGACAGTTAGATGCGCTGTTTGCAGAAAGCGAAGGCCCGACAGGGGTGCTAAGAAGAAGAAGATTTGATTGAACCTTTGGCAACTAACGACTTTTAGATACTAAACCACGCATTTTTATTGTTTTAAAAGATGGCTCTACGATTTCATCGTGGGATATATGGAATTTACAAATAACATTATTATTATTGGGTTGTTCCATATTTAATGTCATTTTTCATGTTTTTCAAAGCAAACAACAAACATTAATCAATTATATATTAACTATTTTATTAGATGGTGGTCTGTGTGGCCTAGTGGTTAGAGCATGAACGCATAAGCCGAAGGTCCTAGGTTCAAATCTCGTAGGGAGCAACGTGATTTAGTTAAGGGGATTTTTCGGACAGACTACGAGTGTTCACTCAGTGGTGATATGTACTGATTTAATCAGATCATATCATAGCTGGGCAATTACACGGGAGCACGGTAACCAAACCAACTTCCGAAAAAATCAATACAGTCATGAAAATGAGATACTCTAACTATCTCTAAGCGAAGGCCTGAGAGGAGCTGTAGTGCTACAAAGAAAAAGGAAATTTTATTGGATGACCTTTTGCCACCTTTCGATAAGTTGAAAATTAGTTCGTTCGATACATAATGTCTTTTTTTTCCTTTTAACAACAAACATTAATCAATGATATATTGAACATTTTGTTGGATGATCTTTTGCCATCTTTCGGTAAGTTGAAGAATTCCACGTTCGAAGAAACCTTGGTTTTTAGAAGCGAAGAACTGGTCAAGCTCATTTTTAACAGCCTGATCTGAATCGGAAGTTTTACAATTCAAATGGTTTTCAAGGGAACGAAACAAATGTTAGCCTGATCGTGCTAAGTCAGGGCTATAGGGTGGATTTGGCATCTGTTCCCAATTGAGATTCATTAATTTTTGACGGGTTATCAAAGGGATGTGGGATCTGGCTTTATCATGATGGAACATCATGCGTTTATGATTGACCAGTTCAGGGTGTTTTTTCTTGATTTCTTCGTTCAATTTCGATAGTTGACGATAGTAGACATTTGATTTAATAGTTTGGCTTCTTGGAAGTAGCTCACAGTAGACTATACCTTTGTAATCCCACCACACAGATGGCATAATCTTATTTAGGTGAATATTGGCTTTGAATAACGATTGTGGGGGCTCATCTTGCTTGATACATGATCGGTTTTGGACAGCATTATCGTAATCAATCTTTTTTTATCACCCGTTATGATTCTTTCTAGAAGTGGGTCGTTTTGGTTACGATTCAGCAAAGAGTCGCATATGTTAATGTGCTTGGTGAGGTGAATTTCTTTTAATTAGTGAGGAACCCGAACATCCGGTTTGTTTACGTAACCAAGATATTGTAAGTGCAAGTAAGCAGTTGAATTCGATATATCGAGCTTCTCTGCTATCTTTCGAGCTGTCATACGCCAGTTAGTTTCGATTAACGCCTTTATTTTGTCGTTATCAGTAGTTGTTGGAGAACCAATATATGGTGCATCTTGCAAATTAAAATTTGCAGAACGAACGCGAGCAAACCAACGCTGACACTAGCGTTCAGTGAAGGAATCCTCACCATAAACTTAACATAATTTATTTCGGGGTTGCACAGTATTTTTACGCTTCCAGAAGTAAAAAATGAAATATGCTGATAATGCTCTTTGATTGTCCATTTTCAAGTTTATTTTTAACCAACTTATTGTTTACTAATGACGCTCAGTTTTTTACTGAAGATAGTCTGACGTCTAATCTTTAAAATAGTGTACATAATAATAATATTGTATAAGCCACGCAATCACTACTACATAAAATTGCAGTTCACGTCATCTATTGGAAAAAACGACATGAAATATCGAAAACTCAACAAATTATAAGCAAAAACAATATAATTATATACTTCAATCTTGCTTTCATTTTTCGACATCTTTTCCAGTTGATAAATCAAAAATATATTATATCAATACTGTTGGGCCAGCCGTGATTGAGGCAAGTGAAAGCTATTTAAATGGTTTTGTTCAACTGCGAGTTAATTAAATGTCCCCCTCACTGATAAAGAAAGAACTTTGATTTGTGCTCGATTTGCGAGAAATTCACAGTCTAGTACTCAACAGGCAAATGATTTGATCGCCTACACGCAGCAAGTAATTTGAATGTACCATATTTCAAGGATAGCATTAATTCTACGTACGTTTTCCAAGAAATTAATAGGTACTGTATACTTAACCTTCATAGTTGTCCTCATTAACGCTATTTTGCTTACCTGTAAAAAGAAAGAAAAAAAAATTCATTAAAATGAATGCTTTAAATCTTACAATATCCTAGAAAAAGTTTATTTTAAAATGGAATTTCAAATATCTCAACGAAATTGAGCTCGGATGCTAATCGCAAATAAAAATATTTGGTGATGACAAGAAAACATGAGTGAGTATTCAATTTGTTTTAACTTTATGAATTTTGTTGAATTTTAACTTAATCTTCCTAAGATCATTTGCTGACTGACTACTTTTCATAACTTTTTAGAGGTCGATGTCAAGATATTTCTCATAACCAAAAGATAAAATTTGAATCTTTCTACTCATTTACAATTCTGGTTAATGTAGTGAAGTTTTGACAACATAATGGCTTCTATACCCAAATATTGTTGAAACTGCGCAACAAATGACCAAAACAAACAATACAAAATGAAAATATTGCGTCAACTCGGACAGATTTTTTTCTCACCGCAACGCCATTACCAAAGTACGGAAGCCCATCAACCTCGTTACCTTAATCTATTGTCATCGAACCGAAACAACTCCATTTATTCTTCAAAAATATATTTCTAGCTTTTTCCTCGTCCACACTTTTCTCTTTGCTACTCAATTTATCTTTACATCTACCTATTTACCTGTCTGCAAAATAAAAACTACTCACTATTACGTAACTCTTTTTCTATACAAACAAAACCAAAAAAAGATACATCGTATCTGCTTGAATCGTTCCTCAATTATTGTGTCACCAATATTTTCAAGATCTTGATGGTTATATTGACCTCCTCGAAATTGGACAACTAATTTATACCCAATATAGTAGTGAAGTGGTTATATTTGAAAATATAGGGAAGCAGCTTCAAAAACTAATGCGTAGAGTGTGTGGTGATTCTTGGACAGAAAGCGAATATCATTTTTGGTAACGAAAAGGAACAATGTTAAAACCGGAGACAAGAACGGATGGAAATCAAAGACATGAAACACTTTTCCCATGATCCGAAAACCACATGTGAAGAAACCAAAAAAAGTTTTTTTCAAGAAATACGAAATATACTAGCAAAGATATGTATATTCGTAAAATATAAAATGACCATAGGCATGAAACCATTGAAGAAGTATCTTTCAGAGCGTATTACCGCCAAACATAAATATAGCGATTTAATAATGATGTTGATGACGATGATTGCGATTACAACCTCGACAATGACGATAATAATAAAAGTCAGGCGAGACATTTTAAAATATCAGAGAAACCCCAAAGTGAGGTAGAAGGTGATCATGTCGTTTGGATTTGGATGGAGATCGTTATTGAATGGTTGTTTTTGGGAAGAAAGACGGAATAAGTGATAGATGTTTCTGGATGGACACTAATCTTGTGGGGACTCGCCAGTCACCTTAAAATTGAATTGATACTTTGATACCACCAAAGAAGATTTGAAAGTGATTCAAATGGGATTTCTTTTGGGATCTACTTCTTATCAATTTATGATGATTGAATACTTGCAACTGGTAGAATAGTGCCTGCGGGGACAACACACTTGAGAGAGAACGATGGAAATTATTTGTTTCGCTCGGAGGAAAGTTGGATTCTTCGACTAATTGTTATAAATGTTCCTGGGATATCAACATTTTTCGAAATATTTTCCATAATATCAATCATCCCTATAGATCTCCGGATAAAATATTTACGAATTTATAATTATTTGGACGGCTATCAATCTAACTCTACATAAAAGAACAAAAATTTGATCCAGATCAATAAACAGAATTCTTGTCACGAAAGGAGAATCAATGATAAGCCATTGCCTAGAACTTAATTTTATATTTGATCATAGTACCATCGCATATAGTACAAGAAATGAAGCTCAAAAAATGGCGAAACCTCGCAGTTTTTTCGTCTATCATCGATTTGCATAAAAATTTGGGAATTGGCTCATTTCACCCTCTAGTCCCGTTGTACGCTTTTTTTTTACGGATATAAACTACCCTTAATTATAAAATTATAAAATAACATTTTAAACCTTAATATGAACGTACTTTGGATTGGTTAGGTAAAGATTGTTTCATACTTTAGGATATAATATTTCAACCCTTAAAAATCAACCCTTGTCAGAGCTCAATGAAAAAATATTTTTTTTCCCCGAAAAAAGATTAGTTATCATAGTGATTTAATTCAAGAATTCTGTTGTTTAAAATATGTATTAAGTTCATTTTGCAACTTTTTAACCCTTAAAAACCACCCTTCACAACAGTGCATTTTTATGAACTAATTTAATAGATATTTATAAATAGGAAGAAGGTAGAAACAAATACAAATGCAGATACAAATACCAGGGTTCGCAAAAATTCGATATTTACAATAAATATCAAAAACTATATATAATATATATCCGATATATATCGGATAATTTATTTAATACTGTCAAAATGAAAAAATAATAAAAAATAGTCTGAATATTTCACTTTTTATTCCTAAAGTGACAAAAACGTGAGTAAAAGTTTAATTGATCAATTAAAATTAGGGTCAACTGTCAGGCACAGATCTATAAGTGGTACATCATCGTCTGACTCCCACTCGAATTGGCCTCCGGAATCTACGCCGAATATTTCTTCTTGCATTTCCATATTCGCATTGGATTCCCTAACCCAGTCCATATTGTAACAAGGAACCGTACGACAAATTATCTTATGGGAATGGTTGAAAGTCTCTAAGATATGGACTAATTTATGGGCTGTCTCGATTCATAATCGGTTACATATCCTCGACTGCACAAGATACCAGCTGTTGATGCTAGTGCTGACGGTAATTGTTAACATAGTCTTTGAAATTTTTCTTTGCCATCCCAGTTGAGCCACTGATTATCGTTTGTGTTCATATTTAGGAGCTTCCACTATTCTAAAGGTGGAGTCTGTTTAAAAATTTTCCCAAAAAGATACTTAGGAAACATTGATGATTGCGTCAGCAATAACGTTACCATAGGCATGAAATCGGGCGGCATTTCAGCAAAAGCTTGATCTCTTTGATGATTGCTCGAATTTTTCCCCAGAAATCGGTGATCCAACATATTAGCCAAAAAATGACCAGATTCTAATGACATGTCACGTCGATGCTGAAATAAATTCTTGACTTCTAATGTTTCATTTTCTAAATCCTTTCCTAGCCAGTACCATATTTCTACTGTCACCGATATTGTTGTTCCATTTCTTTGGGCTCTGGCTAAGGCTCTAGCTATTGGATCCAAACGTAACAATAGTTGAATTGCATTGTTCGTGATTTGTGCATCATTTAAGATTTCGAGTATTTTTTGTCAACTTCATTTTTAGTATTTTGGCATATTTGTACCAATATTCCTCGATTAGCAAGGTAAGAGCTAATATAGTCTCTTGCTGTATTCTATCGAACGGTTACGGGTACTACCAACTTTTTACCACCAGCATCCTTGTACCAACTTGCGGGCAGATGTTTATTCCTAAAATATTTGATCACTTTAATTTTGTTTCCAGAAACGCCTTTGATTTCCACATCTTGCGCTGGCAGGTTTAGTATTTGCACACAGCAACCATATTGAATTATGCTATAACTATCTTTACATAATTCGTGCCTCATTTTTTGATGTTAGCAGCATTATCCGTAACGAAGCTCTTAACAATCACTTTGAAGTTTTTGTTGGTATTTGTATTTAAATCCGTAGCAATTTCTTTTAAATAATCAGCAATATGAGGATGGCCTGATGTATTGATAGTATCAACTAGTATCGATTGTCCTTCGGGTGTAGTGAGGTTGCAACAAATTATAGTCTCATTGTGAACGTTAGACCAACCTTCCAAAGACAAAGATACGACCTTGCCCTCGATTTCATCTATTTGTATCTGTAAGGTATCAGCATAACTTTCTTCTAGGAGACGGTCTCCTATTTGACGAGATGTGGGAGGCTAATAGCCCGGGCGAAGTGCCATGATCGTTTCTTTAAACTTCAAGTGATTAGCGTGCAAAATCGGTGTATTGGTGGCATAGAAAAAGTTTCCGACCGCCAAATCTTTTTTTCGCTTGGGATTCCGATGTATTAATTACTTTTTTTAATATGTTGAATGATGGTTTGCAGTCGACAATGTGCGTTTTTTGCCACTGATTTGATTATGGTGCCATTTTATGTTGAGGGGTGTATGTCATGAACAGAATCTGAAGGTGTTACATATGAGCTAGAAGCCCTTGACACTGGACAAACATTCACATGTTTCAATAGCCGCACAGGAATATCTTGCATCTCTTCCTTGCACTTCTTACATTGGGCCCATTTGCCACTGTTCGCAGGTTTCGGCATGGCTTAAATTGTTTCGAGTACTGTGGAAAAATGAAATGTAGAAAGAATAATACTTAGGCTATGACAACTTGTATTGTTTTCACACTACCTTCAAACTTATCGTTTAACAGGTCAGTTATCACTGTGAAGGTATAGCGAGAGGGAAACTTGAAGTAGAGCCACATAGATACTCGTACACTTGGGTGCATTCTTTTCATACAAAGATGAAAATCACAGCGAAAGTTATCTTAATTAAACTAAATTTAACCACAATAGTAAACTGCATTTCAAACTTAGGTAACTTTTACCTTAGTAGCCAAAGACAAAATCATACGTCACTTCTGGTAAATTACATTAGACCACAAGGCACGTAAAACTCAGGAAAATTATACTAAGCTAGAAAGACAATCAGCATTACACATAATATCCGGCTGACCTTATGTAGATGATTTAGTTTAGAGTACGATGACATGTCTCATGGCTCAAACTGACCGCTTAATGCAGGAAATATAACAGCAATGCACACTATCCCTGTTTAGATTTCAAGAAATCACCCTACAGTTTCGAATGAAATCCTCCATACAAAGTAATGTTTAACTTTGGCTTCCCAAAATAAGTGATTCGGATGTCTGAGTCAAAATGCTAAACAAAAAATACCAAGCTAAGAGAAACGGTGAGCTAACGGGCAGCATTAAGCTGGAATCAGGCTTATAATAAGTAATGGACTAGAATCAATGCTTTTTTATGCTGCGCGGGATCATGTCATTAATGTTCAAGTCCACATAACTGCTAACGTATGCCTGTGACTTCATCACTATGCCACGATCAATGTCAAATGCAAAAAGACAATTTTTGAGCTAACAGCCTAAAGCAAGCCAAACAGGCTTACAATTAAATGAAATCAACACGGAATTCGTGCCTCAAATAAGAAAAAACATACCAACCTAATAAAATCTGACTTTGGGAGCTATCCATATTTCCTCAACTTTGAAAATATGGATAGCTTCATAAACTGTGGAGCCAATCTGAATAGTCGAAAAGAATGGAATTCAACGACGCCTAAATACTGAAAACGTTCAAGGAAAAAACTTAGCAAATACGGAAATGGAAACTCTGCCCCTATCACTAAATGGAGTATTCTTTTTGATGGCGGAGTCAATTGGGTGGCCACTCAGCAATTTATCTTCTAAGTGGCTGCATGAACAACCGATTACGAGTTGTCAGATCACGCGTTGATGCGTGACTTGCACTATTAAAAGGGCTTGCCCAATAGTAGTACTGCAATGTTTGGGACATTTAACAGGATTCACTATCGTGGACCAAATTCAAGAATGAATTGGTTGAATGTCTTTCTATTCATTACACGGACGATTATATACACTGTAAAATGAGCGCCGAAATCCAATGCCCAAGAGAAAGATTCATCGAGTGTTATGAAGCGCTTGTGTGAAGCGCTTGTGCTACTTCTGGGCTTTGGTTTCAATGCATAGTGGTCAAGAGTATGAGTCCACGTCTGCAAGATCTTTTGGCGGATCTAAAGTTTCTTTCCAAACAAGAGCTAGTTAGAAGATGCTACCATACGGATGATACTTGGAGGGATGTTGAATCCCGTCGTAGATTGTTCGATAAGCGCCAAGTGTGTGGAGTACATAATTATGTGGATTGGAGCGTTTATGATAGATTCTGTCTTCTTCGTTAAGACTCCCGGTATTCTGCCGATAAACCAGACGACTGGAGGTGGTCTCAAAACTCTATCTCGGTTGATATTCCTGCACAGTGTGGGTATTATAATTCATGCCCTTCATCTGAGCCTCTCCAAGTCAAATCGAGGCAATGTAAAAACTTGGCTTTTCCCCTACTTAGCAGCAGCAAGCTCAATTAAGGACGTGCTCAAACTGCAAGGACCTGGGGCATAATTTTCTTGTTTGTGTAAACCCCATTAAACGTTTGTGTTGGTTGTGATGAATAAGGGATCATGAAGCTCTATGGCACCAACTGCCGTAGTAGAGTCGTTCCTTCACACAATTTCGGTCACCCTGTCAGATCAAATACCAACCAGGCGTCCGGTCGTGTAGATGTGGCCATGAATGTAGATTCAGAATACCGATCCGAACAATGACTGCTTTCTAGGCCCTTCAATATCAGCACCATCAACTTTTACAAAGCCCGTGTCCACCGGAGTCTTATTTACATCCCCTTAAGCTGAGTTGTTGTCCGGATTCATATTATAACACCAGCATGGTAGGTATTGATCAAGAGCTGCCTGCCTGCTTTAGAATGCGTCTCTTCCTGGATAGCTTGTGGAGATTTGGTATTCCTTCGCCAGGCGTATCTTATAGCGGCCTGCTCGGAGTCAATTCATGAAGAGATTTTCATCAAGGGTCACAAATCGACGACCTTACTTGTTAGTGGAGCCAATGTCAGTATCCTCGGAGCTGAAGTCTTCGAACTACTTTCAGACTTTAGCTTGTATATGCTTACCATGCATGCCCATGACCAGACTGCATCAGTACACAAAGACCCAATTCAGAGTTATGTCACTACATGTGTGTGGGTTCTAATAACGTGACTATAGTGATGAAGATCAAAGCAGCCGCAGAGCTTCCAAGCTTTGAATTTCACCTATTGACTCCAGAGGATCAGCACTTCGTCAAACAGTAGTTTCCTTTGTATAGTTAAAAAGGCTTAGGTAGGACTAGTCTCGTGACTGACCACATCAACACTGATTCTGCTCGACCCATCAAGCAGCGACTGTATGCTACGTAGCCCGTTATACAGAAACTATTGTAGGACGATCGACTGTATACAGTCTTTGCGGGTAAAACAGGAACGTTAGAGTCCTCCTGTGACCCTTGTTGTGAAACCCGGTAATGTGCCTTTGTATCTTGATGCCAGATGCCTCAATGTGGTGACCGTTAAGGACTCCTAACTATTGTCACTAATTGAAAGATTTTTGGCACAGTTGTAGAGCACTAGGTTCATTGCCAGTGTGGACCTGAAGGATGCCTTTTGGATAACCTCGTTGGGTGATTCGAGTAAGGAGAAAACGGCCATTACTTTGGCAGTCCTTCAAACATTTCAAAGTCATGCCCAATCTAGGGGCCTGTGAAACTATAAACAGAGTGGAGACTTTGTTACAACGATAATTTTCATGAATGAGGTGACGACTCACTTGCAAATTATAATGTGCGGGCTTTGAAAAAAGAACAGAAGAGCACTGGCAGACAATCACTTAAAGCCAGAAGAGAAGAGGGAAAGCCCAAGAATAATGGGAAGAATCAATAGAAGGTGAAAACAGATCTTTGCTGAGTGTAATAACCTGATGAAGGTTTGGAGAAGGATAATTGCAGGAGTTCAATCCTGGAGGATAAGGCCTAACTTGGGTTGTTGAGCCATAGATAATGTCAATGACGAGCATAATAAGAATATTGGCAAGTGAATTAATCTTTTCTTTTGATATTTGATAGATTATTTGTGTTGCCAGTCTTCTGAAAGTTTTTATTCAGTCGATGTTCCAACCAAAAGCCTGATTCAGCTTCAAAGTAAGGATTGTTGAACTCACTCCCCCGAGATATGATAGGGCACACGCACTTTACTGGATTATGCGGGATTCTAGAGCCAGTGCGAAGCGATTAGAAGGTGCTCAAAACACTGCATCCAACGTTCCTTGATCTCATTTTTATTGACTAATGTTACCATCGTCACCTCTAGCAAGTATTAAATACGGTTTTTGTATTGATAATTTTTCATTTCTTCGTCAAGTCTTAAAATCCGATCAATGCGCGATTCGCGCTGTTCTATTTGCAGATCTTTGTGGCAGTCAATTAATCTCCGATGCAGTTCCGAATGGAGTATTAAGCCTTTTTCTACTTGGTAAATGTTCATTCTCTTTCTACGCAGGTTGGTGTTTTTCAAAGCATTATTAAAGGTTAACGTGTATTTGACTTGTTCAGAGGTTTTTGTTGATAGAGTATTGTAGCGATCTGACAGCTTTATTTAGCCCTAGCAAGAAAGTTGTCAGTGTCGCAGTTGGCACTGCAAAACGTCCATAAATCCATGAATTTTCATGAAGCCCTTTTGTTGATGACGGTAGAGCATAGTTCTGCCGCCTTTGAAGGTACATTGACTGTATACACAAGAATATGGGGGCACATTTATGAGCTCTATATGATGTGATTCACAAATCAGACTTTCAAGGTGATAATACTGTACAAACTGTAGCAGAAGCATGAGCAAAGGATGCCTGAGAAATATATCCGTCGGAAAAATGTGGGAGAAAAGAAAACGCATTAGAAAAAGGATACATTTTTATACAATTTGTTTCTCTTTTATTACTGGTACTGGACAATGGAATATATTGGTAAGGTGTTTTAAAACTTTTCATTCGATACCTTACTAGATAAATTGTTGGATGATACGGTTCTCTTAGGAACCATTATACAATCTGTTTTCTTGACACTACTTTCTGAAACCCATTATTTTTAATTTTAATTTCTTTTTTAATTATAGCTCCTACAATAGACAATCATTTGATTTAAAGTTCATATGAGACCTTTCACAGTAGGCAAGCCAAAGCCAATATAATTTGTCGAATTTATTAAATTTTTTCGAATATAAGATTCACACTGCATCCTTATAAAACTCGAAGTTCATAAATACTTTCATTTTAAACGATTATTCTTTCCATGCTGCATGCTATAAAAATTGATCATTAAACATATTCATCTCCCTAATAAAAGTATTTGTGATACTTCGACATACAAGTATGTATCAATCTATGAGATGATGTCTTTGAAAAAAATCTTCACCATCAACACACTCCTGTTACTCCCGATCAATGAACCATAAATTGTGGAGTGCAGATCACATGGCTATAATCTTGGACGCATGAGATAATTAATGCCGGTGTCAACCGAGTAAAAATCATAATTCGTCCGGTCGAACTGGTTCCGCCGAGCAAGTTTTTGTCTCCATTACAATCTGGCGATTGTCCATACCTCCGTCGCGGAGATACATTTGTAATCAAGTTGGGAAACGGTGTCACTGAAACCCACACACGTGATTGAACTGTTCTGATGACTGACGATCAAACGCTACAAGTTTAGATACTACGTTTCTGCTGTAACACAGCTAGCATGGGTTTCGTATTAATGGAGCCATTCTGGATGCATTGGGGAGTCAAATATATTCGTGGGATTGTGGTTTCCGCGTTTGTGTTCCTTCTGACCATTCACACTTGAACGGGGATTGTTTTGGCCGCCAATGGAATGGAACGAACGAAAAACTTACAAATGCTCAATGAAGCACTACAAAATGAAAAATCGATCGTGCAACAGACTAATGTGAAAGATACTTAGATACACTTGCTTGGATGTACTCGTAAGTAAAAGTAGAGGATGCGTAGTGTGAATATACTTTCATGATTATGTTGCGGATGACGTGACAATTGTACGAATTTATGCCAAGAGCCTTTCCATGTCTCCAATTACCGAAGCGAACCGTAACGTAAGAAATGGAGAACATCTATTCAAAGGATTTCGATTACATGGGAGATTCGCGTAACATCATCTTTTCATTTCACGCCAGACTATTGAGAGTTGGAGAGATGTGTTGAGTGACTGAAGCTTCAACACGGTCTTCGTCAACTTTTGCTCTAGCTTCAGCATCGGTTGCGACTTTTTTATTATCGTTATGGACGACTTAGGTTACAAACAATAGTCTCGCTTTCCCAACGAGGAAACAATGGAACCAGGACTGGCTACTCCGAGACGAGATGTTTGTGGTATACTTGAGTGAATGGGCACAAGTTGCCGTTGTTGTCACCCAAGAAGCTTCCAGTTGAGCTTGTTGTGCTCAAAAAATCATCGTCATTATACCATCAAGCGTACATGACTCGGAATAATCACAAAATGAGTTCATAAAGTCATTTGCGAAACGAAAGGGTGAACAGAAAAGTTGTTGCCCTAAAGTCATTTGCTGAACAACAGCGTCAGCCGTTCAAGGATAATGAAAGGTGGTTGGTACAGTTGATGGTAGGTGAAAAGTTTCAAAAACAACATATTCAAAAAAGTTGTTTTAAAATAAATAATTCCTTTACTGGGACACCAAATCTGGCAATCTAGATGGACAATGATTTAAAGGAATCTTCGACATCAACGTTAGTTTAAAACAGGGACTAATAATTAAGTGATAAACTGTTATTCTGCGCTTACTTACAGCAGGTATGTCAACCAAGCTAACGACGAAAACAATGAGTAGATATTAATAGCGACAAAATAATAGAACGAACAAAACATAAGGAAAAATATGAAAGGAACGTGGTTATCAACGTCATAAGAGCGACTATTTTTTGCTCAAATACAAAACAATCAATTTTCTCTACCCTAGTCGACTCCGAAAAAATAGAAGCTTGGTAACATACATCCCTACACTCCCACACATTTCACAACACAGAAGATAGCCTGTTTCTTGGAGAAATTTACTGAAGGATACACAAGAGGATTTACCTCCTTCTTCTTCCATTTACTCGTTGTTGTCTTCCTCCCACATCTCCACTCGCGTCATTCAGCACTTGATGTCCGTTCTTCATACACGGAGATTTGTATAATTTCATGTCCTTTAAGAAGAAGGGAACCTTTCTTTAGTTGAAACGAGAACAGGACGCAAATAATGTTAAGTGTTATGTGACTTTAACCACAAAATATATTGCAGCGCACGAAATATAGAAGAAATGGCCCCTAACAAGTTCTTTAGCATGCTACTGTCATAAGCATCACATCACACTTTGCATTTATGCTCGCCTCTTTTGGACCAACTCCTTCTGATTGTAGCATCCTTGGTTTGGTAGGACGATGTAGTAGAGATGGAGGTTATACTGGCTTCCGGCTTGCCAAGCTATTGTCATGCTAGTTATGCAGAGAAGTTAGAGTTGCTTCAGCAACCTAACCTAGCTGGTTGCGACTCGTTTAAGTTTGCGACTGGTGAAACCAAACGAAGCAAACACAAATTTCCTGCAACCTCTTTTTCTGCATTCTATTAAAAACGTGACTTTTACCCACCGTGGCTTCATCCGGAATATTCTCTGAGTATATTATACATCCTGGTTTGTTCGCATCTCTTGTTTAGTTGGGAGAATGCTTGGAAACTTGGTTCACATTGGTTGGGTAGAGTTTATGCATGTAAAATAGACACGGTGCCGAGAGTAGGTACGAGTATGCTGTGTTGTAGAAGACGGTGCACATTCCACAGGAACTAAGGCGACATGAATATATATAATTTGGTCTCATTACCATTACCATATGTCTGAAATGACACAGGAAATAGCTAGGGATGATGATACTAAGCGGGATGAACCGTATGAGCGGGAGGATTTAAATTGCGTGCTGGTTTTTATTTTTGGTTTTATCCTTTTCCTGGGTGTATTTCATCACACAGGTTAAGCTGTGGCTAGCTGCTAGGATAGTTATTATCATATCACACTTGAGGAAACGTTTGTTAAACAGGATATAACGTGCTATCTCATGGAAATTTTAATTTAACCTAATTAAGTTTGACTCGAAAGGCTCACGTTTAGCGCGCTCAAGTTTACTTATTGCTGACTTAGTCACGCGAGATTGAGGTAAAGGAGTCCGAACTTATTTATTTGATGATAACTTACTCTGATTCTCATCAAGCAGCGTTTTATGAGATTTCACTTGCCAAATAATAATTTGTAATGTGAGTACAGCGATTTGCAAATACAACAAATACAACCGTTTCATGTGTAAGTATTTGATAAAACGTACATATGTGTCAAACAATGCGTCTAAAGAAAGCTCTTAAACATATTATCAACCAGGCGGAAAAGGAAAGTTTTATATAAGAAGGAATGTTTGATATATATTTATTTTCTACTTCTTATTTCATTTGATCGGTGAGAAATAAAAGTTTGAGTTTTTATGAGTATGCCAAATTTTTAGTTATTTTTTTTTCATCAAGCATAGTCATAAAGTGTATCATATGAAAGACCTTCAAAACTAGAACGAAAATATCCAATGGCTATGCAAGACCCAATCAATGGCTAATGTAGTTCTAGTGGCGGTAAATAATTTAAGCATGACGCGAAAATGAGAACTGCAAAATAATCAGCAGTTGGCATGACTGAAAGACAGGTTTATTGTGCTTATGAAAAGATGGCTCTAAAACCAAAGTAAAATTATTAACGAATATGCCTTCACACAGCCTGAAAACTGGACTTAAACAAGTTGTAGTAGCAGGAAGTGTTCCTGCTAGAACGGTATTGATTCTTTTGGGCCACACATCTTTCGTTACCGCAGTTTTAATACCTGATCTTGGAACCTCTTATCAAGATCTTTCTTTGACGTTCATATCGACTACTTTTAACACAAAATATGTCTAAAGAGCACTTGCTGATACAAAGGGATCCTCTCCCCCCTCAAACTCTGAAAAAATGTTCTACTTGAAACTGTCGACTAAATTTGCTGTGACGCACTAACAGACAGGCAAATAGACAGATGGACTGCCGGACAGGCTGGCTGTCTGCTAGCCGCTCAAGCGACAGGTTATGATTGAAGTAGGAGTTTGTTAACAAATTTTGCGAAACCCCTAAAAACAATCGGAGTCTCATATGAGCTAATCGAAGGTCAATTATTACTACAAACAGGCTTTCTCAGTTTGTGAATCTCCAAAACTATGAGCAAATTCGATCAACGGTTGGAGTTAAGCTTGTTTGATTTGATATGATTTTTGCGACTGGACGGGCTCATTTACAATAAAATGAATTGAAAGGTTATCTCTTGTGTGATGTTTGTTTTACTCAAGGAGAACATTTTAACCAGGCACTATGGGCTAACCACTGATCTCTTCCCTTGTCAGCTGAGAACATCGCCTGGAACCGTTTAGTACATACTTCGGGCTTGGCTTCATTTTCATTTGCCTGGGGCATCTCTAAAGTCTAGAAATCTCCCTTCTGCCTAGAAGGAAGTGAAAGGATATTCAGAAAAGAGATCCTCTGCCTTCGCTGTCTTCTGGCGCTCAAACATGCCGTTTTTACCCTTCAAGACGGCCTGTAAATAATGTACTACGCAGTTTCATTTGTCAATGGATGTAAATTTCTTTCTGATTTTAATCTCCGCGAAGAGCGCTTCAACTTCATTGAATAGGTCACCACGCAGCTTGTCTTATCTTTTGCTGGTGAAAAATTTATGGCAGGCATCATCTACCTCTCCTATACAAGACATACATATAGTCAAAAAACCGAGACTCACTAATCTTGTATACGTACGACCGAAATCATATATGCCCACTCAACAGCTGGGTCAAGTAGAAGTCAATCTAATCGCGCCTTCGATCGAGTCACTGCCTCAATTCAAAAATTAAATGCGCAGTCCATCTTCCCTTTGCGTCACTCTGCCATTCTGTCTTTTCTGCATTACGACTACCTCGCTATCGCCTTCACTTCTACGTAGGTAAATATTTGCATGCTCTTTAGTAACGAAATCCAGGGTATTATCACTACTATCACTGATACTGGCAACCCGGAGTTGTTTCATATGCACGTACAATTCATAGCGATCTTTGTTGCTGCACTTGCGCCAACAGCTTTCGGTGCAGCTCCTTGCTGTGAAAGCCGCCTCTTATATCTGACCCGTAAAGTACTGCAGATTACACAGGGTTTATCAAGGAGTCACCTTCTTGATGAGGAGGGTCCCTCTATATTGGCCATTAAACGTGTAATTAGCTGCTACCCCGATTAGCTGCTACCCTGATTAGCTTGTGAAAGCTCATCCTCGAGTCTATCAATATACACATGTATTCCAAAACTGACTTTGATTTTAACAGCAATATCGTCATATTTATAGTCCAGACTCTGGGAATTCTTTTCTTCGTCTATATGACGACTTTCGGTTTTTCCACTGCAAGGCTGAAGCCGCGATAATTCATCCAGTCCCTCAATCAGCGCATTAGCATACCGAAGCTATATTGCGCATGTTCTACCATGCATCCTGCAACTAGCGCCGCAATATCATCCACATAGCCGATCAAACATGACTCCCCGGGCAGCTCCAGGTAAGGAGCCTATCATACGAGATGTTCCACAAGTCAGGGCCAAAGATAGAGCTCTGAGCGACACCCGTTGTAATTTTCATCCTCCGCCGATTTTTCCTTCATGCCATAGAGCAAGCCACGGTCCTTCAGATAGTCCCGCATAGTCCACATCAGATATGTTGGCACTTGGAAAGGATCTAGCAATTACTTGGAAAGGATCTAGCGTGACAAGAGTAACCAGCTGGACAACCCGTCATGTGGAACTATGTTCCTTTACGCGCTGTACCACGCTCACCACTTCCCCGATACTGTCGATGTTGGGGTGACCTGCTCTAATGTCATACTCCCGTGAAGATAGGTCCCCAGCAGCATGAATTGTATCAGAGAGTCTTCCTCTGATGAGGTTTTTGTACACCTTCCCGGCCGTGTCTAGCATACACAACTTATGGGATGCAGAATGTGACTCGGGGTCCTCTTTCCCCACTACTTTCCAGCACTTCAGGAATACTCCTTCACGCAGGCAAGTTTTGAACGCACTGAGCAGCAAGTCAAAGTAGCAGTGATAGACCCTCAGCAGGAATTCCATCTGGCTCAGGGATTTTTGTTGCCCTCATGGACAATACTGCTTCCTTCAATTTAGTCTTAGTGAAGGGTGGGCAATCCACTCAGGTCTCATCGAGAATCGCTTCCATAAGAACGGCCCACATAATCACGTTCAACTTTTCTGCCTCGTATGTGAAGGGCAAACGAGCGGTGCTCTAGAGCTCTTCAGTTGTGCACTCTTTATACTAGGATCTCCGATGCAAATGTTATATCTGCGATAATGCCAACGCAGCCACAGCAGCGGAAAGTAGGAATGTTGCTGGTGCTTAATACATTCAGCTCAGTTCCGGCTGCTTTGTCTAGAACTCATTTTCCTCTAGCATCTGCAAGAGGCATTTCCCATTTAATGGCTTTCGCATTGAAGTCTCCCCCAACGAGAACATACCGTTTTGCGTGCAAGATGGTATCTTCCAGATGTCGAGCCTGACCTGAAAGGACAATAACGGTTCATTCGGGGTAAGATACAGACCAAAGGGTTTCAACTCGACATCCGCATATGATCGCTGTCAAACACCCAGATGGCGGTAGTATCAAATTTAACAAGGAACCAGGCCGACGAAATCCTGTTATGCTTTGTCTTTTTTATGAGAATTCATGGTGTTGGTTACGTAGGTATTGGTAGTTTTTGTGGTCTTATGGATACAGGATAAAAGTGGGAGCAAGAAACATATTACAAAGCTATTCAAAACATAAATATTGCTGTTGACGCTATTTTCAGGGTTCTTCTTAATAAGGCTGCCAATGAAGAAATAGACAAAAATAGAGTTGCGGGTGAAATTAAAAATCATCTTACTGTATCAGATGAAAGATCGTCGACAAAACGGGGATTTAGATCACCCTTAGGAGTAGTTTATTTGATTGGAAAGCGGACCAGTATCTAATATAATAAATCTTCCTATAAATTCTAGTTATTGAAGCTCTGCTTTATATGCTAAAAAATTCACATTAGAATTTCAAGAATTTAGCAAAGAACACAACTATGAATATTCTACCTGGAAAATGAAAGTCGATGGTACTCTCAAAATTTTTCAAAGTTCTGAAGACTTAGAAGATGTGCGGTATATAATACCTGGAAGATTAGGTCACGAAAACATTCAAAATCTAATAAAAAATAAAACAGTATATTTTGCACTTGAAAGGAGAACGTTTAGTAGAGCTAAATGTGACAAAAATAGCAGTTAATCGTAGCAATAGAAGCAGAATAGAAATATTGACTGAGAAAATGCTGATAAACATAGTGCAAAACCTCCAAAAAAGCTTAACTATTATTAGTTCATTTAATAATTAATGTCGGTTTCTTTCATTCTCTTCAAAGTAAATTTATTTATATTAAGAACAAACATTACTCAGTGATATCTTGACCAATTCGTTGGATTATCTATCGCCATTTGAAAAATTCTACGTTCGAAGAAGCCTTGGTTTTTAGAAGCGAAAGACTGGTCCAACTTATTTTTAACAGCCTGATTGGAATCGAAAGCTTTACCATTCAAATGGTTTTGAAGGGGGTGCAATAAACAATAGTCTGATGATGCTAATTCAGGGCTATAGGGTGGATGTGGCATCTCTTCTCAATTGAGCTCCATTCATTTTTCACGGGTTATCAAAGAGGTGAGGGGTCTGGCGTTATCATGATGGAACATTACGCCTTTGCGAGCATCTTGATTTTTTCATTCGATTTCGATAGTTGACGACAGTAGACATTCGATTCAAGGGTTTGTTTTTTTGGAAGCAGCTAAAGTAGACAATACCCTTGTAATCATACCACACAGAAAGCATAATCTTCTTTTGGCGAATATTGGCTTTGGATGTCGATTGAGGGGGCTCACCTTGCTTCGTCCATGATCGTTTTCGGACGACGTTATCGTAAGCAATCCGATTTGCCTCACCTGTTATGATTCTTTTTAGAAATGGGTCGTTTTGGTTACGATTCAGCAAAGAGTCGCATATGTTAATGCATTTGGTGAGGTGGATTTTCTTTAATTCGCGAGGAACCCAAACATCTAGTTTATTTATGTAACCAAGATATTGTAAGTGCAAGTAAACGGTTGATTTTGATATGTTGAGCTTCTCAACTATCTCTCGAGTTGTCATACGCCGGTTGGCTTAGCTTTATATTTTCGCCATAAGTAGTGGTTGGACGACCAGTATGTGATGCATCTTGCGCATTAAAATTCCCAACACGAAAGCGAGCAAATCAACGCTGACACTAGCTTTCAGTAAGGCGGTCCTCACCATAAACTACACATAATTTCTTTTGAACTTGCACCGCATTTTTGGCCTTTCAGAAGTATTGTAAAACAATAAAACATGCCGATAATGCTCTCTATGCTTGTCCATTTTTAAGTTTATTTTTAACCAATTTGTTTTTAATAATGACGCTCAGTTTTTGACTGAAGACAGTTTAAAACTAACCTTTAAAATAGTAACATATATAATAATATACGCCACGCAATCACTACTACATGAAATATGCAGTTCACAACCTGAAATATACAATTCACGACATGAATTATCGAATAACCCAACAAAATAATGAAGAAATCCTGATTCGGTCAAAAACATGCGCAAAGCGATTTGGGCAGGATGCAACCACAAAATTTCTTCAGATAAGAATTCTCAACACTCCAAATGCCCAGTTGGACGAAAATCTTGGTGTAACGGGCGTCGGCCTGAGGCAGCTATTGAAAATGCTTTGAAAATGTTCAAGCGTCCTCCACCCTTGCATTATAAATTACAACAAATTTTAAAGCCTATGTATGAAGACTAAACTTCAATAGATTTATACAAGCGCTGCTGAGGTAATTTCACCCAAAACAGCAATGAAAGCTTCAATTCTTGCATTTGGAATATGCAATACGAACACTATTCTTTACAAAAATATTTAAAATTTGTTTCGACGATACTGTAGAACGCGTTACGTATCTCACTGGAACATAGTTGACATCAGGTAAACTAGGGCAAAGCCTGTAAAAGAAATATTCGTCAAGGTAGACCTGACTCTTCTCTAGCGATGAAATATGGAGGAGGGATAAGCATGAGTCGTAATACAGGGTAGGGAGTCAGGAACTTTAAGAACACGATTCGCGTAGATTTTTTTCTGTACAGCCTCTAGCATAGATTTCAAACACTTTGAACTAGGCGACTAAACTGGTGGATGACGCGACTAAACTGGTGAACGAGCCAAGTTGAAATATAAGGTAATACTGGGTTAAGGATTGGAAAAAATATAGGAATTTCTTAAAAGCAAATCAGAAATGCTAAAGACTTTTGAAGTTGTTTCTCAAATATGACCATCAAACTTCAAATCAGGGTCAAAGGTGATACCTGAGTCTCTGTAATGAGTCACAGTACTTAGGTACGAGTCATTTGATGAAAATTGAAGACAAAGGATAAGGTATATTGGAAAATGAAATATGGATGCACTTAGAAGCATCTAATGGAAGCTGATTATAACAGCTCCAAAGTGAAATGGCTACTAAATTTCATGAAGCAGGGCCCAGGCATTGTTAGATGACACTACTTTGAAAACTTTGACGATGTCTGCATATAGAAGCTATAAGAAGTTGATAACGACAGATTGCAAGTCATATATAAATAGAGTAAACAATAGCGGGCCAAGAACGGATCCTTAACGAACACCAGATAGATAGAAGGGGGTGGAAAGACAGCCCTGAAAAGATACTTGACTAACAAACGTAAGATGACAACCAGTAGAGCAAATACTCAGAAATGCCAAGAAATTTAAGTTTGCACAAGGAAATATTGTGATTTGGTGAGCCAAAGGCATTAGAAAAACCCAAATACATAGTTTCGACTTGTAAATGGTTCTCCAAGGCTGTTAAAATTACACTTATGAGTTCTAACAAATAGGTCAAGGTAAACCGCCACTCGATAAAACAATATGGTTCAAGAATTAACATATTCTGGGCAAGTGAAAAAATTCAAGTAGATAATTTTCTCTAGTAGTTTCGAAAAACAGAATAATAAGGAGATTGGTCGATGGTAAGCAACATCCAAAGCGCTATCCTTTTTAAAAACGGTGATGATATAAGATCTTTTCCAACACGAAGAAAAAGTGCCTGAAGATAAACTAGAGCTGAAGAGGAAGGAAAATGGATCACAAATTGGAGTAGCGAATGATTTCACAAAGTGATTAAGAGTACTATCAGGACCTGAACTGACCGAGTCGTCAAGCGCTAAAACGAAGCTTGGTAATTTCTTCCGGATAACAAATCAAAGGAAATGCAGAAGACGTTTGTATACTTGGAATCAAGGAGCCATTGCGGAGGGTAGCATTAAAAACAGAAGAAAAGTTAGTCTTAAAAAGTTAACAGCTTTCAAGAGAAAAAGTTACCAAGCGGCCATTCAAATGAAGAGAGGAATATTAGAAGAGGATTCGAGAGAATGTATTTATTTCCAAAAGCGTTAGGAATGATTTGAGTTCAGGGAGTCCTCAATAGTACAAAAATAAGAAGCCTTAGGGATTTTCATATCTTTCTTGGCAACAGATCTCAGACGACAAAAGCACTGCGTGACTTCTATCCTCGATCTTGGACTTCCAGGGTTGCTTAACGTCGATAGTAAGCTAGCGACTGTTAGAAGAGTTCTATATACTCAAAAGCGGAGTCAAGTCTAAAATAGCAGCGTTTAGGGAGTCATAGGGAACAAGTACGCGAGTCAAGACTGCAAAAGAAGGAGGACCAATCAACATAGCGGATTATTTCGGAAAGCTGCTTATAATTAGTTTTTATAAAAATTATATCGCTGAAGCCCTTTTTGGCGGTAACAGGCAGAGGCAATATAGGAAATTTTAAAACAGAGAGGAGGGTGATGAAGAATAGAAGAAAAATAAGGAAAAGAAACTGGAGATGAACATAACAATGATTGTTCTATACGAGGTATGACTATTAAATAACGGACCGACGTTGCTATAGAAGAATTACACATGCATTAAACACCGATGAGTAACAACTATTTATAATAAAGCGTTCTCCTTCCAATGTAATGCCTCTTGATTCTGTAAACAAATCCGTAAAACGGTAGCCTTTGTTCGCATTAGTATCGGTTTTATTTGCCGTCGGAAAAATATTAAGTGTAGCAATACAATGACGTGAAACTTTGCGTAGAACTTGGGAAAACCTCCACTGAAACTCATAATTTATTGAAAGAAGAATATGGCAATGAATGTATATCACATTCACGTATTTTTGAGTGGTATAAGCGTTTTCAAGTTAGCCGAGAAGGCTTCCACATAAAAAATGGATGACAATATCGAAAAAGTCAGTATTCTGGTTCGATCTGACTATTCGCTAAGTTCTTGATGAAGATTGGTGAAATTGTAGGAATTGACAAAGAATTCGTGCGGCAAGTTTAATATAATAATTTTGGAAACAAAAGTTATGGGCTCTCTACCAAGACATTTTGCCGGCTCTATTTGCCAGGAGAAAGCATCCCAGTATAAGATCATCCACCTTATTTGCCGAGTCATGCACCGATACCCGTTTCCTGATAAGAACTCTGCATTGCAAGTAGCAAGATTTGAGTCCGTTTAAGCTGTAGAAGTGAATGCGACGTGCCTCAGATGAATAAGAACTGAATGAACTAAGCTCATATAAAACACATAGGAGAACATGCGACCGGTTCTGCTCTCTTTCAAAGGATCTATCTGTCATTTCCTCTCCCTCTGCCTCCTGCCTCTCACTTTCTTGTTCTAGAAGCTCATTCAATTGGATCTGTCTGTCAAGTTGACTGATCCAAATTGAACATCAAAATGGCAAATTGCAAGTTTCGTCGCGAATTTTATTGGGGCGTACAATGGGTGAAGGAGGGGTAAATAATGAAGGTAATAATAAGCAAATATATATGAAATCAAAATAAAGTGTTCTATAACGCCAGACCGGTTATTTAATAACCACATGCCTCGTACTACAGAAAAACAAGCCAAGGATATGATGACTAATGTTGAGACAATGATTGAATTGAAACAGGGAACACATGGATATTAAAGAAGAAACTAAAGACCAAATTTGAGATGAGTAAAAATCAATCTGATTGTCATTCCACGAGAATTTAGGCAGGTTGAAATCTCCACGTACTATAAGTTGACGCTTTGGGATATACGACAAAACAACAATAGAAGTTACGGGGAAGAAGGCATTCTAAACCGAAAAAGAAGACTTAAAAAGTATGTAAGCGCAAAAGCCAAGAAGAGAAATGGTAGAAGAAATAACTATTTTTGCTCCCACATATTCTACAGGAGCAGTGAATAGTAGATATGTTAGAGGGAAGCCATATTACCTAGATTTTTAATAATTGAATAATTATTACTGGTTATATCCTGCCAACTACAAGGAGCGCTGGTCAGAGCCTTCGGACCCGTAAGCTTGCCCGGAGTTGGGCGTAGGTGCCACTTGCTTGTGTCTATGATACCCAATTAACCCACCAAGCAAGAACACGGCTTGCCAGAGTACTCTTTTCCACTGAATCTGCCGACAAGGGTGAAACCTAATACCTGCGTTACGTCACCTTAGCGGAACACATTTTCTGCCAATCAGCGCGCTCAGTGCATGATTTCCCTAACTTTAGTTTGAAAAGGCACTACCGCTAGCCATTGCGTGCTGAAATTATTTTTTCTACCACATGCGGAAATGGCTGAAATGAAACGAGAATTTTCCGCGAAGACACTTCACTCCGATCAAAATACGCTTCTCCTAAACATAGTGCGTAACGGGACCCTATCGTATGCACTTGCCACCACTTGCAAAACCGGCTGAAGAAAATAGCTTAAAACCCGCGGATACACTTCGCGTACCAATAAAACTGCGTCAGTTCCACTGCTGGAACGTAATGGTTAGAAGCAAAATCGATTTTATACTTTAATAACTGACTTAAATTATGAAATCGACGAATTTCTATTCTCAAACAAAATATAACAATCAAAATTACTATAAATGGTACCAGTACTTATCTATTTTATCTGCTTTCCTCATCGAGGGGCCCTTATCGACGACGCCTACTGCCAGCAGCCTCATCCTCTCTGACGTCCTCCACTTTCTGCTGTTCTGCACGCTGCCTGGTAACTTTTCAAATTAAAATTCCGACTCAATCGTAGCGCTTCTAATTGTTCCGCCTTCAGAAAATTTGCAAGCTAGTCGTTACCGCTCACGTTCTAAAACCAAACTATATTCTTTCACCAATCAACCTTGACTCACTCATGGAAATAGAGACCCGTTCGTTAACTTTGGCCTCTTTTATTTCCTCCTATGTAGCTGTTAGCTGGTTCAATGTCAAAGTCATTCAATGCAGTACTATTGCAGTTTCATTAGAAAATGTCTCGGATGAAATTGCATTATTGTAACATATACGAGGGCGGTTCAAATATGATGGAGACAAACGCTATAGATGGCGCGCATGTACGAGTATGTTTTGAAGCCAGTCAAAGCAAAAACAATCAGGTCCGCGTGTATGGTTATATATACTGTGTTATGGGACCGGTGGGGCATGCTGTACGTCGATTTCCTGCGCACCAAACGTGCCATAAATGCTGTATACTACTCTAACCTTCTGAAAACACACGTGAAACCCGCTTATCGCTCAAAACGGAGGAGCATTCCAGCACGAAGTGCGATCCTTCTCCAGGATAACGCGTGCTTTCATACCGCGCGAATCACGCTCGATACAATATCGGATTGGGGTGGGAGGTACATGAACACCCCTCTACAGTCCGGGGTTATCCCCTCCAATTACCACATGTTTGGACTACTTAATGAAGCCCTCAGAGGTCTAAGATTCAACACCAAGGACGAGGTAGAGGAGTTCACGCGCACATGGCTGTCTGAGTTGCGCAAGGAATTCTTAGATACCGGCATAAAAATGCTTTCGAAAAGATGGACAAAATGCGTAACTTGTAAGGGGGAGTACGTAGGGAAAGTGTGAATTTTTTTATATTTTTTCGATATTAAATGAACGGGTGAGAGCATTTGTTTCGATCATATTTGAACCGCCCTCGTACATCTCAACCATTTCTCACCTCATACACTTGTAATCTTATGCCTGTGGTGAATTTCTTTATCCTACCACTTCATGTTTTGTAATTGATTAATTGGCATTTAGGGTTATCTATGTTTTCCAATACATTTGTTCTTCATTGTGAATCCTAACCTTTCTGTTTCTGATGATATCAATTCCTAGCGTGTAAGTGCTTTCCAACAGGTATGATTGCGTATTATATTCGTATGATGTATAGTAATTGGTCATGTATGTTTGTTTAGGAATTGATAGGTATGTATTCTCTTCGAAGTTACGTGGTTAATTCAAGATTATAAATAAAGTGATAAGTTAGTAGTACTAACCCCAAATAGTTTTCAATCAGGTTATTTTTGCGCCTGTAACCCAAAGAATCCAGTACGCCAGCTAAGTTTTCTTTTTTGAAAGCAAAATTTCTATTATTATCTTTCACTATCGTTTTCAATTTCTCCCAGTAGAATGAAATGACTTCGTTCATGAGTCTGATCATTTCCTTCCCTTATATCTCATCCTCGGATTGGTAGAAAACGACTGCAATGTTTTTTCGATCTTGATGTCGTGGATGGTATCAACGACAATATCAATCTGCAGATCCTCTCATGCATCGGCACTGCCCGAATTCACCTTTTCCACCAAATATCGTGCCATTGGAACAAGCACATTTGCTGTCGCATCGCCACTACCCCAGAATACAGAATTTGTTCCCTGTGCATCTAAACGCATCTGGTTTGTATGTAAGTGCCATAAAATTATTTTTGGGACATTTTAATTAGTCCAAACCATTCCGACAATCGTCTTCAACATTCTTGAGCCATTGTTACTGGGTACTTGTTTTGCTGCTACTGGCGGTCCTTAGATGGGACTAAACGTGAAGCGAAAATTTTCTTAAAAGTATTTTCCATATATTTAAGGAAAATTTACTTAAAGCTACTTTTCATATATTAAAAGTTTATCAATAACTAGATTTTAAACGCAAATTACTTTTGCTCCAATCTGTTGGGGCTCAATTGGTGGGGATGTTGAATACGATATGCACTTACGCATATTCACTTCTACGTCGGGATTCAAGTGCTTGTGGTGGGAAGTTTCCGGGGAAAATAAATGATACCGTAACAACCAGTAAAGATATCCTAATAAGCAGCTAGGACATCTCTTTCACCAAACTTGTTGGTGATTAACCTATCACGATCACGCTATACGACTGAAAAATTTCAGAGCCAAATACACTATCAGTCGACCAGAATTCGGAAAAATGTATTATAACATTGTAGGAAAGAGAATAAGATAAACCAAGATCCTTTACCTTTAAATTTCAAACATTTTGATAGTAAAAAGATAATTTCCTGTTAAGAGTGCCATTGTAAGTGCTTTTACGAACAACCGATGGTACAGCTTTAGCAGGAAGCTCGGAAGAAAACGAACATTTTTTCCTTGAAGTAATAAATAATTTGACAAGGACTCTAGGCAGCCATCAATCAGGGTCCAAGATCAAATCACACGATGCCGAAAGGGTCAGATTATTTATTTATTTATTTATTTAAATTCCATTTAACAGATAATCATTATCCAATTACAAAATGGAACAAAACAAACAGAAAAGAAAATTAGTGAAAATTAGAATTAAGTGTTAAAGTTAATATAAAAAAGAAATTCAATGGCACTAACAACAATAAATATGTGTGTAAAATAAAATTAAAGCACACAAAAAAAGAAAATAAAGTCAAATATTTACTCCAGTTGAGTTTTAAGAATCAAGCTTCTTAACCTCAATTTAAAAACTAGGCATGAGTCGGAAAAAGGACCAAGCTCAAGCCTATCATGATTCCTTACCATTCGTATAATAGGAGAGTGAAAATATAAATTTGTACGGGCATACGGTGGCACGAAAAAAATTGTTTGCCCGAGAAGAACGCGATGATTGACGAAGACGTAGGTCTGCAAGCAATGTTAATGAAATTTGATTGTGGCAGAGTTGATACAGAAAACACTGATCTAGATACATGCGACGTGATGACAGAGTAGGCAAACGTAGGAAGGATAAACGGCAGTCATAGGGTTGATATGGGATTTTGAATTTGTGAAACAAGACACGAGTAAATTTACGCTGGACATTCTCTAACGAGTCAATGAGGTAGGAGTGTCGGGGAGACCAAACTACAGAGCAATATTCGAGGATAGGACGGGCAAGACAGATAAACAAGCGGACAGGAGTAGATATATTGTTAAATTTATGCGCGTGCCTGAAAATAAGTCCCAATATTTTCGAGGCCCTAGTAGTCGCGATTAGAACGTGTGCATCAAAATTGAGCTTAGGATCAAAAGTAACGCCAAGGTCCTTAGCAGAGCTCACAGCAGCGAGTGGGACTTCGTTCAACATATAGGTAAAATTCAGCGGAGAACGATTTAGATTAAAAGTCATTTTATAGCATTTGGCAACATTAAGACAGAGGTAATTAGACGAACACCAGTTACTTAGTGCAATCAGGTCCATCTGAAGATATTGACAATCTTGTACAGGCCTGATAGCTCGAAAGACTTTAAAATCATCGGCATACAGTAGGCAATTGGAAGCGATAACCGAAGGAAGATCATTTATAAACAATAGGAATAAGAGGGAACCTAAAATGGAACCTTGAGGAACACCAGAGGACGGATAGAATGGAATAGAGGTAGTCCCACAGTAACTAACACAACATATACGAGAAGACAAGTAGGAGTCCATCCATGATAAGAGAGGGCCAACAACCCCAAAAGTTTTCAGTTTATAACAGAGAAGTTGATGGTTGACCGTGTCAAATGCCTTCGGGAAGTCAGTGAAGATTACATCAACCTGCAATCGATTGTCTAGGGCCTTAGCAATGAAATCGGTGAATTCAATTAAATTTGAAGTCGTAGAGCGACCTTTGAGAAACCCATGTTGTTCTTTCGACAAGATAGGGGTCAATGAAACTGAAAGCCGGTTGTTTACCAGACGCTCAAGTAATTTTGGGAAACAGGAAATTAAGGAAATAGGACGATAATTGGACACAGAAGAAGGATCACCACTTTTAAGAATAGGAACAACGTTTGCTCTTTTCCAATAAGTAGGGAAAATACCAGTCTTTAGACTGAGGTTGAAGAGAAATGCCAGAGGGATACAAAGTGAAGACGCTAATGACTTGACAAAAATATTCGGCAAGCCGTCAGGACCAGGTGATATATTAGGATTAAGTGAATTAATGAGGGATTCAACTTCGATATGGTCAGTGAAAAGTGAAGAAATGTCAATGGAGTGAAGTACGGGCGTATTAACTGGATCAGAGACATGAGAAGAAGGAATAAAAGTTGACGAGAAGAACTGAGGGAACAAGTTGGAAATATCCTATGGAGAAGAGCTAACTATATTATTCCAGCGGACTGAAGGAGGGACAGAAGAGGAGGACTTAAAGGATCTAATGTATGACCAGAATGGTTTCGCATTATTCGCCATGAGGGAACTCTCCAAGTTCTTCATTGCAGTCTTTAGTTCTTTTTTTGCTGCAAGACGTAGATCACAAAAGCGGGCTCTGGATTCTTCAGTACCACAACGCTTGAAACGGCGATGTGCCTTACTTTTAGCATTCAAAGCACTTAGTACTTGCTTGGTTAGCCATGGTTTCTGCTTTACTTTGCGAAGAGCTTGTAAAGGTGTGAAGTGTTTAATCAACTCATAGAGGTAATTACAAAACTTATTCAGAGCTTCCTCACACTCCAAATTATCCAAAAACTCCTGCCAGTCAATCAAGCTCAGCTCGGAGGCTAAAGCTTCGTAGTTTGCTTTGAAGAAGTTGAATTTTGGCGAAGAAGCAAACGTACGACTTGACAAAGGTGTAATGGAGAGATCGAGCGATAATGGCGGATGATGACTATCGATACTTACTAGAGGATTTAATGCAGTGGAAACAGATAGACAGTTTAGTGGAAAGTTAGAAAGAACTAGGTCAAGTACCCGACCATTAGCATTAGGGATATTATTGAATTGCGATAGTGAACAGAGTGATAGAAACGAGGAGAGGGATAAAGAAGATGCATCGGTTGATGAAACAGAGAAAGGAAGGTTCTTCGTCCATTGCACTGTTCCCAAATTAAAATCACCGCATATTAGAATTAAAGATTGCGGATGTTGCAATATGACATAAGAGGAAAACTCGTCAAAGAATGTATCATACACATACAAAGGAGAGTTACTAGGTATGTAGACAGAGGAAACTAATAAAGATGTATTGTTAGGAAGGAAGATCTTGACAATCACACAATCCACAACACGGGAAAAGCAAAAATCAGCACAAAGGGAGCTACGCACTGTATTACTAACAGCTACAAGAACACCACCTCCATCTACTTTATCTGCAGAGGCCAAGTCCCGATCACAGCGGTACATATCAAAATCAAGGGATATTTCCGAGTTTAAGATATAACTATTTAACCAGGTTTCCGTAAGACATATAAATACATCTTCGCTGAGTTGTAACGATAAAAAGAGCTTGTCAAGCTTGGTCCTTAACCCTCTTACATTTTGGTAATATACTGAAATATTTGAAGTTAAGCTACAGTCATCAAATCTTATACTAGTTTGTAGATTGCTGTCTACCCGGTGCACGAAAGAACTTCCTTCTTCTTGAGCTGAATGGTTTAATAAGTACTCCAGGCGGCCAAGCTTCAGGATTCAAAATAGTATCACAATTTGAGGGCACTGTAAGCTTGAAAGAAGCTACCACTCTGTCCTCCAGATTGGCCTTAGTTAATTTGTAGCAACTAATAACTTTAACAGCTGGCCCAAATTTTTTACAACCGTAGTTTGTTAGGTATCCCGCAGTTGTATGGTAGCTTAGGCGCAAAATAAAGATCTCCTTTGGAGGGGATACGATGTCAAGTGTTGGGACTTCGTCATCCGAAATCAGAGTAGCCACAGCCGAGGTGTCAACACCAGATGAGGGCGGAAGACTAGGCGATTGATTATTTTTGATTTTAGGGATCGCCCCCCGATTTATTGATGAGGGTCCCGGAAAGCTATCACATGCCACAGGTAATTTATTACTAACCACATGCTGAGTTGCTGCTGAAGGCACAGGCGAATTAGAACACGACGTAGTTGTGCTAGAACCAGCAGCAAGGTTCGGGGTTTTAGAGGCCGATAACTTTGCCAGCGATTTACTACGAGTAAGGATGGAAGGCTTTTGTACAGGCGTAATTGAGCCCCTAATGCATACCTGCTGAGCTGTCGGCGTAAGTAATTGCGTCTGGTTATTTACGTCAGTGATATTCACTGAAGCCAGAGTTTTGGGTGACGCGTCCTCTGTAAATCGCAACAGGGTCGATTAGAGAAAGATATTACTCTATTGATCAAATTGTCCTTCGTCAGCTTCTGCCAACTAAATATTCTCACAGTTAAGCCAAATTTTTTAACTTACGTAACCTAAAATGTCTTCGGTAGATGTATTAAACGCAAGCCTTTTGTTGTGGTTGGGAGGTGAATGTCATTTAGGCACAGAATATGGGATTCTTATGCTCACAAATGACTGAGCTACCGACTAAACACCTCCCCTGTCAACCCCAAAACTCAGCCTGGAACCGTTTGACTCATTACTACGGGTCAGGTCTCATTTTGTTACGCCTTGAGGGGCCTTTTGGGATTTCCCTTCTCATTGCTGATCAGTACAACCCTCGCTGCTTTCCTTCGTACCGAGAAAACACCATTCCGTTGACAAGCGTTGAATGTGCTGAGCAATAAGTCAGGACAATGGTGAGTCACAAGTTTCAACACCTCAGCTGGAAGACCATATGGATCTGGAGCCTTTCTCGCTTTCAGTACAAGGACTGCCTCTTCCAGTTCGGGCCGTGTAAAGAGTGGAAACTCGACTTCTGTTTCATTATGGACAGCGTCAACACGGACGGGATAGGCGGGGAAGAGTGTCCGCACTTTCTCGTCCATCTTTTCCGCATCATGTGTGCAAGGTTTCCATAGGGCACCAAGCGTCCGCATAACTAGCTTATAGCCAAGGCCCCAAGGATCCGTGTTCATATTGTCTACTAAATCTTGCCAGCCTTGATAAAAATATTAGTTTCGGCAGAGTCACAACTTGGAGCGACACATGCTGATTTTCGATATTTTTTGGAACAGCTCCCCGATTAGATGAAGATCTTTGTACTATACTTCTTGTAATGATGGACGAAACAGGCACTAAAGTAGGCAAAGCATCTGATTCACCGCCATCTGTAACCATTGCGTTGCTTAATGATGATGAGGGTATGCTCCGTGCCAAGCTCCCTGTTGTTATAGACGGATTTGCATCATTTGACGTTGGATTCTCGTTATTTGATGATAATTATTACTCTGCAACAGGCTTTCTGTTGTGATGGATGAATACTCAGGTTCAATCACCGAAGGAGGTTTATTGTCAGAGAGAGAGGAAGCTTGGATGTAACAGAAGAAATGTTTCTGTAGACCGCAACGTCAGGAAATGCGCTTAAACATTTCGTTTGGAAGCAGTTAAGTTCATCCGAGGGTGTTATCATTGTCTGATGAGCAAGACATAGGCAAGAAACGAAACAGAGATCGATAGTCTCCAGTGCTGGCTTTATTTATACATACAAAGAAACTAGCTATCAGTTTTGAAAATGACTGATTCAGGAAATTGTTGTAACTAGTTCCCCGAATTCAAAAAATCTTGTTTGGAAAAGAAAAAACGTTCGCAAGTCTCACTCAACCCTTCGTAGCATTTGAATAAATGTAAATTTTAATTCGAAATTATGTAAATTTAAATTTGATTTGTCAATTTTAAAAGTCGTTAAGACCTACTAACTCCCTTAGCATTAAGCAGGATTGTAGAAGTACGCTTCAAGATGCAAAGGGTGTGGCGCTGGAAACGAAACTTCATTTTCACCGTTCAAGTTCTATTGGGCTTTTATTGGCCCATGTCCGAGTATATACTGGTTGGCCCTACAACTATTTATGAAATTGAACTTTAGCCACAACTTCATCTTAGGAATGATAACTTGAGAAACTAACTAATATGGTTTGTATCATCAGGATAGAGTGTTTTAGCACTCAACGCAGAATAATTTTTTCAAGGACTTAATTTCCCCAGCAATATACATCAACTTCAACATTGACTTTGTTAAAAAAAATATCATACTAAAAATAACCCGCCTATAAATCAGTATCCTTTTAAACATTTTGTTGACTGCTCCTATTAATCAAATCTATTTAGAATCCCTCTACTTAACCCTTGAAAAAGTATCATATAACCTAAAATACCACGCAAAGTTTAGCACGTAACCATTTTCACTGGCTCTCAAGATTATCAACGACTATCTCAGCAATCTTTACAAACTACATATCGTCCCGGATAGCCTTGTTCGAAAGCCAGGCATTGCAATCAGGTTTCCGCTGTGTTTTATATCCTTTGACTACCATCACCATCGCCATCATCATCATCAAAATGTACATATACTTCCTGCTGAGTGGGTTTAGCTGGGTTTCTATGTAAACGTCCCTTCGGAAATTTACGATAATCTCGACTGAATTAAAGCTGATGGTAATCTTAACTAGTCGCGTTAATTGCATAAACGGCAAACTGACGACGATGGAAGCAACAACGACAACGTTGAATCGACTAACAAGAGTTTCTATGAGGCCCGAGAACGATATCGTCTTTAAGAAAATCGTTAAATTATCCAGAAGTAAGAAGAGGGTGCAAAAAAATAAAATTAAGGAGACGGGGAAAAAACAAAGAAAAGCAGAAAAAAATGCAGGAAAACCGTTTGTCATTGGACAAGTGAACTGCCTGACTAGATGTGCTGCTTGCCTGCTTCACTGACTTTACACGCCATCACCACCGGCTAGAAGTTAATGATGCTGGTTGATGGTTTCGTCGTTCAATTGTTTTCGTCAACGTGGTCTGGGTTGTCGTGTGAGAAAGACCCAAGGAAATAGTGCTAATTAAAGTGGGAAAATATTTTGGGACCATTAAAATTTAGTATTGCAAATGTTATGGAAACGATGTGTTTAATGGTGCTTAAATAGAAGGGAAAACACTTAATGATATTAATGCGGGGTGCAGTGAAGATCTCAAATTTTAATTGATTATTCAGGGTTTTCCATTATTTATATTTATTTTTTTGTTTATCCTCGAACGAATATTTTAAACGTATTAAAAACCGAAGCATTTTCAGCGCATAACATACAATCGTATTTTTCTTTTGGAAACTGTAGATTGTGCACTAGCAGTAAGAAAAACTACAATAAAAGCAAAAGATCACAAAAAGTCAGAGATGTACAAACTAAAAAATATTCAAATTCTTCTTGCCAGAAATACATCCATCAAAACTGATTAAATTGAAATCATTTTCCTACCTTAATATAACAAACAAAAAATACCATCATAACCTGGTCTTCTTCTCTTCCTTTAGAAAAATAATTTTCAAAGATGGCTGAAGAATTTCAATCCCAACACGTGCGAAAAACTTTTTAAATTAGAAAAGTCTCTACAAAACTTTCTTTCTTGCCATTTTAGAAGGCACATACTTAGGGAAAAACTAACAAGTTGAGTTTAGGGGGTGAGGGCACTATGACGACGCATATACTAAAGAATATAGAAGGTAGGCGCACATTCATTTAATTTCAGTAAGTTTCAAAGGTTCATAGAATTCGGAGAAGAAATCAAATAGTCAGTCATTTGTGTTGAACAATTTTTAGAAATCATACCAGCAAATTGAATGGCATATGAAAATGAAATATTTTTTTTGGACAGTTTTCAGATGAAATGCTGTCAAAAGCCAATAAGTATAATTCACTTTGTAAGATGAAAAGACACGTGTTAAGGACAGTTAGAAAGAACTACTGAGAGTCAATTTTTAAAAACGTTGCTAAAATTCAAACCATAAATTTTCAAATTATGGATGACCATGTTCTTTGAAATTGACGTTTCATTTTTATTTTTATTGAAAGCTGGCCGAATCGATTCTTTAATCTCAATTTTCTATAAATGGTTACAAAGGTAAAAAGTTTTGAAAGTAATTATTTTATTTATTTTAGGTCCGAAAGCTTTTCTCTTCTACTTCGAAGACCGTCGGGTCTTGATCGTACAATGTCCGATGGGTTTCGAAATAAAAAGTTTGATATCCTTACATCTAAATCAAACTTAAAATTACTGATATTTAGTAATACGTCAGATTAATTCAGATGTAGAGAAAAATTTCAAAGGAATTTCAAACATGTTGATTGATTGAATGATTTGCTTCATTAAAGTTAAAGACAATTCGTAATGAAATAGAATAAACAAGTTGAGTAGATAGAACTACCCTCATGTCAGAAGGGTTTTGTACCAAACTTCTCAAAAATGTAGTCACCAGCAACGAATAAAATCAAGAAATATGTCAAAGAGATGTGCACGTTTAGAAGAGAACCCATTGTTTTTCTATTTTCAACGGTCGCCATATTGTTGCAAAATAACAAAAATCACTCAAATCATTAATTCCCAAAAATATTAATGTTATTGACCCTATTTGAAAATTTCAAGAAGATCAAGTCAAAACTTCAGTGACTGATTTGATGGAAAGTCCATAAAATGTCATGTGTTATTGTTGTTTTAATTGGAGAAATTTCAAACGGCTTATTTCCGTGTATATCATTCGATTTCCATCAAACTTAAAAAGTTTAAGGACCTTTCGTAGGAGTATCTAAATATCGAATTTCGTTCAGTTTAAAAGTAGTCTTACGATTTTATTGGAGAAAATGTGAAATTCGAATATGATACTATTATTAACAAAGTTAATGAATTTGATTTCATGCAAAAAATTCACTGAATCAGTTTAACCGGACTTCTAGTTTTAGCAGAGATGCTCTTTTGACCGGTAACTATCTTATGCGAATATACAAAAGTCGATGCGAGACGCGGAAATGGTTTGGTATGTTGAGCTGCAAGTTTTTATAGTTTTATATTTGCAACGCTGGTCTTATAAAGTATAGTAAGTAAACAGTAGAAAATTTGATCACTTGTGAGCGTTAGGAAACAAAGCATTAGCAGAGAATCTCCTAAATTTATACTTGTAGATGTTTTTGATTGGGTACATATTCAAATATGGAAAGTTTCTTGAGAAGGAGAAAGTCTCAAAAACAGTTCAACATTTTAAAGGAGCACATCGTTTGGATCTGAATAACTTTCGTACAATTGTCCTGCTGACAGGCTGTAGTAAAGTTTTTAAAAAATTATTAAACAGCCCCAAACTTCCTTCACAATTAACAACTCTATTTTAAATTTACAATAATTTGGATTTTAGAAAAAGAAAGGAAAGAATCATGCTCTCCTTTCAGTTACACGATTTATCAATAAAGGATTCGATCGAGGAGATTATGTTATTGCCATTTTCGTGGATCTAAAGAAAGCATTTGAAACGGTTGACCATGATTTTTACGACGTATACTAGAATCATATGGCGTCCGAGGCACATCAAAACGATTGTTCAGAGATAACTTAACAGGAAGATCGTAAAAAACCGGCAGTCAATGCTGTTGTGAGTGATCTGACACATATGTTCTACAAGGCCCCATACTTGGCACAAATTTATTCTTGCTATACACAAACAATTTGAGTACATGTAGCCTTAATAGTCATTATACATTACACGTCGATAAAACCATATTACACTACTCGGGAGGCACAAAGAATGACGTTGAAACCATCATCAATGAAGATCTCAAAAATTTCATTGGTGGTTGAAAGATAATAAGCTGGCATTGAATACTATTGAGTTGTTCAATAATTCATGTCGTTTTTTCTCACACATGAGGTGAACTGCATATTTCATGTAGCATTGATTGGGGGAGTCCTATACATATTGCTTATACTATTTTAAAGATTACAATTTAAACTATCTTTAGTCAAAAACAGAGCGTCTTTAGTAAACAGCAAGTTGGCTAAAAATAAACTTGAAAACAACAAACAAAGAGAGCATTATCGGCATGCTTTATTGTTTTACTTCCGAAAGGGCCAAAATGCGGTACAAGCTCGAAGGAAATTGTATGAAGTATATGGTTTACTTCAGCGTTGGTTTGCTCGCTTTCATTCTGGAAATTGCAAGATGCACCGCATACTGGTCGTCCAACCACTACAGATAATGATTGTATAGAGGCATGATTCGAAACTTACCGGCATATGACAACTCGACAGATTCTAGAGAAGCTCAACATATCGAATTTACGCGTTTATTTGCACCTACAGCAGCTTGGTTATATAAACTCACGAATTAAAGAACATCCACCTTCACACACGCATTAACAACTCCGCCATAGACGGTCCCAAGCCCATTTGAGAAAGGAGGAGAGAACCCTTGCTTCCCCAAACCACAGTTTCAATGATTCCCCATCCCAATTAAATGGAGGTAAATGCTCTCGAGGTCGCACATTGGGTTCACTGGTTCCCCAATAATGGGACATCAACTGCCGAGAAATGGTAATAACTGTAAATACATCTACAGCTCTGCTACAAAATCCTACTTAAGCCTCCTTTGTGGAGACGTAAGACGGTGCAGACGAATCTTCCGCGCCTGATAACGGAATCGAAGTAATAACCATGCCACCGGAATGGAGGCTGGGTGACGTAAGAGGGTGAAGGCGAAACTTCAAGCCGTTTTCAAGCATTCAAATTAATAATCACATTGCCGGAATGGAGGTTGGGTGACGGGCTACCTCCTGTCCCTGAAAAATCCTACAATGTTTCGAAACTTGCAGAAGAGCCTTGGAATGGATTGGACTCACGCGAACAAACTCGCAAACGGAAAAAGGGATAATGTCATTGGATCCTGGAATGTCATATCACTCAAATTCCCTGGCGTTGTTAAGGACCTTTCACAACAGGCCAGTCAATATCAATTAAACATACTGACAGTCCAGAAAACGAACTGGACTGGAAACTACATTCAAGACATGAGATTGCACACAATATTTAAAAGTGGGAAGCCTACTGGAAAACGAGAATTCGGAGTGGCCTTCATTGTGGATAGGGAGTTCACCTTGCACTTTACTAATTTTATGACAGTCAATGAACGGTTGCGCGCGATCCGTATTAAAGCAAAATTTTTCAAAATCTGGCTGATAAATGTTCACGCCTTGACCGAAGAAAAGGATGGAAAAATGAAGGAAACGTTCTACAATCACCTGGAAAGACTAGTCGACTCATTGCCTACAAACGACACAAAACTAATCCTGGGTGATTTCAACACTAAGTATCGCAATGAGCTATTACACCGGGGAACGACTGGAGGATATAACCTCCACCTCAAAACAAATGACAACGGCTATCGCCTGACTGACTTTGCATGTAGCAGAAATTTAGTCATACGTTTGACTTGCTTTCCACATCACCGCATTCATAAAATGACCTGGGTATCACCGGATGGCAGCACACAAAGCCAGGTCGACCATGCTCTGATCCAACCACGATGGGCCTCGAGCATATTTGACGTCCGTACATACCGAGGAGCCAATTTTAGCTCAGACCATTACTTGATCAAATAAACCTATTGATGTCGTATTTCAAATGCATACTCGGCGAAGACCAGATCGCTACAAAAATTTGACATCGAAAGGCTCCAAACGGCATCTGTGGCCAAAAATTTCACGTTGACCCTCGACAACCAGCTAGCTCCCACCTCATCAGACGCATCCTCAAAGATAAGTTACGAGCTCTGCATGCAAATAAAAGCGGCTATAAAGACCGTGGCAGAACTAAAAATCGGACATCAAGCCTGATGCAAGAGAAATGATTGGTTCGATGATGAGTGCCAGAATTTGTTAGACGAAAAGAACCAGGCGTACAAAGATTACGTAGGTAAGAAACCCAGGACGAAGAGAGAACACTCTGAAAATCTCAGAAGGGTAGCAAATTAAGAAAAGAGAAAACTTTGACGACCAATTGAAAAGTATAGATGTAAGTTTAGCGAGTGATAGTACAAGACAAGAATACAAAGCAGTGAAAAGTCTGACACGTGGTTATCAGCCAAAAACCGCGCTCTGTCGTGATGACATGAAACCAAAATAACGGAAAGATAGGCACCATACTCGTCTTTCAAAAACCTCCTTAACCCTCCGCACAGCTCCAGAACATCGGAGCCCATAGATGTCTGTGAAGAGCTTTTATTGACCCCACCAACTCTGGATGAAGTTTTTTCCACCATCAAAGCCCAGAAGAATCATAAAGCGCCAGGCACCGATGAGATTAAAGTGGAGTTAATTAAATATGGTGAGAGCAATGTTCAGAAAGCTATTTACAAAGTCATCCTGCACATTTGACAACAAGAATATATGCCGGACGAGTGGAGCCAATCAATTATATTCTCAATCTACAAATAACGTGACTAGCTACAATGCGAAAATTATAGAGGCATATCACTGCTTCAAACGACGTACAAAATATTTCCAAAGATTTTAGAAAATAGGATCGGATAATAATCCAACATTATTATTGGGGAGTATCGAGGTAGCAGGTAGATCAACGATCGACCAATTGTTTTACTGTCAAGCAGGTTCTTGAAAAATGCTAGGTGTTCAACATAGACGTGCACCAAATTTTCGTTGACTTTAAGCAACCATACGAAAGTATTGATCGTAACGTACTGTACAAAATAATGCTTTGCTTTGGCATTCCAGCCAACCTAGTCCGTTTTACCAAAATGACAATGGCATCGACGACCTCCAAAGTCCGCATCAATAACCAACTTACCGATGCCTTTGACACACATATCAGTAAGCAGGGAGATGAGCTGGCCCCATTGCTGTTCAATTTGCCTCTGACATACGCCATAAGGAAGATACCTGTCGATACACGAGGTACATTACTATACAAGCCGAACCAAGTAGTAGCCCATGCGGACGACATCAGTAATTTGTCATTTACATCGGCCAAAGAACTCTTCCTGAAATTCGACAGCGGAGCAAAGCTGGTAAGGCTACAAATCAATGAGAATAAAACAAAGCTCATGACGCAGTCAAGGCAAAATACCTCAAGTACACAAAATATCACACTTGGCGAATACAGCATCGAAAATGCGAGCGAATGTGTGGATTTAGGCGCCAAAATAATGAGAACCAGTAATGAAAGAGACAAAATACGCCGAAGAATACTGCTCGCAAATAAAATATTTTATTCAGTTTTGACGGTCTTGAAGACCAACTGCATACACAGGAAAACAAAGCTCCAAGTGTACAAATTTGTAATGAGACCTGTGTTATTCTATGGGTGTGAAACATGGACCCTAACCTAAGCATCTGCAAACGTATTGAACGACTTTGAGCGGCGGGTCCTGAGGCAAATAATCAGAGCGACGCTGGATGGGGACCAATGGCGAATTTGATACAACTATGAGCTGTATGAAATTGTTGACGAGCCGGAGGTCTCAAGGATTGTAAGACTGCAGAAGCTGCAATGAGCTGGACATATGAATTATATGGAAGAACAACAGATACCCAAAAAGGTATTCGTTGGGAGGACTGAAGAGCGAAGAGCAGTAGGGAAACGCTGATCTGACTCGGTCAACGAAGACAGTTCATCGCTGCTCGGATTTCGAAATTGTGGGACGCGATCAATGGACTGAGACAGTTGGAGGCGCTATTTGCAGGAAGTGAAGGCTCGAGAGGGGATGTAGTGATACGAAGAAGAAGAAACGTGTTAAGACATGCGATTCTTTGCTGAATTGTAACCAAAACGGCCCATTTCTAAAAAGAATCAAAACGGAATATTTAAGATAAAGTAGTACGAAAACAATAATGGGCCAAACATGATCTCTCCCCTCCCGCTAGGAAAGGGACTCCCCAGCTTGAAGGCGCCCCACGGCGTAACAAAACGAGACCTGGCCCGAAGTAATGTGTCAAACGGTTCCAGGCTGGGTTCTCAGGTTGACAGTGGAGGCGTTTAGTGGGAAGTCCAGTCACGCATGGGAGCCCCACACTCTGTGCATGAATAGCATTCACCTCCCTACCACAAAAAAAAATGATGAGCACTCCACAATCGACATCCAAAGCCAATCTTAACCACAAGAAGATTGTACCTTCTGTGTGGTGGGATTACAAGGGTAAAGTCTACTTTGAGCTACTTCCAAGAAACCAAGCTATTGATTCGAATGTCTACTACCGTCACCTATCTAATTGAATGAAGAAATCAAGAAAAAACACCCTGACCTAGCCAATCACAAAGGCGTGATGTTCCACCATGATAATGATAGACCCCACACTTCTTTGATAACCCCTCAAAAACTAGCGGAGCTCGATTGGCAACAGATGCTACATCCACCCTAGAGCCCTAAACTAGCACTATCAAACTATCATTTGTTTCCCTCCCTTCAAAACCATTTGAATGGTAAATCTTTCGATTCCGATCTAGCTATTAAAAATAAATGGGACCCATTCTTCGCAACTAAAAACCAAGGCTTTTTTGAAAGTGGAATTTTCCAACTTACCAAAAGATGGCAAAAGTTCATCCAACATAATGGTCAACATATAATTGATTAATGTTCGCTGTTAATATAGGTTAAATAAATATACTTTGAGACACATGAAAAAAAACAACATTAATTATCGAACAACCCAATATTTTGATTTTTCGCTGTGTTATGATTTAAAGTAATAATTTATTTTCAATGCTTTTTAGGTCTTTGTAAAATTTTTTTTTACAAAGACCTACTAGTTTCGCGACCTGTCTGTCCGTCTGTCCGTCCGTCTGTCCGTCCGTCCGTCTGTCCGTCTGTCCGTCTGTCCGTCTGTCCGTGCGTCACAGCTGATTTCCTCAGAAACTATAGAAGCTAGAATGCTCAAACTTTGTGAAAAGGTCAGAAATGATAATCTCTCAAAAGTTAAGGCCTTAACAAAAATTTAAAAAATGTTTAAGGGGGGTCCCCCCTAATAACGAATTGGCCCTTAAAAATTTTTTTTCATCAAAGGTAGTCGAATGGGGTATCAAATGAAAGGTCTTGATTAGAACTTTTAGAATCTGAAATAAAAAAATCATTTTATGAATTAGGGGGAACAGGGGAAGGCAAAATGTACGCAAAATTTGTGTCCCCCCACCTCGCGATTGGACACCTTTCAGCCGAAAAATCTGAAAATTATCACGAACGTGGATCTATATGAGTACAAGGGCAACAAATACCTTAGAAATCGAAATTCGCTCAACTTTGTTAATAATAGTATGATTAGCAGATTTTACATTTTTGCCCATAAAATCAAAACGGTACCTTTAAACTTCTTAAAATTTTGCAATTATATAGACTAACATAAGATATATATGTTCACAAAATTTAGTTGAGATCGAATCATAATCAAGTGAGTTATAGCCATTTCAATTATATGGAATTATACCAACAATAACACGTGTTTATGGTTGATATAGGGTTTTCCACTAAGAGGTGTTATTTTGATATTAAAAGAAAAATGCCATTTTTTAAAATAAATGATCGAATGTTTATTTCATTATAAAGAAGAAGATATGCCGTTAATAGCAATAATTAACATTGAGCAAATAACCACTACGACACGCTTACAGGACCATATCCTCTTCATAAAATTTTCCATAACCAAATCGCAAAGTGGTTGCCCTCTGTCGTCGATAGCCTCACGAATTTCATCTTTGAGATCTTGAATCGACGCTGGGCTTTTGGCATAGGCCTTCTCTATCACGTGGCTCCAAAGGAAGAAGTCGCAAGGTGTTAAATCAGAAGATCTATTCAAAATAACACCTCTTATTGGAAAACCCTATATATATTTAAAATTGACTTAGGCACTTTTATTTTCTTTCAACTTTCATGAAAATTTGAGGAATAGTGTTTAACTTGAACATGTTCAATCGGCCGAGCATTCAGAAAAATCATTTAAGCTAGATTAAAATGGCGGCTGCACTGTGCTTATGAAAGAAACTGTGCATCTTTTGTATAAATTTGAACAATAACATATCTAAGTATTGGATGAATAATTCAAGTTATCGATTCACGCCATTAGAAAACTTGTTTCTAACCCTAGAATGTTTACAAAGACCTTCTGGTAGGAGCACTCTCCTGCTTACTCAACTTGTTTATAAAATGCAATAAATATGTTATTGTCATGACGAAAATCGTTCATGTTTGTCATTTGAAAATAATATTTTGGATCTGGAAGTTTGGATGTGGCAATGGCATTGTCTCGTCACATAAATTGTTGTCTGTTACTCTCAGTTTCCGTGAAATCACAATTGTTGTTAGTGCCATTGTTTTTTTCACTCGAAAATGCCTCCCAAACGGTCCTGAGCTCACAGAAAAGGTCTTACTAGTAACGACGTTTATTTAAAGGAAGTGACTTCGAATTTAGTGGTAATGAATCGGATTCCAACAAAAATAAAAGTTGTGGGCAAAACGTACTAGACTCAGATGATTCTGAGGAATATGTACAAAAACCGAGTTTTTTTCGGTAACGATGGCCTTGATTATCCTGATTTTGATCCTGAAGAGATTTCTGATGCAGATATTTTAACCGACGCTGCATATGGAGAGTGTATCAGGCACTCGACCATTGATGACCCGTCAGATGTGATACCAGATCTATCTCAAGTAGGACCAAAAGGTTTGCAGTGACCTACATCCCAAAAATGGATTACCAGAGAGGTCATGCAACTTACTCCACAAGCAAAAGATGATATCGATAAAAAAATGGATGGGATCAGGTAATACTACCCTTATCACGTCAGTTTTGTTTTTTTATTTATTCATTTGCCAAATCAAGGCATATCAATTAAAATACGATTTTACAATACAATTAGTTTAACAACAACCATTAATTGATTTTACATTGTTCAAATATTTGACGGGGCAAGGGAATTTAATACTTTGAATTTAAATAGGACCTTGGAAGTGTATGGGGAGTAATGATCGCTATACATGTCAAAGTACCTAAAGCACCTGTTGATTGGCTCACTGTCTCCATAAATGGTATGGTGTCTGCTGATGGCAAGCATGGTAGAGTATCTTGTGCTTCTAGCAGGTTCATTCAAGCGGATTCTATCACAGATAATTTTGAGCTTTATATTGCCTTTCAAGATATAGAAAGCCAGAAATGCTGACAATGCGATTCTCCTAGACGAATAGTTAGTCAAATTCAGCAACTGGAGCCGATTTTCATAAGGTGATAGGCTAACAAAAAGCCTGGAGTTGTTGAGAGACCTCAGAGCAAAGAGTACAAACTGCTTCTGCACTGACTCCAACCTATTGCTGTGAATATCAAAAACGGGATTCTAGATACGGCAGGCATATTCAAGAATAGGACATACTAGAGATATGTATAAAGATTTTGTTGCCCAAATATTCTTGAATTCTCTGGCCCTTCTTTTGATAAAGCCCAGCGTTTTATACGCTCTGGAAAGGACTTTATCGCAATAAAGGTTGAACCGGAGCTTTGTATTCAAGACTACGTCAAGATCCACAACTCTATCGACCCTACTCAGAGGGGAGTTATTAATGTTGTATTCGTAGAGGATGGCGTTGCTTTTTCGAGTGAAGCTGATTAGTTTGTCCAAATTCAGGGAGAGTTGGTTTTCACTACACCATAGAAATAAATTCTCCAATTAGTCCTGGAGTAACATAGCGTCGGTTTCAGACTGAGCTACATGAGCTTAAGATGGTCGACGTTAAAAAAGATGTGATATATTAGGTAATGCCACTGAAAGCACAGAAATGAAATTATTGAAAAGCAACGAGCAAAGATGGCTACTTTAAAAAACCACAGAGAGAACATGAATTTCTCTGGATAAACATCCTTGAAACTTGACAAACTGTATGTGGTGCTGAATATAGGACTGAATCCAATGAAGGAATGCCCCGGTGATACTAAATTTGTGGAGTTTCTTTATCAGAACTCCATGTTTCGCATGATCAAAGACTTTGCTAAAATCAGTGTAATTAGCGCCAATCTGGTAACATTTTTCCAGACCACATAGAATGTCTGATTTCACAACCATGAGGTTGGTAGTAGCGGACCTATTTTTTTAAAAACCATGTTGTTCTTCATTAAGGTAAGGTTCAATGATTGGAGAAATTTTTCTCTATATAATCTGCTCAAAAAGCTTAGGAGTGGTAGATAGTATAGCAATTCCCCTGTAATCACTAACAGATTTTTTTTCACCTCATAAGAGGTGAAAAAAAATCCATCTATGCATATCCATGGTGACCAATCTATTGGATCCATTTATCGTCAAATATTGAGTGATGAAATGTTGAATCTAATGGATCTAGAGCATCCCAAATAAAACTTCAACCAAACAAGCCAACCCATAGCAGAATGGATCGGTGGGGAGATGTTACATCTGACGTAATGCAAAAATTTATCGCCTTGTACATGTTGAAAGGCATTGTAAAATTTCCTACTTTGGAACCTGAATGCTATTTATTATCATCCAATACTCCATAATGTGAATCTGTCATATGTCTCATCAATTCTACGATGTTGGCACTTTGTCGACAATGAAGCTCTTAGAGGCCTCCCGAAATGTTTATACAAAATAAAGCCACTTTTGGACCTGGTCATAAAAAAATTGGAAAAACTTGTTGACACATGAAAAATGCGTTGTAATTGATGCACCCATGTTGCCATTCAGGGGGAGCATATCTTGTCGCCTATACAACCTATCAAAAGTCCACAAATATGGCTTGAAATTATATAAACTACGCACAGGAGGGGGGGTACGTTTGGAACTATATGTTGTTTACATAGAGTGCGACCCAGAAATTGCTGATCTGGGTAAGCCAGGTAGTGTCGAAATTCAGCTATGCAATGGTCTTCTAGACGATGGAAGAATGATTGTTTGTGATAACTTCTTCAACAGTGTACATTTAGCAAAATATTGATTGGAGCAGAAGAGTGATTTACATATATGGCATTTTACGGATGAATAGAATTGATCCACCATGGGCAATAACGATTAAAAAGTTACGACCAAAAAGAGGAGAAATAGTTGCTCGTCAAAAAGACGGCGTAACTATTATGAAAAGGAATAATAAATGCGACGTCGCAATGATTTCTACTTGCCACAACGCTACAATGGAAATATCATCAGGCTACAAGCCTAAGCTGAAACCAAAAGCAGTGTTGGATCATAACACCCGAAAGAAAGGCATAGATATATCTGATTATCTTTCAACCTATTACGACACTTAAAGGAAGTCGCTGACTTGGTACAAAAAAGTAACTGTGGATGTTTTGATTTGTGCGTCAGTGACGCACTCAATGCTGTTACATCAAAAGCTACATCCAACAGGAATTAAGAAAACAATTTTACAAGCTCAGCAAAAAATTATCAAAGGTTTTTACTCGTATATGGATCAGATCGAGCCTCAAGCGCGAATACGTCAGGAATGCATTCAAGATCATCTACGAGTTCCATCACTAACCAGCACTTTTCGACCAAAATTCCAAGAAAAGATGATGGCACAATTATTCGAAAAAGATGTAACGGATGTTATCAAGACTTAAGAAAAGATGGTTGCTAAAAAGGTAAACGAGTGGATACTGAGTGCTCGCCATGCAAAAAAAGAATAAACATAATAATATATTTAAGAAAAGTTGTAATTTTCTGAAAGAAAAATCCCGTTCGTCACGATGTTTTTCCATACTATATAGTCGCTCTAATATGTCCCATAGGAAAACAGTCGAGTCCTACCACGTTTCGTGAAATAATTCTCTATACAAGTTATAGGTGTCCGCTGAATCACATATTTAGTCCAGTCAATGAGGGAGTTTGGCACCGAATTTTGTCCTTACACATCGATTTACTTGAAATTTTCACAGTAGGCAGGAAATAGCTCTAAAAGCAAAGTCTACCCTATGCGGAAGTATGCTATGGAGTGGTGGAAAATTTTTTGGTCAAAATAACACCGGGAGTCGATAAAAGACCTAATTTTAAGCAAAAAATGTTCTATGAAAATTTTTCGAAAACTCAATACTGTTTGAGTTATTCAAGATTCAAAACTTGCCATTTTCATTAAAAAATGACAATTTTTTGGCCGGTTTTTTTATGAATAATTCAAAAACTATGCGCCTAATGAATAAAGTGTTAGAAACATAATAGTAGCTCATAAAAAACAAAGGGATGCGTTTTTAGAAATGTCCCAGGTACAGTAAAAAGCGAGATATGTTTGATGAAAAGAGACTTTGTTTTTTGTGAATGTCAAATCGATGCATTCAACTTAAAATAGCGGAAAACGGCCGATTTTATGGGTATAATGCTTCAAACATTTTTCGTAGTGCTTAAAAAATCTTTTACAATGAGCACTGTTAAAAGTCGATTTCGTTTAAACGAAGAGAGATACAATTCAAAAAAGACTGACACCTCAAATTTTTAAAGAAAAAATGAGCAGTATAATTAACACCACGTTCACCAGAATTGAAATACATCGTTTTTCTTCTGCAGTACCTGTTATTTTAGTGTTATGTATATGCTCAAAAAGATTGACTGGTTCAATCAATCAAAGTATAGAGCGCACGTAGATTTTATTACATTTTCAGATTTAATTATTGAAGAATAAAGTTGTTTCGACCATCTATAATAATGGACCAAGTTAGTGCAGGTTCCAGTGCTGAAAACTCTGATGCCAGTGAGTGCAGCATATGCTATTCAATAACGGACGAAATGCCTGTAATTATCGGCAGAAAGGGTGAAAATTCATTGGAAAGTGCGTCCATTGAGAGGGGTGATGTAAAGTTTTCGAAATTAGATTTTTCTCAAGATGTTCGCCTTCACTCTTCGTCTAGAAAAGCTTATACTCATCCAAAAAATATCGCAGCTGGTAGAAGAAAAATGGAAGAGGTAGTAAATACAAGTATTAGTCCTGCCAAAAGAAAATTGAGAACATCTGATTCATTGCTAGCTGATGAAAATGCTGATGAAAATGCTTTTGATTGGAAAGAAGACTGCTTTATATGCACAAAAACAGCAAATGTAGAAAAAGAAAATAAAACTCAGCGAGCCCAAAGAAACCGAATTGTTCGTGTTGAATCTTCTGATCTTGCATCTACCGTACTGCAAATGCTTTCCTTCTTGATGGACGATTCTCATAGAGAAATATTTAAACGTGTCAGTAGTGCTAAAGATCTCATATCATTGCAAGCAAAGTACCATTATGAATGCTTTTAAAAAATACGCGATAAGTATTTGGAAAAAATAAAAATTCCAAAAACGACGATGACGGAAAAAATCGATCAAGCTATGGAAGAGATTTATGACTTTATGCTATCAAGTGAAGATTGTCAATTCAGTATGGAGCAAGTGATTGAAGGTATCAGAAATTCAAATCAAATTCCTCATGAAGATACTATAAAAAATCGGTTGAAAAATCGATTTGGAGACCAAGTTATTATTACAAGCAGAATAGGCGGTACAACTTATGTTTGTTTTTTGAATAACTTATATGATGTACTAATTAACGCATGTACTTGAATAAGCCAAAAACAATCGAGGAGAAGAAAATCGGCTCATAGATGCTGCTTCTGAATTAATACTTAGGAATATTAGAACTATAGTATGCCGCATGAATCAGTAACCTGATAGTGATGAGATTCTTCACGAAATTAAGAAAAATAATCTGCCTCATTTCCTTCGATTTTTAAGCAACGTTATATACAAGGACAAAACACAAAATGATGACAACAAAATATTGTACTCTACGAAAATTTCATCTACTGCTCATGCAATCATGTCAGCTGCTCGACCTAGAAGTTTTCTATCCCCTCTGCAAGTAGCTACTGGTGCCACATTTTACAGAAAATTTGGATCAAGAAAACTTATAGGAATATGTAGCGAACTTGGCTTTTCTTGCAGCTATTCAGAAGTAAAAGTATATGAAATTTGTGCTGCTGAACAAGCTACGTGAAAACTCGTAAACCCATTTTTACAAATGGTTTCCGACAACAGCGATTTTAACGTCTGCACTATTGATGGCCGCGGGACATTTCACAATCTTGGTTCTATTGAGATTATTAATCCTGCTGATAGTATGCAAAAGAAATTACCAATTGTTCGCCGTCTTCATTCAGACGTACCCAAGGAATCTGAGTTAATTGAGAGACATAAAGTCGATCTTTTAATTTATACCAAGAAACCAGGAAATGGTTTGAAACTCATTAAGGTAAACAGTTTTTAAAAGGATCCTGTATTTAAAGCAACATTAATCGACAAGTATAATAATGTATGGCTTTTTTTAAATATTCGAGAGATAATAAATTTCTCGGATGGAATGGGTTCATGTCCATGCTGACTGGCTGTCGAAATTATGTAGTTTCTCGAATAAATTTGCCCTTTGTTAACGCACCACCTTCTAATTACAGTACTTTATTTACAGCTTTGACAAATGCCACAAAAATAACTTTGGAAGAGACGTGCTTCATTACTTTCAATCAGCAATTATATATAAAGGCTCGTGATATTGTAGAATCTACAATTTTCGATGATATTCTAGTAGCGGTGCATTTGGGAGGTTTCCACCTATTAATGCCGTACATGGGGTGCATCGGACAAATCATGGGAGGTAGTGGACTTAAGGATATCTTAACACTCATTTACGCAGAAGGGTCAGTTGATAAAACATTATATGGACATTCTTATGCGCGCGCATTTCGAGCTCATTTTCTTGTACAGCAAGCATTATCTCTTTTAGTTGTGGACGAATTAAAGGAAGGAAACACTGAGTTTAAAATATTGCTTGAGAGTGAACAAAATTTGAAGCTTAACATGAACATTGACGAAATAGATTCAAACCCAGATTTTTAAAAAATTAATGAAATTAATTAATAATAGCAAAATCTGAAGAAAGAGGAAAAACAGCAACATTTGGGGTGCAATATTTTAGAATGGTGTCGTTACTCAAAAACCTCCTTGCTGTAGAGAGAATGGATGATTGGGAATCACACCTTGAGTGTGTAGAGTTCATGATCCCTTTTTTCATGCAGCTGGGCACTTTAACTACTCCAAATCGTCTAGATTGTATCTGCAAGACATGAAAAAGTTGAAAGAAGTAATGGATCCTGTAGAGTACAAAAAATTTACAGCCGATGGATTTTTCACCTCTTGTAGAAGCAATACTTTTGGTCTGGAATATTTTCCGATCAAACCATCGAGCAAACATTGATACGAGCCATGAGCGTCGAAGGGAGGCGGCTTAAAAGAGGCTGTTCCGAAAGGGTCGTTTTTAAATGGATCAAAGGTATATTGTATACAAAAGATATCATTGAGGCGTTAGAGGAATTTTTTGATTTACAATTTAAGAAGAGTCACCAGCATTAATAAATTCCTTTTTTACACATTTTTTATAATAGGGGGTGGTTAAAGTGTTAATGACGCTTTTAAGGGTTGAAAAATTGAAAAAATAATAATCTAGAAACAAAATAGATACAAAATTAATTTTAAAGAGATATTAAATTAAATTACTTTTTGCACACCTTTTTTCATAAAGGGGGTGGTTTATAAGGGTTAAAGATATTTTTAAGGGTTGAAAAAAAAGAAAAAAATACTAATAATGCTGATCCAAAATACAGATGATTTAAATTAGATATTAAATTAATCGAAAATATTAATAAATTACGTTTTTTACACATTTTATTAGAAAGGGGGGTGGTTTGTAAGGGTTAAATTATTCAGTCATCCAATAATAATGCTTTAAAGTATAGGGAGACCTTAATTCAACTTAATCAAACGTTACTAAAGCCTAAAAAGTACTTTGATTCACGTTATAACAAGTTTTATTCAATTTTGGCAATAAGGGGTAGTTTTCATCCCCTAAAAACGATAAGCATATATCGGCATAGGGTAGACTTTGAAGTGGGAGGTAAGTAGAGCCGATTCCCAAAATTTCATCAAAATCTATGCATAAGGACAGAATCCGGAGGTAACACCCTATTTTTGCCCTCATTGACTGGACTGATAGCCCATGAACGTAGCTGTGCATTCTATGTGCACGTTTCCTGAGCCACATGTGGTTCAATGGACAGGAAATTTTAGTTGAACTTTCATTCGAGATTTGGAACAATTATTGGATGCATAGTAATATGTTACATATTAGGTTGTACATTTGATTAAACTCAAATCTAGCATACTGAGAATCATTTAAGAATAAACTACTTTATTTGAAAAAAAAATTGTTATATTTAACTACATACTAACTTTAATCATTCAAACGCGGCAACCCCGAACCACCACTTAACATTTACGCCAACATCCTCGAAATTCTGCAGTCTCATCACAATGATACACAACATGTCAAGTCGTCACTTTGTCTTAACAGCTGAACTGGAATATCTATCCCGAAAAATTAATTTATCTGAAAACCACCTCCTGGTTACAACGACTCAAAGTGCCGCATCATCTCGCTCTCTCATGAGCAACTACCGTCAGCGTTAAACATGCGCTTAATCTTTTTAATTAGTCAGAATTAACTTAAATGAATAAATGAAAGTTTCATTGATTCACTCATTCATTTTGTGGCGGCTGATAAACGCATCACCGGCCACGACGTCGTCGGCGCGTTCTTAGACTTGTTCCTTCGGAAATGCTTTAAGATTGACCACACGTCTGTTGCCAATACCAACGTCGTATAATCCGTGAGATTAATCGGAAAGGAAATTTAAGATAGGAACAAACAGGACAAGTGGCGGACGGACTAATTAGATATATTACCACAAAAGAACGGTTGGGCACATGCGAGTTTCTACTTAGTCGATGTTTCAATGAAAGGAAATTCCTTAATGAAAAAGTTTAAGAGGGTGGACGGCCTTACAGTGCTTTCTTGGGCCTCGTTGCCCTGGAAAACTCATAAAATTCAATTACAGGTCAGTGAACATCAATCGCTACGATGTAGTCCGTGTTTTCTATTTTCCTTGCCGTTCCACGTGGAGCCGGGACACACTTAACGATGGAATTCTTGCTTGCCCGCTTCGTCCTTTCTACCTTGCTTGCCCGCACTTGCCTCGTCGTTGTAATGAAAAATTGCTTGGAGATGAAAATTTACTGTTCAACTTTAAATCGAGGACACAATCTTCTACAATTTGCTTTTCATCTTCCATTACGAATGGCCGAGTGAGATGTTGCAGAGGTCAAGAACTGGTTTTTCCGCGATAATGGCGATCGCGCGCAATGAGGCTGTTTTTCTGTGCCACTTGCTTCGGTGAATGGATGAAGTGGCAATACTGAATGAGACCCTGAAAGTATGGAACTTGCGCAGGAGCACAACTTTGCATTACGTTCAATTTATCCAACTTGCAGCGTCGTGGCTACCGCTCAGATACGCGAAACCTGCAGAAACGCATTATCGAAGCGGATGGGCAGGAAACAGCTCGGCAAGTTAATTGCTAGGTGCTAATGGAAAAAACACGTTCATGTTCTTGTTCAGGTGCGCACAATGTTCGCAATAGCATTTTGCACCAATCCATCGTTCTTATGTCTGAATCGCAAACTTCATGTCATTCCGTCCGAAGAATATTTTGCATTCCCTCGGTGGATGAGGGCCAATGCGTTTGAATGCGAGCTAAGAGTGGAGCGGTAGCAAGAAGAATTTTAACGGAAAAGAAATACGACAGTTAATTATATGGGAAAGCCTTAATAACTTCAATTTCCTTTGAGAAGTTAACACCGAAAATCAACCAATTTAAGGCCGCAGGGAGAGGACGATTTGATTTGATAGCTTTCTGCCAAATAAGCAAATCATTTCCTGTCAATTTGTATCCTTAAAGAAATCAATAATGCAATTTTCGATCAGTTTCTCATATTAGCTTCCATGGTCCTTAAATGATTCGCATCAATGTACCTGGACTAACCGTCCATCTAGCGCCCATTCAATTCATAGATATCTTTCCAACTGATAATTACTTGAACTTGTCCTGCAATCGGACATGCTAGACGGGAGCAACGATGAGAGGAATGTCTTTACTTACTGGAACCTACCAAGACGACTAACATTCCGTTTGCAATAAAACTGGTGCCGGCGTGATGCCGCAATCCTAATAAACCGCCAGGGAGATGCCATTATAATCATCATCAACGGCCATGAACTGAACACTTGGGGCGGACCGCAACCTTTGCAGCCTTATAAAATCCGAGTCATAGCTCAATTACCATCTTATGAGCCTTTATGTAATAAAAATTTGCTGAATTATACACCAGTCAATTTATTCGGCATCCATTGGAAGGGTGGGTAACGTTATATTGATCAATTCATTGCTACACTATAATATCTTCAGTATCCGGTCTAGCTATAGTCCTGTGTTTGGTTGAAATCAAAAAGCATTCGGTCAACTTGACAACTACGAACAAATCGATAGGACATTGCTTCATGTCCTGTTCGAGCTGTGATATAAAGCAAACTCAGATTTCAGCAGCTCATTCAGAGAAACGGAGACAAGGCCTAAAATACTGATACAAAGAGGCAACAATCAGAAGTTGAAAGGCGGAAGGATGGCGAAAGATTGAGCCCCTGTTGTCGTCGTGTACGTGAACATTTCACAAATGTTGACGGGAGGAGGGGGAAATTGTTGCAAATAAATAATTTATGGGACAAGTGAAGTGAAACTTATTTATTAGAACCAATCTCCTCCCATGAACGTTGTCGATACCATTATTGACCCATTTCGCCTGTCTGTTCTTTTGATCCTTTTTCTTTTGGAAGCCATCTCCCACTGATTGCTCGGCCCACTTAGTGATGCTGCTCCCAAGAGGAAGAAGGGATTCATTGGAGTGTAGCTTCCAATTTGAAGTCAATATCGTTCGGGATCCTTTGCACTGTAATTATCATTAGCACTGTTTTGAAGGGGTAGGGAAGAGGAGAATAGAGTAAATTTCACTGAGATAATGCAAAAACTGCTTCCGTCTGCACGCATCCTACCATTTTGCTGTTTGCCCATTTGGTTGCTGTAGTTGTTGACGATAGTTACAATTTTTTTCTGTCCGTTATACTAACTCCAAACTTTCTACTTTTAAAGTTTGTCTGAGGAGCAACTCGATGTTCATTCATTCACTGTCCATAGAATAGTTTGCACAACTTCCGTCGTAGTGACCAGCATCCTTAAGATTTATGTTGTTATTGCCTGTCTATCCACCAGTATTGTGAGCGACTATTGTTGTTGCTTGGGCTGTCGTTATTGCTATTGTTTGTTTCGTCCTTTTTAAGTTTATGGAGAAATGTGGTCAAGAGTATACACTCGTGGAGGGATGGTTATCATGGGAGGGCGGATGGATTTAATTGAACAAAAGTTTATTACCCTTATCGATACGTCTATTCATGATTCTTGTCAGAATTTATCGTTTTTTTTTTCTATTCGCTATTTTATATTTGTGTTCATTGGGATGGTAGTACCATAATGAAATTAAGGATCTAACAAGAAGTTAATGACAAGTCGGAGGAGCATGAAGCTTTAAGATTGTAGTCATAATTAAAGGACGTGCGTACGCTGCAAGCAGAATTCTTATTCAGTGTGATTTTGATGATGCATTTTGAATTCTATCTATTATGGTGCAGGATCTGATGAATATATGAGGACATTTTATGAAAGGTGCAAGCATGCTTTTTATCGACTTGATAGCCATTACGAGGGTGGTTCAAATATGATGGAGACAAAGGCTGTAGATGGCACGCATGTATGTTTTGAAGGTCGAGGCTTGAGTATGTGATAGCTGGGTCCCTTACGAACAGCGTGGCATAGTTTTTTAGTGTGGGAAGACGTTAAAAACACGAAAATTTTTCTGCATTTGCGAAATCCGGTCGGTAGTGAGTGCCTGAGTAGAGCTGCTGTGTTTAAATGGTCCAAAGCATTCAAGGATGGTTGGGAAACTATCGGGAATGAGCCACATGATCTCGATCGCGAACCAGCATCACACCAGACAACATTTACCGCGTAGAAAAAGTCATTTTGGAGGACCGTAGGATAAATGTTCAGGACATTATGGCTAAACTCGACATCAGTATTGATAGTGTGGAGTCTCTCATCCACGAGCTGTTGAACATCGAGCAAACATGCACGCGGTTGGAAGTTTTTCGCCGCTTGCTGACGCGATACGAGGTGTAGGGGGATAGTTTTGAACGCAAATCTTCACTACAGACGAGATATGGGTACTCTTTTACATTCCCGAAAGCAAGGTGTCGTCTAAAGAGTAGAGGATGAAGGAGGAAGGGGCACCAGTCGAAGCGAAGACAGTCAGGTCCGCGGGTAAGTTTATGTGTATTGTGTTCTGGGATTGGCTGGGCGTGCTGTACGTCAATTTCTTGCGCACCCAACGCTCCTTCAATGCTGCATACTACTCTAACCTCCTGAAAACACACGTGAAACCTGGTTATCGCTCGAAACGGAGGAGCATTCCAGCACGAAGTGCGATTCTTCTCCAGGATAACGCACGCACTCATACCGCGCGTCTCACACTCGATACAATATCGGAACTGGGGTGGGAGGTACTGGAACATCCCCTTTCAGTTCAGATTTATCACCCTGTGACTACCACTACTGAACTGATTTCGCAAACGCAGAAAAATGTCCGTGTTTTTAACGCCTTCCCAAACTAAAAAGCGAATGAGAATACGTTGCGCAACGGCGGTCGGCATTTGAAGTTATTCATGGTCATAGCACGCGCGTGAAACATGCACTCCCAATGAAAACTATACCACACTGTTCGTAAGGGACCCAGCTATCACGTACTCAAGCCTTGATCATCAACACATACATGCGTGCCATCTACAGTGTTTGTCTCCATCATATTTGAACCGCCCTGCTAGGTTGGTTTCTCGAAAGAAGTACACGTATTATGTATTGTAGGCGCAAATTGGTGATTTCTATTCTGACAAAAGTATAGAATAATTTGAATGAAGGTCAGCACAAATTATCATTACACTATATAATGAAGATCACAACAAAAAGGCTACAATTGTACAAGAAGAATAAAATTGCGACCATTCAAAGGTCAAAAAATAAATTCTTGTTATTGTGATTATTACCGCATTATTTATCTTAGGTATATCAATGGAATTTTGCGGAATGGTAGATACAAAAGATATCTAGGTAAGGAAAGAATGATCAGAAGTTCAATTCCCAAAGTTTCAAAATGGTGACTAGTCAAAGTTCGAAACTTGCAGAAGTCTTGATTTTTTGATTCGATCTTTAGTAAACTTGATATTTTTGTTTAGTATTTCTATTGTCTTTCACTCTCTCCATCATACTTTCTTTTTCGCACAATGCTTGACCGATCTGGATTTCAGATTTCATCGCTTCATCAGCTGTATCTTCCAAATAAAGGCGTCGCCAGGAAAAAATTTCGCGAGAGCAGGGAGGTCAGCTTGTCTATGAGTGAAATTTTTCTTTTAAATATGAGTTAAAAAGCCCATTCTAACATATAGGGTTCTTACGAGTAACTTGATATCCTTTGTTGAATAAGTATTTTTTTGTTACAGTTTTTTTCAAACCCATTCAAGGTAGTTTTAGTTGTATATGATTCTATAACTGTGAACATTCTATAACCGTGAGCAAAAACCCCTGGATTTCACAGCCGTTCCACCCAACAGACGGGTATATTGAGACTTGTTTCGCTACAGGTTTTGTTCCTCCAGAAGCACTCATATATTTAGAAATGAATGGATATGTTTTTGATTCTGACAGTCTCTCATTCATACATCACATATATAGAATTGCCACCGCTAAGAAGATAAAATATCGTGCGAATTTGAGCTCACGAGACCAACAGTTCTGATGGAGATACTCATTTGCTAGATTCGTTGAGGCTGGTCAAGCTGGGACGGAGTAGTGTAGGTGTTGATTGCTGATGACAATGTCTAAATTATTTTTAAGTTACTTATTTATTTATTTTTTGTGTTATTCGATTCTTAGTTTTGAGTTTCAGCTCATTATTGCTACATTTAGTGTTACTATTGATTTTTTTTGTTTAAAATTAGAGATAGGTTTCAATATTTAGGATAGGCATATATTATGCTTATTATATTAGGTTTAGAGATACTCACGCTCTGTTCCTACCGTGCGATTTTGACAACCAGTAGCCGGTCGCTGCCGTGCCTCAGTCATACTACTGTCGATGTGAGGGTGCTCTCACGAGTTTAGTTAAGAGCGTATGCACCTCATAAGACAGTTGTTGAGCTGGACACGGAAGAGGTGGATATGGTGATCGCGATCACTTCTTACGCCATTTTACGTAAACCAAAGAAAGAACGAAAAAAGATGTATTGGGTATACAAAGTATTTCGGTCAAGGAATGAGGAAGAAGAGTTTCATATTCTTTTCCGTAGATTGAAGTTTTTGCTCGACCTTCTACCTGCGTAAAAGAACACTAAGTAGAGGAAGTGTATCTAAATGAGGAACGGCTTTCCTTGACTGTAAGATGACTATAAACTAATTTTTAATTGATTAATATTACAAAGTTGATGTTGTTTAGGTTATTAGGTGCAGGGGATCTGCAAATATCTTTAAACTTTAGCTACAGAACATCTTTAACAGCTATAAACAGCATACTGACGTCGATTTACAAAATTTTGTGGCAATTCTTGGCTTTAGTAGTAATGAAGCAGCCTGAAAAAGAGGATTGACTGAAAATAGCTCAGCGTTTCGAGAACACATGGCATTTCCCCAATTGAATCGGGGTACTTGACGGGAACCATGTCATTATTCAAGTACCTAACAACAGTAGAGGCCTCTTCTACTTTTATAGTCTTTATGGCATTAGTTGATGCCAACTACAGATTTATTATGGTAGATATCGATGGTTATGGAAAGGATAGAGACAGTGGCTTGTTTGGAAAGTCTGCAATGGAAGGTAAGTTTGAAGCAGAAAAGCTAGACATTACAGAGCCAACACCTTTAAAGCAACATGTTGAACCACTGCCTTTTGTTCTAGTGGGTGATGAAGCTTTTCCCCTGAACGACTATTTACAAAGATCCTACCCAAAAAAACACTACTAAACTGCAAAAAAGTCATGCCATTTATAACTATAGGCCAAGTTGTGCCAGACAGATTATGAAAAATGCTTTTGAGATCTTGATCCAAACGTTTAGAATTATGTATGGAAGACTGCAAGTAGCTCCAAAAATGTATCCAACATCTGTAGTGAATAAGAGATTTTCATATGTCCGTGAAGGACCGCAGCGATGTTCTGCTGCCTCGGCAGAGGAAGGTGTTGATTCCTGCCGAGAATGCCCTCGTCCGGAGACGCGTGAATGCGCTGGCAGGCTAGCATTGCGGTGTCGTGGGGCGGGTTCGTTTCCCCGGCACGAGGACTCACTACAAAACATTTCGCATTCACGAATTGCTTGCAGAGTTCGAGAGGACGACCGAAGTCGCAAATCAGTAGATAACCTCCACGAAGGAATTACGACTTGTTGCGAGAACAAGTGCAACCTGACAAGAAAGACTAATTTGGGGGGTGACCTCGTCCTTACCCAAATACATTCAGGGCCCACAAATGAAAGAGGGGCAACCGGGTGGTGGTGGAGCCCCTTCATGCCCACCCAACCGGAATAAATCCAATGTTAAATCGTTGAAGTGGCCAGGTATTCCTCTTCTGAGTGGAAAACTCATACAACTTGAATTGTATGAACCTTCCCATCAGAAGGGGAGTACCCCGGTGACCAATTTATGTCATAGAATTATACAATGGAATTGCATAACTTTATGCCATAAAAAGGCACTTGGCTTGGGCCACTCAACCCATTTAGTCACCTGAAATAAAAAGGATTAAATTGTACCCGGTGACTGGCTCATATTTTGAGGGGGAAGCCTGCCACCGTACCGGGTCCTATACTCGGTTAGAAATGGAGGAAAGGAAAGACCCTCGGGTACGTTTTTAATTCATTTTTATTTTTTTTTTCTTTCAATTTTCAATCAATTCATTAGATCATCTATACCTAATCTAACTTATTGGTTTCTAACAGGTTAAATTCCGGAATTACACATTTTCTGATACTCTATAGCTGACCACAAAATCTTATTTGGAATTTGAATATAAATGAACTATTTATGTTACACTTATGTACATTTTGTATGGTGATAAATAATACTTAAATAAAAGGCAGAATTTTAGTAATGAATCAATTTGAGAAAGATAATCTTCAACACAGGAAATGTTTCAATTCCAATCTACCTTTCTGACGAGCGATGTTAACAGGGTTTTCAAAATTGCAATCTCTGGTTGAGAATTAATTCCAAGCTCTTAGAGAGCGATTTAATAGACTAAAATTATCGCCCTTTATTAAATTTTTGACTTTTAATTATAAGAATAATGTTCAGATACTGTTACATTACAGACTTCTGCGGAAAATGCCAGAACAACGATGTTGCAAGTGATTATTTTGCATGTCCCATAATTATCTCTTTTTGTTGCAACAAATACTCGTTTATACTTGTATTTTACCTGAACTGTCATTCTAAAATCCCAGTTGAGAAATTACATCATTATTAACTCTCGTTAAACACAAAAGCTTCGAATTTAATCTAAATTTTTATCTGTCATTTATAATACCTTTTTATATTTTTGAATGGTGCAAAATTTATTGTTTATATTGTCTTTGATTTTTATCATTTCAAATTGTTATTCTTTTTATTGAATGGGTTTAGGCTATTATTTTAGGTGTGATATTTTATCTTATGGTTTAATTTTACTAAGAATTTGAATCAGTGCTGTCATATAAATGGGTAGTAGAAAGATTTATAGGGTAAATAATTAGGTAAATTTGTTTATTTAAATAAATGAATCAGTATTATTTTATAATTATTATTATTAAATAATAAGGTAATGTTATCTTATTTTTTTTATTCAAATTTCGGGAACTTTTAACGGAGTATCACTAAATGCAAATGATATAATGCCTTTGATGTTCAAGTACATCGACAAAGCGTAAACTGAACATACTCTTTATTATATTAAAAATCCAAAATTTTTCATGAAATTGAAAAAAATGTTCACTTTCAAGAACTGATTAAAATATGTATGAATATAAAATTAAGCCTTCAAAATTAGACCAATAAGTATGCTCATTTACATATCCGGTATCGAAAACTAGTAAAGTGCAGATATTTGAGAGTGCCAAAAAAAAATCTATAGCAAGAAATACATTGAAGTTCACGAACAAGAATTACTAAAACCAGGCGTAATCTCTGGATGCACAACGTAATCAGTATAAAAATGGATACATGCAAATTAATCGCTCTGAACTCAGACAGATTCATTCAAATTAATCGTGTGATAGCAAAGTTCTATATGCAATTGATTACATCATGGTGCTATAATTTTCATGCGAACTTTATCCAAAAATATTTCGACAAAATTCATTGAATGCCACATAACATTCTATAGAGAAAATTATCTCTTCAAGATTATGTTTCTTAATGCTCAGGTCGTCTTGTATCTGAACACGACTGATAAGCTTTTCTTACAACTACACTTTCAATCGACGCTTTTAATTCTAAGGTTTTGTGACTTGAACTTCATACGGGATTCCAATAAGACGCGAAAATGAACATGCATGCAAAAGCTAATATGAATTTTCTATTACTTGAAATAATGTGAACTACTCAAGTTATGTCTGCGCCGAATAATGTGAAAGCCTCCTCTTCTCCCGACAATTCTGCAACCTTTCCTTGCAATTCCCGAAAAGCATGGACAGCCTCGATTTCCTGCTTCAGCTCTTTGATCGTTTTGCTAGGATCAATTTCCACGGTGAGCGTGCTGTGTGGCAATGTCTGGACCGTTATTATCACTTTGTTGTTTAGTGCAACTGGCCGACGTGCTTTAAATTTGGGCCTTCACTTCACTTCTTGCTACAGAATCTTCGCAAGCATTACTTTGTGCATTTCTATCGCGATCAATTTACTCCGACCACACACGCACTTTTATTTTTTCCACGCAAATATCCACCGTGTATTTACTAGTTTTTTCTCTTGTGTCTAATTAAATCTACATTTGCGAACTACCGTACTTTTCTTTTTCGTTGCCACATAGGGAAACGTGAGAAGATTCGAAGAGATATTTGTCGATCAAACGCGTATTTATTTTGTTCGGGTTGCCGGTTTTTCTTCGAAGACTTGCTCTCTGATCCTTCACTAGTTCATTTCACCCCAAGCATGCACCATTCAAACACAGAAATTATTCCATGAAAGTGTTCTGTGTACTTCTGTGAAACGTTCCAGTTTGTTTGTATTCTCACGATTCATCTCTGTGTGCACGCTTCTTCTAACAAGTATTGTGGAGGAGTTTCCGAATTTGTATTGGAACATGTACAGTACATTAACAACAACGATTCCACGCGAACCGACTTCCTTAATCGATGAAGCGAAGTTGCATCACAGCATTTCGAAAAATTTCCGACAAAAGAGCTAACGGTTAATTACAAATCCGTTACATGCTAAGTGCATTGAGTAACTAATTGTTACTAAATTCGGGGGCAAATCAATGACGCCTTTTTCCACATTTTCAAATTGTTTCTTCGTTTCATATCTCCTTTGGGGACCTGATTATTTCTGGGAACTAAAGAATAACTTTTCGACAAATGATTTAAGGGAGGGAGAAACCTTTGGACACCCAAGCGAAAACACTTCCACTAGATTTTGACGGAACACGAGTTTTATTCCACTTTTCGCTAACCCACACGACTAACAAGGTGTTCACAATTTGCACGATAACTTTATCGTCTATTTTTTTTTTACAATATTTCACTGTCTTTTACGCGAGAAACTTTTCCACGTGTCTCGGCGATATTCTGATCAGCCCGCAATCTCCTCTCACTCCCAACTCGCTTCTTCTTTACGCGGCGTCCGCGCTGTCTGGCGGTTTCGAGCAGACTCCTGATCTCCATCCCATTCCTCGTTTGTCAGACGAAGCATCAGACTCGACTTGCCGGCGCCACTCTCCCCGATAATTCCAATTTCCAATGTTGTTATGTAGTTATCACCCATTTTCACGATTTACGACGCAATAGCATGCAAATTTCGCAAGCACAATTTAATATTCTCCACACTCAAGCAACTACGACACTTTATGGGCAAGTAGAACAATACGAACCCATTCAGAAAGGGGGAAATCACACAATTGAAGGTTTTTGTTGCTATCAAATGTACTTTTTCCTTATCATTTGTAGTTTATGACGGCGGTATTTGCAATTTCCCTTTTCACTGTCTTTTGTAGGTTCAATTAAGTTATCAATTGAAGGCAATTTGTCGTTTATGATAATTAGGCGTAATTAGGTGGGAAAAATCGGAAGAATTAGACAAATTTTAAGGGGTTTAAATGATACAATGATTTTAGCGTTCATATAATTAACAGGTTAAATGATACAATGATTTTAGCATTCATAATTAAAAGGGGTTAACCGTTTCGTTCTAAGCATTTGCATACCGCGTTACACCGCAATTCGTTAAATTATCTTCAAAAGATATTGTAATAAGATACTACACATTAGAAATTTTTAAACATTTTTAGAATTTTGTTTCCCGGGTGTTAAGTACAAAGGAAATTTTTCCACTTATTATTCCTGCGAAAAAAAAAAACGAGTGTTGCGATGGGGAAGGTGACTGAATCGACTGAATCCTTATTAAATTGCGTTCGTGCTGTGTGCCTGTGTCAGCGCTGCTTTTAGAGCCATCGTTCTTAGATTACTACACATCATTTTGGCATGCAGAGCACTTCATAGTCTACTGCGCAATAAAGTAGTACAAAAGCGGTGGTGTGAAGACATCCCGCAAACTAATGCTTTCAAACCGCTTGCAGATTTTGGTACGCGCGCAAGTAATAATGCAATTGAAGTCAGGCTCAAGTTTTGTAGAATCTTTTATGGTGTTGGTAAGGTACCATAGCAAGAAGCAGTCATCTCTTGAGGAAGAAATAACTGAAATCAGCGCTTTATGTTACTCTATAATTAAATACAATAAAAATAACCCAAAGTAAAACCAAAAACCTTGTTTAAATCTTTTAAATTTAATTATAATTAATTAAATTATAAATTTTAGAAATTTTCGGAAAACTGAACTTTTACAGCCATATGAATTCATTAAAACAAAATGTAAAGAAAAATTAGTGAAAAAATTTAAGGTTAAGGTAAAATCACAATTTCAATTGGGTTTTCTTCAGCATTTCCTTCTGTTTGACTTAATTTTTCAATTTATTTTTCGTTCACTAGTCAAAACAGATCCCTCTTGACTTCTCTTGCAGAAAACTTTAGTATGGACTCTGCTGTGTCATCAAAAAATACCATAACCGACTTTTTTTCAGCAGAAGTTTCACTTGTGGTCCTAGAGGAAATTAATGCTTGCAATGATTGCCCTAGGTCATGATCAGGTTGGCTGAGAATTTATATATCATGGTAGACTTGGTGCAGCAGAGGGAACAGGTACTGAGGACGCATTTGTCAAGCCGATCTCTTTCTCCACCTCAATATCTAAATAAGAGTCTTTTTCTGGCACATTTGACTGGGCTGTGTAGTCTGGAAGAAATGGAATCAAAAACTCCAATTGATCCTCGAAACGCTAAAATTTTCCTTCTTCTCTGCTTGGCCAAAAGTAGTTTTGCGTCTGTCTTTTACCTTCACAAAATATGCCCACTTCGACTTGCATTCCTCCGCTGGTAGGCAAACACATAAACTGAAACTCTTACACTCATTATCTATGGCGCGACAGCCAAAGCAGGACCTTAGCCTCTAGCATTCATCTCCTCCAATCATCAAGGTTGGGCGAACTTGTCCACCACATGTTCACTGCCAACAAGGATCCGCTGTCAGCTTCAATTGTGTCTTCCCATTGAGTCTTCGATCTTCCCGCTGGACGTCTACCTTGTGCTCTACCCGTTAATGCTCTTTTGGGTAGCTGGTTTTCTTACATTCTTCCTACATAGCGCGCCCATTGCAATTTGCGTAAATTCACTCAAAAGGAAACATGTGGATCGTTAAATAGTTCATACAACTCATCGTTGTAATGTAGTCTCCACTCTGTTCTTCGTTTCACTGGACCGTAGATTTTCCGGAGCACTTTCTGTTCAAATACGTCCACTGCTTTCCAGAGTCCATGTTTCAATTCCATATAACAGCACAGGTGTTTTATAAATGCGGAGCTTATTTACCGTGTGCACCACTCTGGATCTCAGAATATGCTTTATTTGCGATGTTTATGCAGCGTCCAATCTCGTCGTTTTGGGCATCTCGTCTATTCAGGTTGGCTCCAAGGCAGATCAAGTTATGCATACTTTCAAAGTTATAGTCGCCTATGGATAGGTTTTGTCGAACTGGAGTTTTCTCCCACGTTTGAGTCATGAATTTAGTTTTCGTTTCATTAAATCGTAGGCTGAATGGGTTTGCTTCAGATTCTGGGATCTGAAATGCTCCTTTGGCACCTAATATTGAACTTTTCATAATATTGACGACATCAGCATATGTTACTGATTGTATGGACTTGAACATAAGTGTACCAGAGATTTCAGCTGATGTCTTGCTGATGACGTGTTCCAGTACAATATTAAAGAGCACTGAAGCAAGCTCATCCCTTTGTTTTAAGCCTGATTACTATATGAAGCTGTTCGTTAGTTCATCGTTTGCCTTGATCTGGTACTCTGCGTTTAGCATCGTGACCTTGACCATGCGGACTAGTTTTGTTGGGACGCTAAAGTCAAGCATTATCTTGTGCAGCGCATTTCTATTGACCCTGTCGTATGCTTGCTTGAAATCTACAAAGAGTTTTCCGAACACCTGCATTACTGAGAATATTTGGTCTATTATAGGCCGTCTACTGCGAAAGCCTCCCTGACACTCGCCTATAATACTTTCATAGTACGGCTTTAATTTTGTTTCTATGATTTTCGATTTTATAAGACGTGCACATTGAAGCGATGCCTCTATAGTTTTTACACCCTAATTTATTCCCCTTTTTGCAAATAGGATATATTATACTTTTCCGCGAGTCCTCTGGAAACTTCTCCTCTGACCATATTCTGCATATTAGCTGATGCAGAAGGTTATTTAGGTAGGCACCCCCACTCTGCAGCAGTTCGGCTAGTATTCCATCTATTTGAGGAGCCTTGTATTTTCTGAGGTGCCGTACTGCTGCCTATACTTCGTCTCTGGTTGGTGATGAGACTGCGACCCCTCGTCCTGCTCCTCCTGCTTGTGGCACTGTTAATAGCTTCTTCTTGCAGCCATCTGTTTTTAATTTCGACTGGTTTACCTATGATTGGTCCCTGCGCCCTTTTGCGAAGACTTATTTGTGGATTGAAGCCGTCTTTTAGTTGTTTGATTCAATTACACCCACTTCTTTTTTCTTTTTCCTTCCACATATTTTCTTTTACCAATTGGTTGTGATAATCTTTATAAGACAAATTATAAAGTATTGGAGAATATTGCACCGAAATCACGAACTCTTCGTCTATTTCTCACTTTGATAACCTTGAAAAAGGTCCAACTGGTTGTCTGTATAATATGTTGCCTGTCCATGCCATGCCACTGCCACCAATCGGTTACTACCGCTTATCGCCCTTGAGAGTGATCTGTTGAAAACAGAGGAGGCGCGGTAGCGGCATGGCATGAGAATAACCGTTCATATGAAAATCGCTAACTTATGGAAATTATATTGGAAATCCAAAATAGTTACTTGGACTCAAACGGCACGGTAGGGGCATGGCATAGACACGGCAGGTTATGTGAAAATATACCTTAATATGACACTTTAAAAAATATTCTGAGTCTATACGATCAGGTCAAAAAGTGTGTTCAGGACTACGCATGAATCAGTAATCATTAGATGCCTTTTTTTCAAACAAAAAGTGAGTTGGCCTCTTCCTCTATCTCTGGAAGATTTTTGTTTACACACAGAGCATCTTTCGTAGCATTCTTCAATCAATCTATTCCGACATAATGTAAAGGGTGTTTTTCAGTCGCGGAGGACTAAGGAATGGCAGCATTATTTCCGTTGACAGCCAATGTCAAGGTTTTTGGAATTCATTATGAATATACTCACGTCGCCGCAATGTTTGCAAATTGTTTAAATTTGTTTTTAAAAACACGATTCAATTTTGTTGTTAAATTTTGTTCAGTGATGAACCACACTTTTGGTTAAATGGCTACGTGATCAAACAGAATTGCCACACTTGGAGCGATGATAACCCATCAGCAGCTGGCAGAAAATTATTTATTGGCAAAAAGTTACCATTTATTGCGTTTTATGGGCCGGTGGAATAGCTAGTCCACATGTCTTGAAAACTAATTTTGGTTGAAATTTTAGCCAAATTCGGCCTCGTAGTTTTGTTTTAACTGCGTGTAGACAAGGGCGTGTCCGCGGGTTCTAGAAAAATGGAGAAAGAGTAATATGGGTCGGTGATTCGAGTTTTGTTTTTGCAAGGGAAATCGTGCAGCGAATTCAAAGAGCATTTGGATGCTGTGTACGGTGACTCTGCTCCTGCGATGGTGACCGCAAAAAATTGGATTAACGAGTTTCATCATGGTCGCACGTTGGTTTCTGATAGGCCACACCTAGGTGCGCCGAAAATCGCTACCACGGAGCATAACGTGACAAAAATCGAAAAGCTCATATTGGCAGACCGCCAATGGAAGGCGAGCAAGATAGCGCAGACAGTAGGCATCTCAAGAGACCACATGGGCCATGTGTTGCATGGAATTACGGGCAAGAGAAAGCTGTCGGCGCGATAGGTGCTGTGTTTGCTCACTCCGGACAGCAGACGCAACCATGCGACCTCGTCCGAGCAGTATTTGGCGCTATTTTAGCGCAATCAGAAGGAGTTTTTGTATCGTTTCGTGACCGTGGACGAAGCATAGCTCCACTTGTACACACCAGAAGCCAAGGAGCAGTTGCAACAATGGGCTTCACCCGGCAAACGTGCTCTAAAGAAGGCGAAGACTGTCTATCAGCCGGCAAGGTGATGACCACCGTTTTCTGGGATGCTGATGTGATCTGATCGACTACCTAGAGAAGGGAAAAACGGTCATAGGGCTCTACTATGCCAAATTATTGGGCCGGTTTGACGCCGGATTGCAGAAAAAAACCTTTTTGGCGAAGAAAAAAGACTACCTAGAGAAGGGAGAAACGGTTAAAGGGCTCTACTATGCCAAATTATTGGGCCAATTTGACGACGGATTGCAGAAAAGGGGTCCCCTTTTGGCGAAAAAAGTGCTCTTCCGTCATGACAACGCACCGGCTCGTACCGTATTCTCCAGATTAGGCACCGTGAAACCCCGTTTTGTTTCCAAACTTAAAAAAGTCACTTGTCGGGCAGAAATTTGAGTTTAATGAGGAGGTCATAGCTGCCAGAAGGGCCTACCTAGCAGGCCCCAAGAAAACGTATTTTTAGAGGGGTAGAGGAGTTGAAGCAATGCTGGGCCAAGTATATCGAGCTAAGAGCAGATTATGTTGAAATATAAATCACCGCTTTTACAAGATTTTCGTTTTTCTATTGTAGGCTCAGTACTTATCAGACCGCCCTCGTAGACTATCTGGGGGGAGCTCTGCTATCTACCTGTATAGAGTTTTCCGTCGCAGCCTGTCCCATTTTTGGCATGTAAGAAATATGAGGCAGGCATTGTCGTCCTATCGTGGGTGAAACCGACAGTCATGTGACCGTGAGTTACCAATCTTATGCAGGTAAGATGAAAGCACCCGTACCCGCTCAAAAGGTTGGTCAGATAGACGTCAGTCTCACAATGCCTTCGATTTGGTCACGGTCTCTGATCCGAGATGAGCCGCGCAGCCTACCTTCTCTTTGCGCAATTCACCCAAGGCTGCTGCTAATCGTTGAGTGAGTGCTGTCGGGAGCTGATATTTATCAAGGCTTACTCGACAATTTTTTGAACAGGAAGCTCAAGGAACTTTATGCGGGCACTACTGTGTCCTGTACCTTCAACGAAAATCAGCCAAATGCAGATGCACGTACGAACAACTCATCTTACTACGAACTTCTTAACGAGTTCCCAGGACTGACTAGTCCGTCTCTCACTCAACAAGCATGGACTGTGAAATCAGGCACCATATTTTCACAGAAGGCTTAGCGATAGCTGATTGCTTCTGCCGGCCAACTCCTTAAAAACTGAAAGTGGCCAGGAATGGAATTCAGTATCTTCTGAACAAGGATTATTACCGGCCTTCCTCCAGCCCCTGATGCCGAAATAGGATGGCTCAAGGCGCCGGTGTGGGAACTGTGATAGGGTGAATGCCGTCACTCGATCAGATGAGGACTGGATCTGGCACATCTTTGATGTGACAAACCATCTATGAAGTAAAACCATCATTTTGAAAATTGATCTCTTGCGAACTTTTTAACAAATATCTGTTGCCGAGGAGAAGACATTTCCAAGACCACCGTTACAATGCCTTTTGGGTTGTATAAGTGCACGTTCGTGACTTTCGGACTCAAAAATGCAGCCCAAAGCCCATCGGTTCGCAGGGATCTTGACTTCTGTATCTGTTATCTAGATGAAATTCTCATTGCGCTGGAGTTACTGGAACACTACTTTAACAACCTATGAAGGGTTTTAATAAGGTCGAATCATTATGGTGTACTTACTGACGATGGTAAGTGCGTTTTCGGCATTTTTCGCGGCTTATACGTCGGGCACATAGTCAGCAAGAATGGAATTTCACCGGCAGGATTTTGGGTTGTGGCGATTAGAAGTTTTCTCCTTCCAAAGGTGATACAGCAGCTGAGGGTTTCCTCGGTACACTAAATTTTTATTTTATGGCCCTATTGTTAGGGCCAATAGTTTTTAACCAATCTGTTGGGCAAAGCCAACCAACATAAAGGTTTTAAGGAAAGTTGTCTAGGCGCAAGGCCAACTGGACAGGACCAGGCGAAAGGCCAACTGGTTTTCCTAGCTAATGAGTAGGCAAAGCCAACCACTCGAAGCAACTACTGATAGTCGCTTGAATTTTCCCAGCCTGCTTCGCTGTTTACGTATGTTATTTTTGCTTGCTTAGCAAAATTGTCTTTCCCTAAATCGTGGGAAAGAATTGTACCTCAATGCCGTTGCCGTTGTTTTGCATATCATTACGATCAAAGTTTCTAAATAAGGTTATTGTATTGGAACAGTCGTATGAGGTTGTTGTCTCCACTGTTATATTTTCTATGAAAATTAGTTTGTTGTTTCCACTGTTCTATTTTCTGTGGAAACTGGGTTGTTGTATCAACTGTTCTATTTTCAATAAAAACTAGGTTGTTGTATCAACTGTTTAATTTTCTATGAGATCTAGTTTGTTGTTTCCACTGTTCTATTTTCTGTTATATTTGATAAGTTATTTTATATTGGATCAATAATGTTCTCTAGTCATTAGAGAAATTCCTATCGTAACAATGCGGCTAACATGTAAGCACTGCTTAATGCGCTTTTGTCGGGTACGAAGAAGGGAGATAAAACATAGTTACGATGGACTTCAGAAGTGACGGAAGCATTTACCAACAGCAAAAATAGTTTGGCTGTGACCACAATCTTGGTATACTACCAACTCGACCGTTAATTAGTGATACGTCTGATGTTGCCATGGTTTCTGTGTTGCAACAAAAGCAGTGCGGACTGGCGTTTTTCCAAAGGAAGTTAAACTCTGTTGAATCCAAATGCAGTGCATACGACTGTAAACTTTTGGCTATATCTTTCATTTCCAGCACTTTGTCGAACTCACTACTTTCCATATTGAAACGGATCATTAGCCACTAGTCTATGCTTTCCAACAAAAAGCTGATCACGCCAATCCTCAACAATCACGCCAGTTAAGCATTATGCCACAATTTTCTACCGAGATACGACATATTCGCGGAGCGCAAAACTTACTTGCTGACGCTTTCTTTGCCCTTGAGCAACTTGTGAGCGAGCAAGTCAACGATATCGAACCGTAGAGAATGCTGCCTGATAATGGAACTTCGTTGGTGTTGAGAGTGGTTATAGTCGATAGCGGAGCAAAACTAGTCTGTGACGTTTCCGGCAACCAAATTCATCCGTTTTTCCCAAAGCCCTGCAAAAAAAGGTCCTGGATATGTTCTACGACCCATCGCAGCCTAGCGGGCTGTGGAGTGGTATGCAAAAGAATATTACCAAGTGCACGTGCGTTCGATGTCAGTGTTCTAAGGTAGAGCGTCATCAGCGAAACGAGGGCGAACCATTCCCAATGCTCTCAACAGAGTTCGAAAAGGTTCATCTAGACATTACTGGTCTCTGGCCGCTTCGCAGGAATACAGGTACTGTCTTACGGTGATTGATCGGTTCACCATAGGGTAGTCGTGAATGGTGAATGATATCTATGGCGCAAACTGACATTTTCGCTCAGGAGAGAGCACCGTAGCGTTCGCGTGTTCGATACCAGAGGTGCGCAAACCAAAATGATGTAAAAGCAACATCACCACCGTCGAACGTTGGTGCGAAGAGCTTGGCAAGATTTATTTTCGTTCTTTCACTTGATCATGGCAACGATGGTTCATTCTAAATTGTAACATTTTGGGGTGTAAATAAAGTTTTGTGTGCAATAGCCGTGAATCTTTAATTATTAAACATTTTACTAGCCCAGGAGGTCAAGAAGTCGTTTCAATGAGCTTATTATTAAAAAATATCTCACGACATTGCGAACGCACTGTCAAGGTGCTTTCTAAGTAAGGATGCTAAGAAAATGCTTTAGAAATGAATGGAAATAAACTCTGAGGAAGACTCAAAAGTCACGTAGCGCAATACACCTTATTGGAAATAGAGTGATGTTGCGGCTTTGAATTTAGTTAAGCTTATACTAGTATGAGGAGTCTTGTTTTGTATATGGAAAAATACTCAAGGAGCAGCTGCTGTCTGCAAAGGCTTGTTTCTAGTTCTAAGTAACCAGAAGCTCTGGAGCTCTATCATGATGGTTCCTTGTATGGTCACGTGGGAATAACTTTTGAAATTGTGCAATTGATTTTAGTAGATTCAATGCCAAGATAATGCTGAGAGTTGGAGTCAGAATATTCTTCTATGCAGGGCAAGGTTTTCCTCCAAAAACGAATAAATACAATTTAAATTGTAAGAAACTTCGGGCGAACCACGTCGACTGGACTGTGGTCAAACTTAATGACGTCAATAACCGAACACAGAAAGTAATCTGAAAATGCTTTAAGATTCAAGATAAGCAAATCTTCGGCCTTCAAACACTGTAATGGTATTACAATGTTCATAAAATCATAAATTTACGACTTTCATTCAACCAATTTTTGGCCATGTACATTCCACTTCAAACCCCAACACAACCTCTCCTAAGCCATCCCCATAAAACAAAAACCAAGTTCAGTACAAGCACCAATAGTTTTCCTTTCAAAAGTATTTAATAATTTAAATGTTACATTTAGGGATTCAGTTCCGTGTTGATAATGAGGCCAACAACGTGAGATATCCTTTCAATGTCTTCCTCAAGTGCATGGACATGCTCGTACGTAGTCCCAACATATGAAGTATCACATAGTAGATTTTAATAGTCGGCAATAAAATTTTTAAGTTGGGATCGTAGTATGGTGCGAGCAGGAGACTTCGTCAGCCCGTGCACCTTTTTTAGAGGAAAGCCAACAGTACAACATAAAAGGAATAAAAACGTACATTCGCAGCGATAAAGTGGCAGAGTAACAATAACAACAGTATTTATGGATGAATGAATGAATGGATGGACCTCTACTGGGAGCAAGATATCATCAAGTAATGCCCAGCCCCATGTAGCAACCGTTAGTGGTTGAGGAGGTGGATGCAAAAAAAAGTATGCCATAAAGCTCCCAACAAAATGGGAGGAACGAGAGTGTAAAAAGAATCGTGAGCCAAGATTTTCCAGATTCGAGGATTTAGGGCAGCAGTAGCAGTACTGGCAGGAGCAGTGGCTTTGTATCACGAGCAACATTTCAAGCAATCGCGCCAACAACAAAAGCCTCGACGACAACAATATAACAAACGTACAGAATCTACTACATAAATTTTATGTTCAAGTCAATGTACTCAGAGGTCACTGGGAAATCTCGTTGCAGCTAATCTTTCAATGGTTTATAAACTGTTAAATTCACCACAAAATACACCATGCCAGATCATCATTATGAACATCACAGGATCCTATGGATGGAGTTGCTCGTAATAGTCCTTCCCGCTGATTGCAACAGATACTATGTATGCGATTGGAAATGAAGAAAATCATCGAGCGACTGCATCACAGCACACATGTGTGAAGCTTTTCCAAATCCGGGCGAGTTGGTTGGCAAATTTTAAAACATTTCGAAAATCTGAAAGTCCTGTTCTGTTCAACGTACATAATTTACGAGGGTTGCGGTTACATTTCAGATTGTTAAGTGGAAATATTCTGCAGAAAGTTTATCTTGCAAGCAATTTTATTCGTAGATGAGGTTCTTTGATTGACCCCATTTCACATTTTGTGAGCTACGCACATGCAAGAATATAAGGCAATAATTTACTTTGTTTATTGTCGACGCAGCTACGTTTATGGTTAATTTATGTTGAGTTTAATTATTAAAGAGAGCATGTTGCAATGAATTAATTATGGAATCATTTATATCGTTTTTAAAGGAGATTCCTCAGGGAGTTGTGAATAAAATCTGGTGCGATATTGACTACATGTTATTCATTTTATTAGCATATTTGGTGCGATTTAGTATCTTCTAAGTGCATGATTAAGAGGCAAATTTGAACACTTAGGGGCCGAATTGAATTGAGTATAGAAACATAAATTTGCCTGCTTGACGCCATTTAGCGTTTGATGTTTGCATATAAAGGGTTGAAAATTTTGAAACACACACTCATCATGTGAGAAATTCACAGTCGGGGATTATATCTACAATTTAAAATTCACGTGGCGCAGCGTTGGGAAAGCTCTTGTCTGTAATAGGTGCTTTTTGAAAAAAAATGAAATAAATTTAACAACATAATGGAGTTTTTTTCATTAATTATTCTTTTTTTATCAGAAATAAACTGTTAAGAACTCATAGAGAAGACTGGCAAATATTATTTTACATGCTTCAGAGACTTCAAAATTGAGGAAGAAGCTGTTTTTCATGATAAGATGATATGATGATGAATTAAGAAATATTTATAAACATAACATGATACAAAAATCTTTTAGTCTATCCTGTGAATAGAAGTATTACAGGTGGTTATAGCTGTCACCAATTCTGAGAAGTGTACTTCATTGTTTTTAAAATAACCAACGAACTATACACCTGAAAATACAGCTTACATGCAAAGAGCCTCCAGAAGAACTGATCAATGGAAATAACAGCTGCATTGTTCTAACCGAATTTTTGGATCCTTAATTTAAAAGCAGTCCAAATTCTTTCAGAATATTTTTACAAAGTAAAATCGAAAGTGCCAATTTTACTACACCAAGTTTTTACCGTGAATTTCTTTATTATTAAATTTGATTTTTAATCACTAGTTTCATTTTGTGCAAAGAAAAATATTCATCATAGTAGCAGTGTCCAGCTCAGATGGCAGAGATAGTTTTCGCGGCTTAGACATCGAAATTGTATTGGAATACAATCAAATACTATGTATGTATCATATCCTCTCTTTGCATTTACTCACTGTACTATCATTACTATACTTTCTCTTTCATACTATTAATACATTGTAAAATTGAATTAAGTTTTTAGTCGTAACCGTGAGCTTGACCTGATAAGTAATAAACCTTGTGAAATATAATTGAAACTATGTGTTTTAAATTAAAATTCAATATAAATTATAATAGGTTATGGGCCCAGGTCGCTCTATAACTATAATTATTAAAATAAAGTGCTCTAAATAAAACCCAAAAATAAATAATTAAAATCGGTGGTGATCAAAAAGTGATCGATTAAAATGGCGACTCTAATGGCGAATTTCGAGAAGTTGACCGAGTCCAACTACGAAAGTTGGAAATTGCAAATGGAGAGTAGTCTAGAGTTTTACGATCTATGGGACTATGTGTCCGGTGAAACTAAGTGTCCAGACGAAGACGAAAAATTAATAGAAGCTTGGAAAAGGAAGGATCGAAAGGCTCTTGCAAATATCCAATTAAGTGTTACAGTTAACCAACTTAGGCATATAAAATATAGTTCGACTTCAAAGGAAGCATGGTCGACCCTCGAGAAGGTTTACAAGAGGGATTCTCCCGCGCAAAAGGTATCTTTGCATAAGTCACTAATACAATTGCGTTTAAAGGATGGCGATAGTATGCAAACCCATCTAAGTAACTTTGGGCAAATAGTTGACAAAATGAGTGAACTCCAAATCAAAATGGATGATGAGACATTATCCATTATGTTACTATGTTCACTACCACCACAATATGAAAATTTTGTAATCGCTATAGAAACTAGAGACTCATTGCCATCACTTTCTGACCTAAAATTGAAGTTGATTGAAGAAGAAAAAAGAAAGAACAACGACGACGTCAATGAGAGTGGAAGTGAAACGGTGCTATACACTAAGCAAAATAAAAAATCGTTCAATCCTCCTAGTAATACTAATATATCAGCTTCTACTAAAAGAAGGAAAGGTATATGCTACATTTGCAAGCGTAAAGGGCACTACGCAAATGAGTGTAGATACAAAAACACTCATACTAAACAGGTTCTTTTCGCATCAGTCTACAATTGCAGTAAATCAACTGACTTGTGGTGCTTAGACAGTGGAGCGAGTTCCCATATGGTTAACAAAAAGCATTTGCTTACTGAAACACATAAAATTGTTGCCGAAATAGAACTAGCGGACCAACGAAAAGTGACAACTAGTATCAGCGGTGTAGCGTCAATCAATACAATATATGGAGGAGTGGATTTAACTGAAACATTGTACATCCCATCGTTAAAAATGAATTTCGTATCAGTATCTAAAACAGTACAGCGTGGATGTATAGTGAAATTCGTAAAAAACAAAGCTTATGTTCAGAAAAATGGAATAACTATATTAAGTGCAACTAATAGAAATGGTTTATACATAATAGACTGTAAAAGTGATCAACTGAATGCAATCAGTGTTAAAAACCTTGAAATTGTTAAATGGCATAAAAGACTAGGACATCTAAATAAAAGTGATTTAAATATTATAATAAAAAATGAACTAGTGCGTGGCATAACAAACGTGGAAACTGATGATTTTGATTGCAAACTTGTGCTAGAGCAAAACTTGCTGCAAAGCCTTTTCCTAAGCGAAGTGAAAACAGGGCGAAGGATCTACTGGAGCTCGTTCAAAGCGATATTTGCCAAGCTAGTTGCTCATCGTATGGCGGAGCAAAATATTTTATATCATTCATTGACGATAAAAGTAGATTCACCAAAATTTTCTTGATCAAATCAAAAGATGAAGCGTTAGCTCGATTCAAAGAATTCAAAGCAGTTGCCGAAAATGAAACTGGCTTTAAAATCAAAGCATTAAGGACTGATAATGGCAGTGAGTATAAAAATAACTTATTCCAAGATTTCTTGAAAGTAAACGGAATCAAGCATCAGACATCCATTCCATATACACCGCAACAGAATGGAACCGCCGAGCGAATGAATCGCACCCTGGTTGAGATGGCGAGATGTATGATAGCTGAACACAATTTGAACGAAAAATTATGGGGCGAGGCAGTCAGTACGGCTGTTTATATTAGAAATCGGTGTCCGAGTAAAGCGATAAATGGGTTACTACCATACAAAATGTATTATGACAAAATACCAACCGACAATCATGTGAGGATTTTCGGTAGCAAAGTTATCGCAATAAGAAGCGGTCAGCGGAATAATAAGTTCCTTCCGAAAGCACATGAGTACATTTTAGTCGGATACTCGGAGGAACAGAAGGGCTATAGGGTGATGAATAAGCAAACTAATAAAATAAATATCACGCGAGATGTTAAATTCTTCGAAGATGTTAAGCCAAGCAGTGTATTCATTAGCCAATTCCCAGCAGAAGATGAAGAGCATCCGCAAGACTCAAATCAAGTGGAAAAAGGATCGGATCTCAAGGCGCAAGCAGACACTGCATTACAACAGCTTTTCAAGAAGGATGATGGTTATAATGATCTCGATGAGGACGAAGGGAACGAAGATTTCTCAACACCAAAGTCCGAAATTGTGTTGCGCGATAGAGAGAAATTAAAACAACCAGTAAGATTGCAGTTAAACAACATTAGTGTATGTCAAGATCCCGAAAACTTTTGTGAAGCAATAAACAGTCCAAATCAAAAGGAATGGATAAAAGCAATGGAACAGGAATTTAACTCTCTAATTGAAAACAATACGTGGACATTAGTGGATCGTCCGAAGGATAGAAATATAATAGGATCGAAATGGGTTTACAGAACAAAGTATAATAAAAATGGTGAAATCGAAAAATTCAAAGCGAGATTAGTGGCGCAAGGATTTAATCAAAAATATCTGATGGACTACGATGAAACTTTTAGTCCTGTGTTTAAAAGTTCGACTCTACGAGTGCTGATAGCCATTGCAATTGAAGAAAACTTTATCATGCATCAGATCGATATTAAACATGCATATATAAACAGCAAACTAAACGCCGAAATATTTATGGAACAATCGAAAGGTTTCGCGAATAATATAAATAAAGTGTGCAAATTAAATAAAAGCATATACGGTTTAGAACAATCCGGTAGAGAATGGAATACAGCCCTTAATAATGTTCTAACACAAAAAATGAAATTTGAACGATTAAAATCTGATCCGTGTGTTTACATAAAGGATAAGCAAATAATAATAGCAGTATATGTGGACGACGTAATTATTTTGTCAAAAGACTTAAATAAAATTAATAATGTAAAAGATCAATTAAAACGCGAATTTGAACTTGATGATAAAGGTGAACTAAAATATATACTTGGACTTGAAATTAATCGCGATAAAAATAATGTGTCTGTAACACAAGTGAATTATATTAAAGCCCTTTTGGAAAAGTATAATATGACCAACTGCAAGGAGGTTTCAACACCCGTTGAAACAAATCTTCAGCTACAGCAATGCAAAGCAGAATCCTGTGATCGATGTGATCGAATTAAATCAAGCGAATATCAATCATTGATAGGATCATTGATGTACTTGGGAATCTACACGAGGCCAGATATCATGTACACCATAAGCTACTTGTCGCAGTTTAATAAGAAGCCTCACAAGGAGCACTTCGACGCAGCTAAACGAATTTTAAGGTTTTTGAAGGGAACAACCAATCATGGTTTATATTTCCAGAAAACAGGAAAGTCCCTTATTTGTTATGCAGATGCGGACTGGGGATGCAACTCAACAGACCGAAGGTCTTACACTGGCTACCTATTCGAGCTAGCTAATGGACCAGTTAGCTGGGCAGTGCAGAAGCAGAGTACATGGCATTAAGCCAATCATCTAAAGAACTTGTATTTCTAAAAGGCTTATTAAATGAATTATACTTGAATATGTATGTTAAATTGCCAATTGATGTATTTTCCGATAGCCAAGGAGCTGCAAATTTAGTAAAGAATAACACAACAAACAAGCGAACAAAACATATAGATATAAGACATCACTATATTCGAGAATCAAATGAAGCTGGTGTAATTAATATTATTTTTGTTCCAACTAATGAAATGAAAGCAGATATTCTAACAAAAGGTCTATCTAAAGAAAAATTTACATATTTAAAAACTAAAGTCATGAACTGTTGTCATAATTAATCAAGTATTTTATTGAGTGGGGGTATTGGAATACAATCAAATACTATGTATGTATCATATCCTCTCTTTGCATTTACTTACTGTACTATCATTACTATACTTTCTCTTTCATACTATTAATACATTGTAAAATTGAATTAAGTTTTTAGTCGTAACCGTGAGCTTGACCTGATAAGTAATAAACCTTGTGAAATATAATTGAAACTATGTGTTTTAAATTAAAATTCAATATAAATTATAATAAATTGGAAGGCACGGTTTGTTTAGAGTTTATATGAAGTCCAAGCCTGCAAAATACGGCATAAAGATTATGTGCCTCTGTGATTTAAAAACACATTATCTCTACAATGCATTCATATACAATGGCAAATCCGATTCCAGACAAAACAAGTTGGGTAAATAGACCTACGCTCATGTCAGAAGGGCTTTGTATTCAATTTACAAAATACAGTGACCAAATTGAATAAAATCAAGAAGCATGTCAATGACGATTTTATTGGAGAAAATATGAAATACGAAGATCATACTATTATTAACAAAGTTGAACGGATTTCGACTTCTGAGGTTTTTGGTATTGTTATACTCATAAATATCTCCTTTGATAATTATTTCAGTAGTCCATTCGCGAGGAAAGAAACACATTTTCCATGTATTTCCCCCCTGTGCCCCACTGAAGCAAAAACTGACAGTTTAAGAACTGTTTTGAAAAGCTCCCATGAAAACTTTCATTTCATACTCATATCGGCTACGTTTGATGAATTTTTTTTTCAGGAACCACTCTCCTGTACTGTTTTCATCGATCCATGGCCAGTTTTTTCGAATCTTAGAGTTGTTACAAAGCCCTTTTGCTAGGAGCTCTCTCCCGCCTCCTTGACTTGTTTCACTTATGAGTATTAATTGTAGGTACTCAGCTTCAGTCATTCATTAAATTGAATCAAGTGTTCAAAGCATGCACCTTAAACGTTGAAGTTGGGAAAAAATAACTCAAAATTATTCAATCTTCGCATTTAAAACAGCTACAGTTTTGTTTTACGATTACTGATACCACTAGCTGAACCGATTCTCAAAGAAATACATGACACCTATCATTCCTGAAATTTTCATGCAAATCCTAGCAAAACTGTAGTGTCTGAGTCGGTAAAAAGCGCCTGTTGTTCCATAGCCATATGTTGCCATAGTAATACATGCAGCGCATATTGTTCCATAGTAATACAGGAAAATTCAAACCGCTATAACTTCGCTAAATATGATTCAATCTTTATGAAACTTGCAGGATAGATCAATCTTATAAATAGTCAGTAGTGTGTACTGAATTTCATTGAATTTAAGGGTACCGTTAAGATTTTATTCAAGAAAACATAAAATCGATAAATCATACTATTACTAACAAAGTTGAGTGAACTGCTACTTCTCACGTATTTCTTGTTGTTGTACTCATTAAGGCTTACATTCTTGACTTTTTCCGATTTTTCGGATCACAGGTGTCCAATCGCCAGGGGGGGGGGGAGGGCACAAATTTTTCGTGTATTTCCCCTCCCTGTGCGCCCCTCGAAGCAAACTTTGCCAAACTAAGGCCTGTTTTGAAAATGTCTCCTCAAGACCTTTCATTTGATACCCATATCGGCTACCTTCAATGAATTTTTTTTCGGGGGGTAACTCCCCTATATGGGGAGACCCCTCTTAAATACCTTATAAAATTTTTTTGTAGCTGAACTTTGAAGAGAGCACCACTTTACACCTACATACAAAATTTGATGCTTTTAGGTTAAGTAGTTTCCGAGAAAATCTGCTGTGACATACGGACGGACGGACGGACAGACGGACAGACGAACAGACAGGACGCGATTTTAGTAGGGTTTTGTAAAATTATTTTACAAAACCCTAAAAATGAACTCGCTGTCTCAACTCAAACTGTGTTATCACTGGTTGAACCAGTTTTCATTACGAATAGAAATAATACTGGAGATAATTGGTTTTCTTCGATTGAGTTAGCCGACAAACTAAAACAAAATGGATTGACGTTCATGGGGACTAAGCGGAAAAATAAGCGTGAAATTCCACCACAGTTTCTGCCACTCGAAAGTTGACCAGTAGGCTCCACTTTTTTTGGATTCGCAAATGATTAAACATTGGCTTCATATGTACCAAAAAAAATCAAAGCGTAGTCATGATATCATCCATGCATCATGTTAAAGACCAGGAGAGTGGCTAGTCTGAAATTATTCGGTTTTATAACGCCACTAAGGGAGGTGTTAATTCCTTAGATAAAAATGTGCTAATTATTCCGTTTCAAGAAGAACACAGCGATGGCCATTCGTTATATTTTCTGCCATTATGAATAATTATACGGCTAATGGTTTCAATTTGTTGAAAGCTTCAAATCTAGGAAACCCAATGAAACGCAATCATAATATTAAGAAAATTGGCATATATTTGTTAACACTATTTGTTCAAGAAAGGAAGGATGAATATTCTAAATTTTCTATTGACTTGAAAAAAAGAGTAGGAAATTCGCTAGAGCACCTTGATAATGCAACAACATCTACAGAAGGCCAATCAAAAAGTTATCATCCAATTGTAGCCAACGCTGAAATATCTGGGCGCAAAAGGGGACGATGCTATTTATGGGACCGAAAAAAGGACCAAAAACAATCCCTAGAGTGTATTAAATGTAGTGGATATATTTGTAAAAGTCATTTAGTAAAGACTGTAATGTGTACCAAGTGCCACAAATAAGTAGTCGGTGAGTTTTTCAAAGCAAATGGTTTTTTTCACTAATATTTTTAAGTGATATAATGCCTGTCATTTTTTTCATGTATTATTAATCTCAGAAGAAGTTCCTGTTTTTGTTAAGCTTCGAGTATGGTAAAGCATAAAAAAGAATTTGTTTACGTTTTTTTATATTTTAATTTCTTTTTTTAATGTTTTAAGTACAGGCTGAAAATAGTTACCTTAAGTCAAAGGCTGTATCATTATAAGTGATAAGATTCATCGAATTAATACAAGTTGATTTTTATATTTGAAAAAGTGTGTTCTTTAATTTATAGAATTTATAGAACACGTTAAATTTAAATTTTTCCTATTGGGGTCTACTTGGACCCCCGATACCAAGAACGTAATTTAAAATATCGATACCAGCTAAGAGTTAACTTTAATTTGCAATATAGTTTAGCTGCGTCTGAGTGCGACTTTGACAGTTATATGACTTTATATGTAGGAAGCGCGACCAAAACAAACGGATAGCTTGCTGATATATGTATTTTGCATAAGAAAGGTGGCCGGACCCTATTGTTTTCGATAAATAGTTTTCACTTTTACATGTTGAAGAATCAAACGAGCATCAGTGAAGAGAACTTTCTAACATATGCAGACTTTTTTTGCTTTTCTTTAATGAAAAATTGGATAGTGTCTTTAGGCATCGTCGAAAATTTTGTGAGCGCTACACTTTTTGACTCCAACATAATATTAAACTAGAAGACGCTTCTTCCATTTCAAATTATGCAACCCAGCCTAGACTAAGCGGCATATGAGGAAGGCCACAAACATCTTTTGATGAAACATTAATAAAAACCAAAAAAAAACGGGTACAGGAACTTGTGGCTAGTAGAACATCCACAGAGTTGAGATTTTGCGCAGATCTGGTGGAGAAATTGTCTGCTAATGAACGTAAGTCCTCTTTAAGCCCTCATTAAGCACTGACTTTATGTTTAGACCTTGATTTAGCGAAACAAAAATATAAATTATTTAGATCTATGGTAAAAATGTTGCACAAGGATTGCTTTCCAAGCCTTTATTCATTGGTTTTTCCCTCCTACCGTCTAAAATTACCATACATGATATTTCTGCTAGTGTAGACTTTTAGAATATACATTTAGAAGCATAATGAAAATCGTAGGTTTGGCAGAGAGCAACAAGTTAAAACTAGTTTGCAAATGGGGCTTCGACGGCAGTTCCGGTCATAGCCAGTATAACCAAGCGTTTACCAATACAAATAGCACTGATGAATATTTGTGCGACGCCTGCATTAAGTTGCTGTCAGAAAAAGCTTGGTCAATTTTGGTGCACATCAGCTTTTGCAATAAAAATATATTGTAATCTAGTGTCCCACCAATGACGATGTAATATTGGCAGCAGAGGCAAGCATAACAAATATCAATAAATAGTCTTGTACTGATGTCTATTCCTTGTCTGCTTCTACCTTACCCAATAAAGGCTGTTAATAAGTATAGAAGCGCTTGCATGAGCAAACTTAAGTTCAATTACTTTATTAGGATTTTGTATTAAAATACAAAATCCCATTGAAATCACGACCTATGTCCATCTGCCCGCCCGTCCGTCCATCCGTCTGTATGTCGCAGAAGTTTTCTCTGAAACTACAGTTATGAAACTTTTGTGGAAAGGTCAGAAGTGGAGAATTCTAGGAAGTTATGGGGTGAACAAATTTTTCAAATAGTTTTAGGGGGGACTCCCCATATATAGAGGTGATCCTTAAAAAAATTTCATCATTCATATTGTTTGAGTTCTCAATACCTAAGCATTTTGCATTGTGTAATAAACATAAGCAGTCGAGCAGCCCCGTGGTGATCAGGTGTTGCTGCTCCTAAAGAGATAAGGTGGTCACCCCGTCGAATTTGCTTAGTTTGTTGTTTTACTAGTTTGAAGTAAACTACATCTGTCAAGTTTCCATCCTGTAGGTAGAGATGAGTGGCTCACTACAGCCAGTTTAACATTTTTAGGTTTGTCATCCCCCTTGTAATGCAACGACTTTCTTCAGACAACGTAACGGTTTGTTTTTTGTGTCCGCTAACTTTAACAAGGCAAAATAATGTTGAATTACTGTAGAGTAGCTTAATTGACATACAATAGAACATTTCTAAAGGTGATAAAAATAGGTCGGTACGTCTCGTAAAGTAAAGTACGCGTGATAAATATTTTGTAGTGCTTCGTGTCTCGACAAGAACACGCCTCATATGATCACGCAAATGCTAGTCGACAAGCACGCATACGCGGTCGTTAAGCGGAGCTAGTTAGCTGAGGTCGGTGTTGTTTATAGCTTAATGAAACTTGTGCCATACAATCGGCACGCGTATCCTGCACGGATTTTTAGAAAAAAATTAATTACAATTGTGATTCACCTTTGGTCAATTAATTGTAATATTGTGAAAATATTATATCGCACCATCAGCATAATCGCCATCGCTTGCATAATGACCCATTTTTTGTCGAATTCCATATGACACCATCATCAGCATATTGTAATTATAAACAAGTTGAGTAGATAAATCAACGCTCATGTCAGAAGGGTTTTGTACCCAACTTCTCAGAAATGCAGTCACCAGCAACGAATAAAGTCAAGAAATATGTCAAAGAGATGTGCACGTATAAAAGAAAATCTATTATTTTTCTATTTTCAACGGTCGCCATATTGTTGCAAACCTGTAGAAATCACTCAAATCATGAATTCCCAAAAATATTAATGTTATTGACCTTATTGGAAAATTTCAAGAAGATCAAGTCAAAACTGCAGTGACTGATTCGATGGAAAGTCCATAAAATACCAAAATCATGTGTTATTGTTGTTGTAATTGGAGAAATTTCAAATAGCCATAACTTCCGTGTATATAATTCGATTTTCACCAAGCTTACAATGTTGAAGGACCTTTTATAGGACTACGGAAATGTCGAATTTAGTTGAGTTTAAGGGTACCTATACAATTTTATTGGGTAAAATGTGAGATTCCAATATCATACTATTATTAACAAAGCTGAGCGAATTTCGACTTCTAAGGAATATATTATTGAAAAAAAATATGTAGGTAGGTGTTTATGTATTGGTCATAAACACCTGCCTGCATAATTTTTTTCAAATTTTTCGAATCACAGGTGTCCAATCGCGAGGTGGCACACACATTTTTCGTGTATTTCCCCTCCCTGTGCGCCCCTCGAAGCAAAAAGTGTCAAACTAAGACCTGTTTTGAAAAGTTCTCATCAAAACCTTTCATTTGATACCCATATCGGCTACCTTTGATGAAATTTTTTTTCATCACTTTACACCTGCATACAAAATTTGATGTATCTAGTAGCTTTGGTAGTTTGCGAGAAAAAGTGCTGTGACACACGGACGGACTGACGGACGGACAGACAGGCCGCGATTTTAGTAGGATTTTGTAAAATTATTTTACAAAATCCAAAAAAGAAAGGCAAATACAAATATTACTATTATAATTTTCAAGATGCATCGGGAATTATATTGAAACACGTCTTGTCTGCTTGACTGTCGGTGGCGGAAGAGGCCGACACATACTTTTATTGGAAACAAATGTCACCTTAATTAATAATTACAATGCTTATTTTGAATGATCACAAATGTCATTTTTGCATTACATCAGGCAATAATATCCAACAACCTCTTCCTTAAATTGTTTACAATTGTCATACATAATTTTCATAGTGATGATCTAATCAATTTGGGAATGGAAATCATAATTCAAAATATAAGTATTGAAGCAATTTATGATCTTAAAAATATATTCGTTCTAATACGATCTTAATCTTTAATTTAATTCAATCATTTCATTTGAGTAAACTCAAAATAAATTAATACTAAGTTTACTTTTGCGTTTTGATATATACATTTTTTTTTTGCTTTAATTGATACTACTCTAGGAGCCCTACCACTTCTTTCTCTTTTACATTTATTTCGGTATCTGCAGTTGCCATCGGGTAATCTAATTGCTGTTGGGCCTGATCTGTGGAAACCTCAGGATGGATGGGTAAAGTGGGTTGCGAAGCATCATTGGATACATCGATCGGCATATCATTTTGACTAGCGAGGCGGATCTGATAAAGATCTTTTTGTGTCCCGATTATTATGACTTCATAAGCAGGTGTAATTTTTAGGGCCAATTTATTCTTTATAACAGCTGGCGACCAACTCGGCTTGTTAGGATCGCTATAATTTCTAGCATAAACCTTCTGAACATCAGCGAAGTCCGAAACTTGATAACCTCGAAAACTTTTAATGGCAACTTCTAGACTTCTTTCAATGTTTTGTTTAATGATGGCGGTCTTAATAAGCTGAAAGAAGATCTGAGCTCCCTATTAAGCAGCAACTTGGCTAGCGGTTCCCCAGTTGCGCAACGCTTCGGTCCACGATAGCCAAAAAGAAATCTATTTAAAATCAGAGTGATCGTTCTGCAATGTTGCTTGTAAAGATTTTTTTAGAGTTTTTACGAAATTTCCGGCTTGACCATTGGTAGTCGGATGGCCAGGAGAAGTGAAAACATGTCTCTTGTGAAGTGAACCGCCTGTCATTGTCGCTAACCAATGTTTCGACCAAACCAAATCTACAAAATACTTCACAAAGCTTATCAATTGTGAAAGAGGACGTAGTACTCGTATCTTTGGTCTTGAATACAGCAACCTATTTGGAATAGGAGTCCACGATCAACAAAAAAAAAATCCTCTGACTGGGCCGGCATAATCAATATGAATTCTTTGCCATGCTGAATCCGTAAGGAAGCCTTTTCCGGGCTAGGTTGTGTCTACTGACACCGATCGCAATTTCATTCTCGGCCACCAAACATAAGAACGGGCTAGTGACTAGGTCTTTACTATACCAAAATGCGCTTGGTGCAATAAATCCAAAACACCTTTCCTCAATTTGCTGGGTATCACTGTACCCCCACAAGATACAATCTCTTTCAACACTGAGCTCTGATTGCTTTGCTCTGAATTGTTCGTAATCTTTTTCGTCTAGCTCTTCTAAGGTTCCGTCTAGATTACTACTCAAAATATTTGATAGAATTCAATCTTTTTTTGTTTTAATTCCAATAGTTTTGTAATTTAAATTCAAAGGATTAATAAATTCAACATAATCTATATAATTCGGTTCTGGTTTCACTTCAGTAATTTCTGCTATCCTAGACAAACTGGCTGCCCGATTGGAAGTACCTCTTAAATAATCTCATAATCAAATCCAGAAAGTGTAAAGGCTCATCTTTGCATTTGTGATGCATGCCATTACTGGAATGCCTTCTGGTTGACGCAAAATAGGCAAAAGGGGTCTGTGATCTGTTTGCAAGAGAAAATGAATACCTAATAAATATTGCATTAATTTAGTCACGCTAAAGATTATTCCGAGGACTTCTTTTTCGATGGTACTATAATTTCTCTCAGCGCTGTTTAATGCTCTTGAAACAAAAGCGATGGGTTTTTCACTTCCTTCATCAAAGACATGGGATAAAACTCCAGCAATAGCCAGTTTTGGATCAAAATGAACTAAAGTTTTACTTGAACAAATCTTTTTCTTCATCAACTCATATGCTTGCTGGCATTGATTTTTCCAATTGAATTCAACACCTTTTTTTGATAATTCATACAAATGGGTCATTTTATTTGCAAAATTCTCAATGAAATTTGAATGATGGTTTACCAGACCAATAAACACTCTTAGTTCAGACACATTTGAAGGTTTTGGTGCATTTAGCACAACTTGAACACGTTCTTTATTGTTTATAATGCCGTTTTAATAGCTCCACAAGTTCCTCATACGTTTTAAAACTTGATAATTGTGGGCTGCGTAGGCTATGAATGATTACGTATGCCTCGAAACCAATCATTTTCAATAATGTGGAAACCTTTCCCTCTGGCGTACTGTATCCGACTTCAACGAAATGTATTTCCAATCGCTCGTTCCATAGTTCGAAGTTTTCGTACACCGAAAATTCTAGCATATTTGATGCCTGCACTACAGGATTCATCACTTGACTTACGTTAAATGCGTCTTCTGGCATTTTTAACTCTTACCGATATTACCGATTTTTCAAAATGATGAAAAATGAAGATAACCTCCTCGCCAATTTGTGATGTATCGGGAATTATATTGAAAGACGTCTTGGCTACTTGACAGTCGGTAGCGGAAGAGGCCGACACATACTTTCATTGGAAACAAATGTCATCTTAATTAACAACTACAATGCTTATTGTGAATGATTACAAATGTCATTTTTACATTACACCAGGCAATATTATCGAACAATTTTATTTGCAGGAATCTTTCAATAATTTTATTTGGCGACTGTGACAGGACATTTGATCAGCAAGTTTAATGTGCTTAACAATCTTGTCGTCCATTTAAGAAGTTGAAGTGCTTGTTTAATTTTATTGTTGATTATTATGCCTGCAGCGAAATTTTCAATCATCAAATCAAATTTTAGCAAATCTACGTGCTTCTTTAAAAAATATTGATGATTCTTTCATCGTGTAAATTCATCGTTCAGGAGAGACTTATTTGAGCACAACAAGTTCCTAGTGCTTGTTGACATCAATTGTTTCCTCAGTGGCAACCAGCAGCAGAGTAGTAGATAATGGAGACTGGGACTGTACTGGCATGCCAGCATCAAATAAGGGAGCTTATCGAAAGGATGGCTTCCAACATTAAGAAAGATTCACTGTCGAGAAAGACGAATAATTCCTGCACCAAACGCACAGCAAGCCTGAATGCTCTTTGGGAGTTCAAAATGAATCGTAGCGTGTTACTCGAGGCTCTTACTGATCAGACCAAGAAAGCGTACTACATGGACAAGTATTTTGAGTAAGTTGATCGATTGCAGTCATATCATCGCTCATGGCTAGAGGAAGTCAGAAAAAGCAAATAGCATGAAGGCGGCACATTATAGGTTGCAACACTTCAGCATTCAGTCGAGCCACTCGAAATCGATCAACACATTGTCAATCGGTTGATCCGGAAGTTAAATAATATTGGTGAACCAATCAATTATTTTCTGGAGTCGGTAAAGGGTGAAAAATACGAAGCACATAGCGCAAGTTATTTTCAACTAAAGATTGACAGGCTGTTAACATATGAAATAGAACTAAAGGACGACCTAAGTTTATTCCTAGAAGAAAGAAGAGACGATTGTTTGAAAGATTTCGAAAGATACCGCGAGCTGTAACAAACACTTCAAATAAGAATAATTGACTTTCAATAGCAACTTAATTTGCTTAAGCCAACGCCATAACCACAAGAAGAGCACTGCAGTCACGGGAATCATCGAGTGAGACTTCCGAAAATAACGCTTACAATTTTAAGCATTAATAGGTACAACAATACCAGACTCATAGTCACTGCTACCTTGAACAAGCTTCGAAAAATTCAGAAAGTTCGATTGCCATAAAGTCATTGCACGTTACAACGAAAGAGTGCTATTTAGCCCTAACAAACCAAAAGCTTGGTGTACAGTCATGGAGCCCAATCGTGTTATATCTGACTTTGTGAAAGCTCGATAAAACGACGCACACTCTATATGTGCATAGCCTAAAGAACCCGAGGAACTTTGGGTTAACTAAACAGTCCATACAATTTCTCGAAGCACTAGAAACTATACAGAGATTACAAAACGGCGAGATGCAAGCAGCGGTGAGAAGTCAAAAAGTGAGTTAGCAACGAATACACCAGGACATTGTTTATGCTTACCGCAACAGCGCCATCAGCTATTCAATTGCAAAGAATTCTTCGCACTGAAACCATATAAAACGAAGCATCATTTGATCCCGGTGTTTGAATTGCGTGAAAACCGTACATTCTTCTGACCTTTGTACGTCACGTGGCTACTTGAAATACTGTAAAAAGCACGGTACGCTTATACATATGAAGTCGATACGATACCGATATTCAGGCTATTATCAGTATCGTATAGAGTTAGATTTTTTGATTTCGTATCGATACCGGCGGTATTTTTTGTAAATTTATTGTATCGGTATCGATTTTGAGTTGATACCGATGCGGTAACCGATAAAATGTCGATATTTTATAATCTAAAGAATCTATATATGAAATGGCAAAAACAAAACAGTTAAATCCTTTGTTAGGTTTTTGTTTAATAGTTTTTATAAAAACCTACTAGTTTCGCGACCTGTCTGTCCGTGCGTTACAGCAAGTTCTCTTACAAACTACATATGCCACAATCTTGTATTTTCGTGAACAGTTCAGAAGTGATAACCTCTCCAAAGTTCAGGTACAAAAAAAAAACACCTCTGAGCATGGTGGTCGCCATCACCCTTGTGTGTCTCTAAGTGTGATGGCCTGAGGAGAATTAGTGCACACGTCGAAACCACCTTCTTCTAACATTTTTCTTCTCTAATAATTTTTCAGAAAAATTATTATTCAAAATATGCAACTCATTTATATGTAGCTGCAAACAATTCCATAAAAAGTAATTTAAAAAGCTATCGGAGCCATCCGAAAGAGTGATCGATATCCGCGCGACGTTAGATAAAGCTTCAAATGTAGAGCAAATTTGTCGTATAGATTTACATTAAATTGATGTGAAAAGGATGAAATGATCCAATTAAAAAGTTTAGCTAATACAAATATTTACAAGAGAAATTTACCTTGAATATAACTTGCAGATACAAAAACATATTGAGTTTGCATTAGTAGAAAAATTAAAAATTAACTCCCTCACCTCTGAGCATGGTGGTCGCCATCACCGGTGTGTATCTAAGTGTGATGGCTTGAGGAGAATTAGTGCACACGTCGAAACCACCTTCTTCTAACATTTTTCTTCTCCAATAATTTTTCAGAAAAATTATTATTCAAAATATGCAACTCATTTATATGTAGCTGCAAACAATTCCATAAAAAGTAATTTTATAGGGTTTTTAAGGGGAAGTCTCTCATCCACAGGGGTGACCCTATTTAAAACATTTTTTTGTAAAATATCTCCGATATTAGTTTGGGGGAGTTCGAAAAAGATAAAAAATGTGTGTCCTCCCTCAAGACTGGACGTTTTTGAGCCGAAATATCTAAAAAATGTCATGAAAGTAGACCTTAATAAGTACATGGGCAACAAATTCCTGAGAAGTCTAGTCCGATTAACTTTGTTAATAATAGCACGGGACCTTTAAAATTTCCATTAATTAATTAATTATTATTATTGTTACCATCTCATGTAAAGTTCATATACCCTGAAAATTTTACAGCAATCGTACAATAAACAGCAAAGTTATGGTCAATTGAAAATTACAATTGGAACAAATGCCAAATGTGATTCTTATTATATACGCGATTCTAAATGACTCACACAATACTGATTAGTCCCGATTTTCGAAAAAATTTCAGAAATCGTGCATAACATTTGTATGTTATTGTTAGTACACAGATAACGACGTCGGTAAGGCTTAAAAGAAAATGATGCTTTTGGTATTTGGAAAAATTGTTGGATTCACTAATTTGTTTACAAAACTCTTCTGGTAGGAGCACTCTTCGGCTACTGCAACTTATTCTCTTCTGTTTGTCAACCGATTTTCTTTTTCTTATTTTATTTAGTAACTTTTGACGAGCTTTAGTGTCATCAATAAGTTAGTGGTCCGTCATTTTTAATCGACTAATTTTGTTGTTACTTTTTTATGAACGGCGGGGCATAACTCTAGACCGAAGGCGGATATAAGTCTTATTCTCTCCAAAGTATAGGACTTACGTTTTATTAGCTCCCGTTTGAAGGACATGGAAATCAAATAACAGTTGAGGATAGTTACCGTTGAAACCAGAAAATGTCCTAATTTTGCCCAAGTTTTTCGGCATAACTAATCGACGCAGAAGAAGGCCTGCTAACAATAATCGCTCTAGACTTGCAAGCAGCACACGTCCTATAATGAGCAGTCAATATTCCATTTAGTTTAAGATGAGGAGCTAAGCTAGATTGACGCACCGATGGGACTATAGGCTAAAGTTCCGAGCAACAATCAGGGACTTAGTACACTATAATCTGATTCGCTGCTCTCGTTGCTTGCTGGGGCCAGATAATTTTCGGAGAATTAGTCGTTCAAAGTCATCTTTCCGTTTTTCGAATGCTCGTGCCGGCGTCCACGCTTCGCATACATAAAGGATAATGGGCCTCATCAGGACCTTGTCTACTTTTATTTTGGACTTTTGGTGTAAATTCATGAATTTTGTTTTTCTTGTGAGTATCATAAATTTGGTTTAATTTTCATTGACTAGTCGTCTCACCTGGTTTGCGGATTTACTTATTTCTTGAAACGCTTACTGCAAATAGGAAAGTGATCAGGCCAGTATGTCAGCGTTGTCACCATATGCCAGCATTTGCGCAAATTTCACGACCAGCGTGCCTTTTCCTTCTATGGATGCTGTTTTTCTCATGATGTACTTAGGTTGAAGAGAATTGGTGCCAAACCGTTTCCCTGTTTTAATCCTGCCTCTATGAAGATTATTTCCGTTAGATTGTTTTTGATTTTAACTTGGCACTCGGTACAATACATTCTCATCTCTATTGAACGCACTTATTTTGCTGGGATTCCTAGTTCAAGGAGTATATTGTAGACGGCGTTTCGGTCTATGATAGCATAGGCTACTTTAAAGTCTATAAAAAGTGGGTATTCATCGATATTATGTCCCCAGCTTTTTTCTAGTATTTGTTTTATGGAGAAGATCTGCTCAATCGTCGATTGTCCTGCTCTGAAACTAGCTTGGTACTCTCCAATAATTCGATCAGCATGTTTCCTGAAATCTTCACATATTTATGTTAGCATTTGTACCAAATTTCATCTAAAGCGGAGCTTTACTTTGTCCGGAATAGATATTACCGTTTTTTGTCAAAAATGGCCGCTATTTTATTTCTTCTCGGCCGATATAGCTGGATAATGAACTTAGTTGAGATATTTATACTTTACAAAAGTTCCAAGCAAAATTGCGACTTGTTCTTGTTCTTTTCAAAAAAGAATTCTACCTAAACAGTGAAATTCTTTATCCATCGCCCCTGTTATGCCATACTGCCTCCCCTATTTGTAAGGCACTTGTCGGTTATTCCTTGGAAGGACCGTTTTTTGCCTGAGAAAGAGTTGGAGCAAAACTTACCGTGATTTCTCATGAATGCGAACTCAAAGTTGAAGTGCAATACGAGTATGAAATTATTTAATTTTCTGGATTTCATTCATGGCATTTTGTTAAGGTCTTAGGAAATGGATCAGATTCAAACCACCAGTGATTTCGAATTAAATAGAAGTCGACTTTACAATCCCTAATAGAGGAACTGTTTTATATTTTTATCGAACTTAATATTAAATTTTTTTTTAAATTCTTAATGTCGATATCGATATTTTCGATAATATCGGGACGTATTTATCAGCGATACGATAATATCGATAATTTCCTGAATCAATTGTATCGTATCGTTATTAGTACCGTCACACTGAATATCGTATCGTATATGTTATCAAAAATCGATACGATACGATATCGATATTTTTATCGATTAGCATGAAGGCCTAGGTCGTTCCGGTAAGTACTTAGCTTCGCCACCTGATGGCGCAACTATCGAAAGAGAGATTCATTATAGTGTAGTACATTCTTGTAGACGGCTACTGCTAAATCTCACTCGTAGTTTTGTTTTGACCGCGTGTTGGTGATTCGATTCTTGTTTTTGGAAGGGAAATCACTCAGCGAAGTCAACGAGCGCTTGCATGCTGTGTACAGTGACCCTACTCCTGCGATGGCAGCTGTACAAAATTGGTTTAATGAGTTTCAACGTGGTCGAACGTCGGTTTTTGGTGAGCCACGCCCAGGTACCCCGAAAACGGCTACCATGGAGGATAACGTGACAAAAATCAACGAGCTCGTATTGGCAGACCGCCGATTGAAGATGCGAGAGATAGCAGGGACAATAGGCATCTCGAAATACCGCGTGGATCATATCCTGCATGAAATTTGGGTATGAGAAAGCTGTCGGCACGATGGGTGCCGGTTTTGCTCACTCCGAGTAACAAAATCGACCGTGAGACCACTTCAGAGCAGTGTTTGACGCTGTTTAAGTGCAATCCAAAGGAGTTTCTGAATCGTTTGATGACCGTCGACGCAACATCGCTTGGTACACACCAGAGAAAAAAGAATACGAGTATGCTTCTTTCTCAAGGAATCATGTAAGCAAAAATTGTTCTTTTTTTGTTGAAAATATCCATACTGATGCTTACTCCGAAATATTAAAAATAGTCGAGTCCTTCTTCTCATTACCTGCACGCAACGCAAATTGCGAACGAATATTTCCTCTTGTAACATCGCAATGGACTGATGAGCGAAACAGACATTCCGTAAAAACTGTTCGCGACCTTGTCACAGTAAAATTCAATTTTGGTGATGCAAATAGTAAGTAATTTTCTGAGTATCTCATGAAGCCAGAAAATATCAGTCTACTGTGAAAAATAAGTGCTTCAAATAAATTTAATTAAAGACAACCAAGCAAGTATTTATTTTTTGGAATTGAACTTTAATTTTTCGTAGTTCTCACTTTGTGTACAAACTTTTTTTCAGTGACGTTCACCTCGAAAATGTATAAATAGATATTCTGTATACAAACCTAGTATACGACGAATTCACGGTATAAATCTGGTGTACCATGTTCGGAACTCGGGTATAAACTCAGTATATGAACCAAGTACACTGGGTTCTATACCAGGAAAAATTCAAAATTTTGAAAATTTCCCAGGTAATTATTATTATTATTATTAATAAAAGTTTCAAAGTAATTAAAATTACAATATAACAAACGTCTTAAGTGCTAGCAACAAAGGCCTTAGGCTTACATAGATATAGTTTTTTTTTTTAATTGAATTTAATGGGAGATATTATTTATAATTGGTAGTAGATTAAGTTATAATGTAATTTTTAATAGATTGAGTAATGTATTTATGTTCTTTATGTTGGCTTCAGAGGTTGTTGATATGTATGTCATCAAGTCATTTTCTACATTACAGCGAGTTTTGGATGATCTTACAATTTCGCATTCAGCTAGCAGATGTTGGACAGAGATGAGATGATGATTGCACAGTGGACATGGTTCTGGTTGCTTTTTCTGCAGGATGTGTTCATGAGTTAGTTTTGTGTGTCCTAGCCTTAGTCTGATGAAGTTACGGAGTTGATGCGGTGGAATGTTGTTTGAATAGGACGCGGGCTGCCGCAGGGGGTTGACTGTTTGTAGTGGCGGATAATATTGCTCCATTCCACGGATGTGAGTTCGTTTATATGGTCATCTATCAATTTATATAAATCTCTTTTGTTGTAAGCTATCGTGGTGAGGATGGGAGCGTTTTGTGCGAATTTCGCTGCGCTATCAGCATATTCGTTCCCCTCTATCTTCGAATGGCTTGGTATCCACATAATTTTCAATTTATTTTTTTTGTAAGAGATGGTGTTTTTTATTATGCTGATTGTTGGGTTTAAGTTGCTCGGGTTCAGAAGAGCATCTATGCAGGAGTGACTGTCTGTGCAGATTATGTATTTACCAGGTGATTTTGCAGCGAACAGTGTTGCAGTGCATATTGCCTCTAGCTCAGCAGTGAAGATGGAGTTGTAAGTTTCCAGCCGTGTTAATTTAATTATCTTCCCGTCTTCCGTTGTAACTGCGAAAGTTGTGTTAAACTCAGTTTTAGAACCATCTGTGAAAATGAGTTTCCAACCTTTGGTTTTAAATGGCTGTACAATTTCCTTGAACGATTGTTGGTATATTAAATGGTTCGTTGTTTTTTTATTGTAAACGCTTAGGTTGTTTATAATGCAATGTGTTGGAAACGTCCATGGTGGAGAGTTGGGTTTGGCTTGCGCTGGGAAAATAATTGAAACTCCTAACTGCTTTATCATGTTTAAGGAACGTAAAATTTATGATTGGCGCCTTGGTTCTGATTTCCTTGAAAGAGCCGAGCTGACGTCATTTTGAAGAATAGAGTTTTTTGATTCGAGGAGTTTTGCGATAAGTCTTCCTGTAAGTTGATTTCACCTGTTTTCAATTGATGGTAGACCAGTTTCCGCTAATATAAATCGAATAGGTGTCGTCCGAAATGCTCCAATCGCTATCCTTGCTGCTGAGCGATATACCGTTTTAATTTTTTGAAGCTGTGTTTTGCAGGTGTGTCCATAAATTGAAAGTGCATAATCAATTCTTGATAGCATTATTGACTTTATTATTTGGATTATGCAGTATGGGTGAGCTTCTGACTTAAAACTACTCAAACATTTTATTAAATTTAATTTTTTATCTAGGGATTTTCGCAAGATGGCTATGTGCTGAGACCAAGAGTACTTATTAGTAAACGTTAAGCCTAGTATCTTAAGATTATTTGTATTAGTGATCACAAAGTTCTCATGAGTGAGATGTAAAGGCGAACAATTGTATTTGTTACAGATGTGTATGTGTTTGGATTTAGTTGGTGACATTTTCGCACCTGATTTACGACACCATTCTGAAATCTTTAATATTATGGAGTTAAATTTGTGTTGGAAGAGTACTGAATCAGTTAGCTTTGCGTAAATGAATAAGTCGTCTGCGTAGATGCAGTGTTTGAAGATTTTTTCCTGTTTTATTAAAATGTTCAAGTCTTCAAAGGCTATCAGAAACAGAATAACGGAAAGCGGAGAACCTTGGTGGATGCCATTTTTAAGGGGAAATGTTTCTGATAGATAGCTGTTTACCCTTACTTGGATTTTTCTATTGGTGAGGAAGTTTTTAACGTAGTTGTATGTTTTTAACCCCACTTTCCATAGCATAAATTTTTCCAAAATCATATGTCCACCAATTCTATCGAAAGCTTTTTCAAAGTCGATATTAATGATTGATGTGTGGTTACGAGTTGAGAGGGTGTTAGCAATAAACTGATCTAAGTGAAGTAGGATATCTAATGTACTTTTTCCTCTTTTAAATGCTACTTGATTATTGGAAAGGAAATTATTTTTGTTAAGAAACCAAGAAAGACGAAGTGAGATTATCTTTTCTAGTACTTTTGAAATACACGGGAGAAGGGAGATCGGTCTGTACCCTGGAACTTGGTGGAAAAATCATAGCGGTCTTCCATTGCTGTGGAATGAGACCGTTTTGGAATATTGTGTTGTAAAGTGCGAGTAATCTGGTTTTAAATTGAATTAGTGATTTGCTTAATATGCAATATGTTATTTTGTCAACACCAGGTGTATCACCTGTTAGCAATGAGAGGCATGAATTTAGTTCTAGCATCGTTATGGGGCTTTCTATCATTCTTGCTGATGGTGTGAGAGATGATAGATTGTAGGTTTTGTTAATTGTGTTTAGTTTACAAAGGTGAAATGTTGGGTCAAAATTTGATTCGCTTGAGTAGCTGCACCATGTCATAGCTAAAAGGTTTGCCATTTCTCTTGGATCTTCTATAACTTTCTCTGTGGAATCTGATAGATATTTAATATTGAATTGTGTTGGCTGCCTTTGAAGTTTTTTAATGCTCCGCCAAATAAGTTGGCTTGGTGTGTTTGGGTTGATTGTATTTGTTAAGGTTTGAAAGTGTTGGATCTTAGCTTGCTTGCAGTTCCATTTGAATTTGCTATTCAGTTTTTTGTATTCTAACATGTTTTTTAATGATGGTTGGTTTGTAAACATGCTAAAAGCTTTCTGTTTCATTTCGCGGAGCGTTGCCAGTTCATTAGACCACCAAGGGGTATATTTTGTGCGCTGTTTGCACAATATTTAATGGATTTAATCAAATTCGCAGCTTCTTTATTGATATTGTTGTTAATGGGAACATCTGCTAAATGTAGTATCAGATTATTTTCAAATTCTGGCCAATTGGCTAATTTCGTTTTGAATTTGGATCTGAATTTATGTGGTCGCTTTTGAGATACCGTTCCAAAGGGTAGGGATAGTGGAAAGTGATCGCTCCCATGAAGATCATTTATTCTATGCCAAGTGATTTTGGAAAGCAAATTGGAAGTGCATAAGGAGATATCAACATGTGTGAAGGAGTTGTAAGTAGAAAGATGAGTAGGCAGTTCATTATTAAGAATGGAAAGATTCGAATTTAAGAGAAAATGTTCAATTTGTTTACCTCTAGTGTTTACAGAGGTTGAGCCCCATAGAGGGCTCCAGCCATTGAAGTCTCCTAGAATTAGCATTGGTGATTGGAGTTCATTGTATAGGTTTGTTAAGTCATCAGAATGCAAATTAATGTTGGGGGGAATATAAATGGAGCACACCGTAAATTTTTCTGATGTTACGATTGTTGCTGCTATTAATTGAACTTGATTACGCTCGTTGGTATATATAATTTCGTGTTGTATGGTCTTTTTGATGAGTAAGGCAACTCCATGTTTGCCGTGTGTATTAAGGGGCGAATTGTAGAAGTAAGCTTTATATTGCATCGGTGGGAAGATTTGTTCGTTGTGTTTTACGTGTGTCTCTTGTAGTGCAATGATGTCTGGAGATAAATCTTTAATTAATAGTTGCAGAGCATATAAATTATTTAGGTAACCGTTAAGATTCCACTGAAGTATCTTAAGGACCATTAGAAAATTAAGGGGCTGCACTTGATTTAAACATTATTTATTTGTCAATAAATATGTTAGGTGAATTTTGCTCTTCCAATTGAATTGTGATTGAATTTGGGTTTAGTTTATTCGGAACTGTAGCTTTTGGTTCATTTGTAGCTGTTTGCATTTGTGTTGCAGTTTCGATTAGGTGTGTTGAAATACTTTGCGGATTTGATGAACTTATATCTCTGGGGTTATGAATATTTTCACTTGTGTTAGAATTTGATTTGCGTGGAGGAGGGGTAGTTTCGGAGTTATGTACTATAGATGTAGTTGTATTATTGATGTTAATGAGAGGCTGTGGTGATCCTCTATTGAGTCTTAATTTTCTATTTTGAATTGCTAAACCTAGGGGTTCTGTGATTGTGGTGGTAATTGTGGGAAAATTATTATTCGCTGTTTTGTTAATATTTTCTGTAGCTACCCGAAACGAGCATTTGTTCAATGTTTTGTACTCTAGTATGCGTTGTTTTTTTGTGTATGTTGGACATGCTTTATTAAGAGCGGAGTGTTGTTGTTTGCAGTTGATGCACTGAATACTATTGCATGGGATTGGATCATGTATTGGCAAGGTGCAGATATCGCAAGATGAGGGGCTTTGGCAGTGTTTCTTGGTGTGTCCAAATTTGAAGCAATTTTTGCATTGTAATGGCTTTGGAATGAATGGTTTGACTTTCACGTTAATGAAGCCGACTTTGATTTCTTTTGGAAGGGTGTATTCGTTGAACGAAAGAATATGTAACGGAGTATTTTGGGATCTTCCATTGGAAAATTTTGTAATCTTTTGGCATTCGATTACCTTTTGCTGGCTTAGACCCTCAAATATACATTTTTCATCTAAGTCTGTTAGTATGGGTGCATAAATAACACCTTTTGTTGTATTCAATTTTTGGTGAAGGTCGATGGATACATCACAAATACCAGGTAAGGTTTTTACTTTGCAAAGCTTAGCTGCTTGTAGCTCATTTTTCGTAAGTAGGAGAATATCACCGTCGCTTGTGAAATTGATGCTGAGTGGATTTGAAATAACGGAACTTAGAGATTTAGAAAGAAGAAATATGTTATGGGATTTTAGATTCTTATTTGGAATTTTGCTTTTAATTAAGACAAACTTTGGAGAATCACTCTTATGGGGCGCCGCGCACTGTAGCTCGGGGAAGTTAAAAACATCATGGGAGGGTGTTTCACGTTGTTTTTCTTTTTTATGTGGGGGGCTTTTAGTGATTTTATTTACGGAGTCCAGAATCGAATAGTAGTTTTGTTTTCGCTTTCCTCCGGAGTCGGAGGCCATGGTTATATAGGGCCAGTCAAACACGGTATTAGTTAAAAACACTGGAAGTAGGAAAACAGGGGGAACCAGATAGCACTCTACACCAGAACTTTTCGCTGCGAACAATAACTAACTTGACCGAAAGCGAACCGTTCAACAGAAGCGTTGGGTGACAATTGGTTCCCAGGTAAATTCAAAGAACTTCCCTTAACGTTAAATTCAATCCTTGTTTTAAAGTTTTAACCGTGCTTCAAAATATGTGGCGAGAATACAGAATCTTTCAAAAATGATTTATTTTTTATTTATTTTGCATCAAGTAAAGCATCAACTTACTTGTTTCTACTTCAAACATTGCTGTTTGACATTTAATATCAGGTATTTATGTGGACAAGATGTGTGGCACTATTTTCACGATTAAAGGATAATCGATATGCATTTTCTGCATATGTGTCTGCCATTTTAAACCGACCAGATTCAATCTCGTCGAGAAAAATGTAGAAGACATGGTCGTAGCGGTTCTGATCTCAAAGTTCAATAACAGTTGTTTCATATTTTTGATGGCTTCAATTTAGAAAAGCTGCAAAAAAATTTTTTAGTAACATTCATAGCCATCCGCAACTTTATGTAACAACTTTACACGTTCCGATGGATATCATGAATCGCAAGCAGAGACGATCCGAAAAAAGTCCACAAAAAAGAATTTTGCTAAATAGTAAAATACGCTTAAAAACATCTGTCTATCAGTAAAAGGGAATTGGAATGATTTTGGGTCTTGGGCATCTGGTAACTCTAGCCAATCACAAAAGTCATCCGCAAGTACCAGGAAGCGTACTGCTTGTAAAAGTCAAGGTGTACATTTGATAGATAATGTGTTCTATTGCTACTTAAAGAGTTTTTACTTGATTTAAAATAAAACAATCAAAGCCTTTCTCAGAAAGACGTTTCGACTTATTTTATAAAGTGATTGGTGTTGGAATTTAATCAAATCACAGTGAATTCATATTTGATGTCGATTTTATTTCATCATCTAAAAATTTCGCATCAAATGACCTCTATTAGTATTTTCAACTTTATTATAAAACTATTGCGATTTACTTTCTAAATCTAACCATAAATTTTCTCTAACTGATGAACAATTTTATGAGCATTACCATCATTTCGGGATTAAATTTATTTTTCCTGATCCAGAATAAACTCTAATACTTTTTATACCCACACAACATCTAACTCATTGTACAATCACCCGGCAAAGGTGATCAAACCCTTTCCCCAATACAAACCCACACTTTTACATCAAATCCCGCCGAATCAAAAGTTGATCACTCAATAAAGTGTACGCAACATGATCACTTTCAAGCGCCCTGCTGATTGTGCACTCGTTTTATGAAAGTCACCGATCTCGTATGCCTAAACGATAGTAACCAAAAGGAGCCAGAAGACTATAAGTCAAACATGTATACCTACGAATATGATTCACATGTTCTTTAAGACGCAACGCAGCACCAAATGTTCTTTATTTCTTTATTTAGCTTTTTAGCTTCTATGGCACCAAACAGTGAATGTAAGCCAGCCAGGTAAATGCAATAGAACCAGAATAGAGCCCCACGATCATTTTGATAGTGGCGGGAAAATGTTGATCGGATTAGCCACGATGGTGATGGTCAGGATTGTGCGGAAGAAGAGGTGAAGACTTCATTTGTTTTTTGCTTAGGACGATGGAGAACAGGTAGTGTGGGTATCAGTGAACACAAGAAAAACAGACAGCAGGTGTACATTTTAAGAAGCCGTTGCAATCGCGATTCTACACACCGTACAACGTGGTGTACACTAATGAGAACCGATCGAAGCACAAATACAAAAGAACGGCACCGGCACGTCGGTATAAGATCTCACCTGGATTCAAGGTTTTTGATATTATTGCCTTAATTTCTTACGGTTTGTTGATATGTGTAGTCAAGAGTGGTCACGGTTGAGTCATTGAAAGGATGCGACGCTGTTTTGAGCATGTGGGTACTAGTAAACTAGAAATAATGGCCACTCCATTACGCGGGTCGCTGTGGTTTTTGGAGATCATAAATTACCACAGACCTTAGTCAAAAAGGGTACCCCGATGCGTTCAATATTAGTCATCCAAAGGGGATATTTCAGAGTCACATAAAAATCTTTTGATAATACGAAGATCACTTAACCAGATACAATAACACTACCTATTTGAAAATCCTTACTTTTAATAATAAGTTTCACTTGCAATCCCTACAGCTTCAAAGACCTACAACAGCTGTAAGACAGTTGTTTTGCTGCAGGTGAAACGCGAACGACTTGCAAATAATTATGACAATATCCCTGGTATAATATGTATCTGCATCCGATCTATAAATTGATCTAAATTGCCGAAACTGCGTTGCATAAGACAATTTTCATTTGATCGTGACGGCATCAGCCGGAGGCTGTCTATCAAAAAGGTTGACCTTGGACAGGCATTGTAGACAACAAGCTTTACAAGAGATCAACAACAGCGCCTTTAGCATCGATACAAGTATAATAGCATAAATTCGCTGTTGGCTGTATTTGCTGGTGGTAATTGGAAAGTATCTGAGAAGCTAAAGTATTTCTAGTACGATACAAATGTTACTTACGTTTTCAGGGTACACTACGAGCAGACTAGAAATCTGAATCTATTTTTTTTCTTTTGTATTTTGCTAGTCGCAACTTATTTATTTTTTCACAACGCAATACGACCAAGTCATCGTCCACTTGCATGTAGGTCTTGTGAGTAAGATACCTATACTTTAAAAGGTGTGAATGACTTGGTAACCTTTTTTATGTTCGACAAAATCTCACAGTCCAGATTACGATCAAGGCTTTGATGGATTATATCGCAATGACGTAAAAATCCATTACGACAACGAGAGTAGAAATTGAAAGCTCAGATTTGTTAAATGTTGGCGGTACTGTGTTGGTTGCAGTTAACGAGTATCAGATAGGCTCGACTACCGCTGTTGAAATTCAAGCTCCAATTAGTTTTTGCTAAATTTGATGTAACTAATTCTAATGAAAAAGTTTTGCATTTCCCATTCACCTTTTTTCGCAGACACCCCACAAAGCATTGATTTAGCTGGCCGTAGATAAAACGAGTGGTTTTTTGGAGTTTAAATGCAAAAAAAAACTATTTGATTGAGATCTGAAGAGAAAGTTTACTTAAGTGACTACGACAATATCCAAAACGAATGAATAAATGATATTGGACTACTTGATTGCAAAATTGCATTGAATTTAATGTATCTTGCGCTGCTGGAAGTCCTACACTCTGCATTGCAAAGATATAGTAGATAATATAGGACACCCAGAATATCTCAACCCGGTCTCTAAGAATCCGAGGACAATATAACTACACAAGACAGGAAATCAAATGAGGGCGGTGATAGCAGGCAACAATTCCCCAACGCACTGATCGCAAAATGGCTGGTAGGCGAATTTGAGGCAATATTTACGGGGAAAGAACAATCAAAAATTGGCAGGTACTTATAAGTACGACGCAGAAAATCCGCAGCATAAAAACGGACGGAAAAATCGTTTCGTTTTGACGTTAAAGCTTGATTCCTGAACATACCATTAAAGAGAGCACTGTTTGAATTGGAACAATGGCTACTATGCAACGCAGCATCAATAACATGGAAGAACAAGTTGAATTAGCAAAAAACAGCTCCTGCTAGAAGGGTTTTGTGAATCAACTAGTAAATCAAACAATATCTTCTAATTATCAAAACTTGGCTAATATACAGATTCTATTAATTGAATTGGAAGAACTAAATCCTGGTTATTATGTTTTTAAATTCGCAGCCATTTTGTTTCAAGTGTTTTGACCCCGTTGCTTGAATAGACATGATAACACATCAATATTACAAACCATTACTAAAATTTTTATCAAAATTCCTATATTTGTAGTGCCTAGGTCCGTTGCAAACATGCATCTCCCTAGTATCACATGTTAATGTCCTAATTGTTAAATATTCAGTCGGGTGTAACATAGCTGTTAATTGTTCGATTGTTATGAAATTTTCAGGACACGTACAACTGCGATCAGAAAAATTACATTATCTTCTTCTTCTTTGTAGCACTACAGCCCCTTTCGGGCCTTCGCTTAGAGATAGTTAGAGTATCTCATTTACATGACCGTATTGATTTTTTCGGAAGTCAGTACCATGCTACCGTGTATGATCTGATTACATCAGTATATATCACCACTGAGTGAACACTCGTAGTCTGTCCGAAAAATCCCCAGAACTAAATAACGTTGCTCTCAACGAGATTTGAACCTGGGACCTTCGGCTTATGGGTTAATGCTCTAACCACTAGGCAGGCTAAATTACATTATAGCTTTTGCAAAATTTAAGGGTTCGATTTTGATTTTATAGGCAAAAACGTAGAATTTATAAAATATACTATTATTAACATAATTGATCAAATTTTGACTTCTCAGGTGCTCGTATGTTTTGCCCTTGTACTTTTAAATATTATCTCCACATTTTTTTCAGAATTTTGAGGTCAAAGTGCGAAGAGGGACGAGGAACACAAAATGTTTGCATATTTCCCTTCCCCCTGCACTGATCGAAGCAAAATTTATTAGTTTAGGACCTGTTTTGAAAAGTTCTTATCAAGACCTTTCATTTTGTATGCATATTGTCTACATTTGATTATAAAAGAGGTATGAGTGTTGTTTATGTTATAGTTTGTGCATTATGTCATTGATTAGGACGTCAAAAATGTGTTTACATTAGCAAACAAACATTTTATCTCATATTTATTTTGTTCTCGGAAATAAATAAAGTGGTTTGGTTTCTAACCACCATGACTGTATTCAACGTTCATTGTCTTTTCGTGTTTGCATTGTATATTTAATTTTCAGATATGCCACGATTGGTAAGCGAATTTGATAACATGAATATTGACAGAGCATCTGCAGCTCAGAAGCGGACGTAGGAGATCAGGATGAATCAACTCTAGTGTTAGTCCATGACAATTTTCCGGAAAATTCAGAGGATTCTGATTCAAATGAGGAAATACTGCTAGCTATCACCACTCAATGAAGGAAATTAATTTTAGGACTCTCTTACAACAACCTCCTGTAAGGAGCCAAAGTGAAAAAAAATTACCGTATGGAACCACCTGGTAAGCTCACCGATTGTGGCGAGATACCGGATCATATAATTTAAACAGAGTTGATTACACCTACACAGCTCTTTCGTTTGTTTCAGACAAATGATTCAGTTGAAACGATTTGCTTTCAAACCAATTTTATGCCACTCACAAGAAAGACAAGGAGAAAACGATTATTGAATCAGTGAAACGGGCATCGGAGTTTTAAAATGGAAAGACAAAAGGTGAGTTTTTATATTATGCAATTATATAAATCCATCAAATTCGGGCAAAGTTACTCCAAGGGAACAAAACGGAGAAAAAGTAGAAGTATTTTGTCCTAAAGCACTGATACAGTACAACAATAATATGAATTTCGTTGATAAATTTGACCATTTAAAGACCGCCTATGCCTTTGATAGAAAGTCTCATCAATTGTGGCATCGCATTTTTTCACTTTCTTGACTGTGCTGTAGTCTACTCTTTTTTGGTTTATAAAGAAATCCAGAGACTTCATCGTCCTGAAATGGATAAGCTGATCACAAAGGATTTTTGAAAATGTGTTTATCAAGGTATTCTCGCACCATCTCAAGCAAGGAAGCGAAGATCATGTTCCAGTAGCTCAACTAGTAGTTCTGCGCTATCTAAAAATTTGTCTGTCCTATTGAAACAAAATAAACCGACAGTGCCTCCAGAGTTACACTTGGAAAGCAATATGCGTCAGCCTGCGTGAACCACGTTGCGAAGACGTGCACATTGTAGTACCAAAAAAGTCCAGCACGTACTGTCTGGTCTTGCAGAACTTGCAAAGTGCCTCTCTGCATCAAGAAATCAAGAATGTAAAAGTGCCTGAAAATAAAGCTCACACGGACACTCAACAAGAAAAAAGACATGTCACGAAACAAGAGAGAAAGAATCCCCGACGAAGATCTCAGCAACGGACACTGCTCGTAAGACCCCAAGATTGCCAATCCTACGCAGAAGTGCCGCGGGATACCAGAGGAAATGTAAGGCCCAGAGACACCAACACTACCATTAAAGCAGTACCACCAGCGCGGTCGGGTCACATACTGGTCGAATTCGGAGCAGATGCCGACAGTAATGAAGCATTTTAGGACAAGTCAATTGACAAAAGCACAACTATAGCCTCGCTCGAGCCGATGGCAACGATCAAAATAAGAGACATTGACTGCATTACGGACCTGGTCGAGATAGAAGAGGCCTCATAGCGTGGGCAGGATCATCATTGACTTGACCGAATGGTAATCATTGATTTGACCGAAAAGGACGCCGAACTATTGCTCAATAAGTGCAAAGTACGAATGGGGTGGGTTGTCTGCAGCATACGGTGAAGAGCAGCGCCTCTTCAATGTTTCAAATGCCTTGGCTATGGTCATACCGCACAAGTATGCAAAGGACCCGATAAGAGTTCCCTATATTACAGATGCGGTGGAATGAGACATAAAAGAGAGAAGTGTACAAAGGAGGCACACTGTATTCTTTGCAAGGATGCTGATCCAAGACCAGATCTTTGTCACGACTTGGGATCAGGGAAATGTTAGGTTTTCCAGGCAGCCCAAGCCGAGGCAGAATCAGAACTTTGATGACCCGCATCTTGCAGCCAAACCTACACCGCAGTTTAACCGCCCAAAATTGGCTTGAGCGATTTGCAAGGGACATGAAAGCTGACTTCTTGCTGCTGAGTGAGCAACATCATGATAAAAGTTCTGCATCATGGTACCCTGATAAAACTGGTATTGCCGCCATCTGGGATCGGAAAAGCGATTCTCAGGCGGAGAATAGTGGACATGGAGATGGTTTTATGTGGGTACGGTGCTCAGCGATGACCTTTTTTAGTGTATACCTAGCGCCGAACGAATCGATATAATCTTTTCAAATCAAGCTTAATGCTTTGGAGGGCGCTGTCTCGAATGCAGACGGCAACATTCTCGTTGGAGGAGACTTCAACGCTAAAGCAGTCGAATGGACCATGCCTCAAACAGATCCGCGGGGAAAACAAGTGCTAGAAATAGCAGCTAGGATGGTACGCCGACTTCCGGCCGTATTGGTTGTGAAGGAACCATACCGGACGTGATATTCGCCTCGGAGTCTTTAGTACGGAGGATATACAATTGGAGAGTATTATAGGACTACTCAGCCAGTGATTCTGCTTGCGAATAGAGATGTTGTCCCTCGACGTCCGTGCTCTTGACCTCCTACAATTGGGTGGAGGGATGGACGTCGAGAGGTTCGCCGAGGGGCTCACAGCAGGTGCTCCGCTGCAGAGATATTCACAGGGGACGGAAGAACTGGCAGCTCAAGGCGTGGTGAACTCAACTATGACCATCATCACGACTGTTTTCAATGCTTCTATTCTCCATCAAAAACCTCGGCACGGCAATCCTCTAGTGTACTGGTGGTCGACTGAAATTCTTGAAAAAGGAAGGAAGTGTCACAAGCTTCGGCGTGAGGCTTGACGGGCACGTAACCGTTACTTCTTTTTTGTAGCACTACAGCCCCTCTCGGGCCTTCGCTTAGGGATAGTTAGAGTATCTCATTTTCTTGACCGGATTGATTTTTTCGGGAGCTGGTTTGGTCAGTACCATGCTCCCGTGTGCTTGCTCAGCTATGATATGATCTGATTAAATCAGTACATATCACCACTGAGTGAACACTCGTAGTCTGTCGAAAAATCCCCTGAACTAAATCACATTGCTTCCAACGAGATTCGAACCTGGGACCTTCGGCTTATGGGTTCATGCTCTAACCACTAGGCCACACAGACACACGAGGCATGCAACTGGGTGGCAGCATATGAGTTGACCTGGAAATGCCTCCGCAAATTGTTTGAAAATAGCAAGGCTCACTGCTGGCAAGATCTAGTGGACAATGTGAACAAGGATTTGTGGGACCTTGGCTGCAAGCTAATTATGCGGAAGCTTGGTGTTCTACTGAAACTTTGCACACATGATGCGGTAAAGATGGATGAGTATCCAGTATCCACTCTTCAGAAAGCTGGAACTGGAAGAGGCATTCCTTTCACTGACAGCGAGGAAGGCTCCAGGTCCAGATGGTGTTTCAGCTGAGGTATTCCAACTTGTATATCACCATTGTCCTGACTTGCTATTCAGCACATTCAACGCTTGCCTATGGGACGGGGTTTTCCTAGTAAGATGGAAGATGACGAGGCTCATGATGATCAGCACGGAGAAGAGAAATACCAGATTGCCGTCTGCATATAGCCCGTTATTCATGCTGGACACTGCTGGGAAAGTGTTAGAGAAACTCATCAAGGGAAGACTCACTGACGCGATTCGTGCTGCTGGGGACCTATCTCCTCCACAGTATGGCCTCAGAGTAGCAGGCTGCACTATTGATGCGATTGCAGAGGTGGCGAGCGCGGTCCAAAGGCAGAACTATATAGCCGCACCAAGCGACGGATTGTCCTGTTGGTGACACTCGAAGTTAGGAACGCCTTCAACTCCGCTAAATGGGTGGATACGCTGGAAAACTCTTTACAAGTTCCAGAATATCTAATGTAGCTTCTAAGGAACTACATGAAGGATCGAAGCCTGCTTTACAACACGACACAGGGCCAACGAAAGATGGAATTTACATTGAGTGTTGTTCAGGGATCTATCCTTGGTCCGGACCTGTGGAACGTGTGTTATGATGGGCTACTGAGACTGATATGCCACATGAGTCGCGCTTGATCGGTTGTGCGGATGATGTTGCAGCTCTGGTCGCTGGAGGCACCGTTTAAGTTGCGCTCGTAATACATTACGATGCTTTGAGATAGTCAAACCAACTCAATTGTACTTTTTTGAGCCATTATCAGTTTTGATTTGTTTGAAAGTGGATAATTTTTGGATAAGTCAGAATTTCGACTATCTTTACAAAGGTGTTCGCTTAAATAGGTGTCTCAATTACACTGCACTGCCCGTATTTCTGTTGTCTAAGTTTCCGAGCACGAGACGCTATATGTGGCCTCACGGCGCCGTTAAGAAACATAATCTTGGTTGACAGGAGAAATACCTTTTACAGCGTACAAAAAAGCAAACATTTACCTTTAAAGCCTAATTGTATAAGTTTTGCTATGTCATAATTTTTCATTTTTCAACTCGGGAATAATTTAGTCACCGCAGAAACAACATAATATAATATGTATATCCATGAAAGCAATGGAAAATGTTCCACTGGTATTTTCCCGTAAATTTCCTTTCCTCAAATTTCTCTGTATTGTTGACACAAGCGTACTATTTGCCGGTAACATCTTTAGATACAACTCCTCAATACCTACCACAAACCCACACAACATCAAAACAAAAATACTAAACTTCCCAAGTGTTTGGTACATTATTATATGATAATTATGAAATTTATGTTCCCATGTCAATAATTTTTTGGGGGAGTATGAATGCTCTAATATGATTCATACGATATCATATCTATGAAACTCTATCTAGCTACGTACATGTGTTCAACATGGAGCAACAAACCCTTAAGATATTCTACTGCTCTATCAGAAAATATGTAAGGATTATATAATACAAGAGAATCTTACAATATTTTGCTACTCAACGACGTTATCATTGGTGGTTTCTTTCTTGGATGCTTTATTTAAATTTTTTCATTCTTATTTTCTTTACCCTATTTCTCTTTCTCTCTTTGACTGGTTATCACATAACGACCATTCTATGTAAATTAGGACGAGTGTTTGTTAGTGTAGTTTGCTGGTTTTATGTGATATTTTGGTCCTTGGTCGAGGAAGCAAAAAATAGGAAGACGCGCGGAATATGAAGTTCGTTGCTTTCTTCTATTGTATAGATTGGATGAATGAATGTCCTGGGTTCACTAAGATCATTTTTCAGTGAATTTGCCATCTACATTTTTCTTTTGGCTTTCATTTTTTTTCAAAGGATAGTAGATTATGTGTATTTTTGTGTGTACATGACATAGATTTAAGTCATCGTTCTTTATTTTAGCATTTTTTGCCTTTTATTTTGTTCTAGCGATATAAAATGTTGGTAGGAAGTAATGGAAAATGATTATTATTTTTATACATGAAAATGACATGTGTGTGCAGTCAGAAATAAAACGCCCCTCAATTTTGGATGTGGATATAAATAGAAAAGATAATGATGAAGTTTGTCAGGTTATTAACTTACGGTATTTGATTTCCATCGTTTGATTTTTAATAGTATGGAAATTATGGTATGCATCTAAAGCTATAAATAATTCAGACTTTATCTTGGAATTCCGGAAGTCCATAAAAATATCCATGATGACAACTTACCTAGAAAAGAAAAAAGAATTACTATCATTATTAGGACAAAGAAGATTTTTCATGGATTACTACAGAATTATATATTCAATGAAGTTTTTCAATCGTCTTTCATAAGAAAGAATGTTATCAATTTCGAACGTATATTTTTTAGCCAATTTTTTAGAGGCTTGTAAAACGAATTTTTAAAAGACCGACTACTTTCACGTCCTGTCTGACTGTCTGTCTGTACGTCACAACAGCAAGTTTTTTTTTAGAAAATACGGAAGCTATAAAGCTCAAACTTGGAAAGATGTAAGAAATTGCGGTTTTTCGAAAGTTTGGGTCATACGAAAAACTTCAAAAGTTTTTACTGACAATTTTTTTTCTGCAAAGGTAGTCAAGTGGTGTATCAAATAAAATAACTTGATCGGAACTTTTAGAAACTGAACCAAAAAAGTTGATATGTGCATCAGGGACAGACAAAAAGTAAGAAAATTTCAATTTCATAAAATCCAAAAGGAAGAAGTTGGGCGCTATAAGATCTGGCGATTTGGGCGGCCAGTTCAAATCTCCAAAATGGGAGATCAATCGGCCCAGAGATTGGTGTCTCAAAATTTCCATTGTTATCCGTGCTGTGAGAGTGGTTGCTCCGTCTTGCTGGAACCAACAATGCTCACAACTTGTAGCAAAAAAAATCGTTTAGTTTCTGATTGTAACGCTCATTAGTTATGTTTACGGTATGCCATCAGCGTCTCGAAAATAGGGCCAACCACTTTTTCACTACAAATGCCACAGCAAATAGTCACTTTGAGGGATGAAATGGCTCACCATGCATTTCATGTGGATTGTCTTTGCCCGAGAACGCAAGTTTTGTTTGTTAACAACCATTTAAGTGGAAATGAGATTTTGGATATGAAATCATCCTCTTCTTGCAGCAGGTTTAACAGATCATGGGAACAATTAACTCTTTTGACGGTTACCAGGCAGCAATTTATTAACGGTTTGCACTTTGCACGGAAAAAGCTTAATGTATTTAACAATACTCGTTGCAACGAACGTCTATCGATGCCTAAATATTTGCATCGTCGTCTCGTCGGTGCTAATTTTCTCTGATATTCGCGGCCACACCAGCGGTCTTCTCGAGCGAACGAGCACTTTTTTTGACATCTCTAATGGACCCAGTTTGCACGAGGCGCTCAGCTAAACCCTTAATTGTTCGCGCACATGGTACACACTGACGAGGAAAAGGAGAACGAAATTCACGCTACCTAAAAACAACACAAAAAGTTAGTCAAATAAGCAGTAACGAAAATTTCATACTCTTCAGGTGTGTATCGCTCTATTGATTGTTGTCAACTAATTCTCTATCCGTTTGCAACATTGATATCCAAGCACAATGACGCCATTTGTAAAAATTAAGGCATATTGAAATTACGACATTACTATCGCGCCCTTTGTACAAGTGTTGGATAAATAGTTCGTGTCATCGATTCATGCCATCAGAAAATTTGTTTTGAACCCTAGGATGATTACAAAGCCTTTCTGGTGAGAGCAATTTCTTGTCAACTCCACTCCAAACTGTTGCACTTACTTGTTGGAGCTGCGTCGACCAAGGGCATATCCAAAGTTACTGTAAGAAGCCGAATAAATCCATGACGTGCGGCAGATAATGCACGAAAATAAGTATAGCCCGCCAAGGACTCAGCAACCCACTTCCGCTACTGAGGACAACTTCACGCGACAGAGGTGGGCTTGTAAAGACAATGCCCTAGGAAGTACCATCACTGACTTGCGGATTCATCGAGGAGAAAACTACTTTTACATTTCTGGATTGATTGGCGGGAAGCGATGCGTAATCACTGGCGATGCTGATTCAAAGAAATCTATTCTGAGACTGGACATTCTGAGTGTAGTATAACCCAGAAAGAGCGGGAAATTGGTGGTGCGAAGAGTGACAGTGAAAGTAAAAAGCTTGTCATGTTGGGAGATGGCGCATTCAGCCATAAGTTCCTCGTTGCAGATATAACGGATGAATGTGTCTTCGTGATGGACTTCCTGAAATCGAACTGGCACTTACGTCAAACGCTACTATTAAGTCAAGACTCCTTTGGCTTGACTTGGTTCTATTTAGAATTGGGCCTTATGCTCAGTGACTTCTTCATCAGCACATGTAACTTCCTCTATCGGGAGAGGGGCAAGCCTATTGATAGGTCTTTTAAATATCCCGGACGATGTTTCCACGTCAGCCACACGAACATAGCCGTCCTTGCCTCTATAAACCTTAATAATTTTGCCAAGTGGCCACTTCATTACAAGCGTGTTGTCTTCCTTGAAAATATCGATTAAGCATGGTTGAACACTTTGACTGCTCTCTGCTTCCATTTGGAATAGTGTTGTAGTTGGTTTAAATATTCTTCTGATTAGCACCGCCAAAATCCTTGTTTGATATGGTGGGCAAGTTTCCGTCTGGTAAGCAACCCGCCCTTGAGTGGTTCTGCTAAGGTATCTACAGTAGCGGTTAAGGGCTCTACAATGAGAAAATGTCCCGGTGTGAGCGCTGAGAATGGCTTCGATTCCTAAAACCAGTGTTTGTAATTCCTGATAAGTTAAAGTTGCTGCTGAAGCGCCTCTGAGTAGCATATATGTGGCCGATTAAACAGGGCCCTCCCACAGCCCACCAAAATCAGATGCACGAGGTGGTATAAAATGAAAGTCAATGTTCCGGTCATTACAAACAGCTGCAATTTTTTCTTGGGATTCATCCGAATATAAAGACAGGAAGAGTTCTTTAAGCTGATGGTGGGCTCCCACGAAGTTGTTTACATTGTCACAATAGAGATTTTTCCAATGGCCTCGTCTGCCATGAATCGTTTGAGGGAACCGATGAAAGTTTCTGTGCTAAGATCACTCGCCAGCTATAAGTGCACCGCCTTTATGACAAAACAACAAAATATGGCAATGCGGTCCTTTTGCGGTCGCGTTCCTCAGCCACAATAATTAATCATCATAGGTCCACAGAAATCTTTGCCTGCACTGATAAAGGGCCGTGGAGGCTGCACACGTGTAGGCGGTAAATTTCCCATAAGTTACGAAAGCAGTTGTAGGTTTTCTCGATCGCATCGTATGCATTGCTGTACAATAGATCGTGCTAACGTTTTTCTTTTTGTTGGCCAGAAGCACTGCTTTGTTTTCGCGAGTAATGCTTGCGGGTCAAACTGACTATTGTCCTGGTGAACATCAGCCATCAGTAACTTAGTCAGCGGATGTTTGTACGGTAGTAGCATTTGATGTTTTGCATCGAATGACAGATTTGATGTCTCCAATCTACCTCCAATACGCAGTATTCCCTTTTCGTCAAGAAAAGGTGTCAGGTCTACTATAGGACTATTTTTGTGAAGCTGTCTCTGATGGAACAAGTCCTTTATTTCATCACCAAATTTATCTTGCTGAATATACTTTGCAATGACCTCTAATGCTCCAGATAACTCGTGACTTGTGAGTGAATTTGCCAAAAGTGTATTTGACGTGAATTTTTCTTTCCTTCCACTCTGTGAATCTTAGCACACACGCGATAATCCGCTCTAACCTTTAGAAGGAATTCCCATTATGAATATCGTCAATAAAACTGGCTACCTTGATAAGTGTTGTCATCGTTGTCAGTTTTGCCCTTGTTTCTAAGTCACAAGATTGCCGCTTTGTATATTCTGGCGGCCATAGTGTCATATAGCCAAATGTTACATCTTGCCAATTCTGTAGGTGCAATACCACGAGAGAGAATGCCAGCGGGGTTAGTTTTTGAGTCCACATGTCGCCATTGTTTTGTTACCGAAAGTGATTGAATGTATGATACCCTATTAGCAACAAAGGTATTTAATGCTGAAGCTGTTGCGTTGATCCACCCTAAAACGATTTCTGAATCAGTCCAGAAGTAATGTAAGATCTCCTCTATTTTTAGGGCAGCTTTGACTCTTTGGGCAAGCTCCGTACCCAATTTTATGGCGCATAGCTCCAACCGTGGAATCGTTATCGGACTCCGATTCGTCCAAACGTGATTTTGAGCATAGAAGTCGAACTACGATTCTCCCATCCATCAGGGTTGATTGAGCGAAGATTGCAGCACCATATGCCTTTTGGGAACAGAAAATATGCAGCTGGAACTGCTTGGGTTTCTCTCTCGCGAAAACGTGGCGCTTTTCTAAAACTTGTAAGTTCTTGTGAAAGTTGCGCCACCTAGTATACATTCCTTCTGGAAAGGCTGCATCCCAATGCAACTCCAAGCGCTAAATGTTCTGCAAAAATACCTTGGCGGTGACGATGATACCTAGTGGATCAAACAGCCTAGCGATGTCAGAAGATATCGTCCTCTTCATTATTTTTGAGTCTTTTGTGGTTATATTGATCCGTATTTGAAAATCATCGACTTTAGGAAGCCAAGTTAGGCCGAGCGTTTTAATGAAGTGTCAGTGCGACTGCTAAAATTCAATAGCACTGCTTTACCATCAGGGGCAATATTATGCAAAAGGCGAGGATGGCTGGCACACCATTTGTGGAGCTTCATTCCGGCGCCTTCTAATATTTTGATTAGTTCATCTTGTGCTTGAACTGCATCTGCTAAAGTATCTCAGCCCGTCATGACGTCATCCACGTAAAAATGTCGTTGCAATACATTGGCACCAAGTGGGTAACGCTGAATGTCTTCTTGAGCAAGTCTTGGGAGACATTTAACATAGTTGCAAAATATGGAGCACACATCATTCCATATGTTACGGTGTTTAACTAGTAGTAACGTGGTGGCTGATTTGGGTCATTCTTCCCGATCAACAGTTGATATTTACGGTTATCAGGGTATAGCACTATCTGCCGGTACATCTTTTGTATATCAGTTGTAAAAACATAGCGAGGCAGTCGAAAACGGATTGTTGGCCCAGTATTCAGTATGTCGTTCAAAAAGATATTTGTGGATGTCTTGCAGGAGGTACCAAAGACTACTCTGAGTTTAGTGGTGCTGCTTTCGGGTTTTAGGACACAATGGTGTGGAAGAAAATAACGTGAGCCTTCACACGATTGCAAGGCTACCTCTTGCATATGACCGAGGTTGATGCATTCATTTATGAACTCCTTGTAGTGCCTCTGCAGCTTGGGTTTTTTTTTGAGCCTACGTTCTATTCCGAAGAAACTGCGAGTGGCAATATCTTCTGACTCGCTTAACTTTTCGGGGTCTTCATTGAAGGGCAGTCTTACCAGAAATCGACCCTCGTGGGTTCTTTGCATCGTCTGGCAGAAATGTGTTTCACAATATTTCTCCGCTGAAGCATACTGCGATTTGTTCGCTTCCTCTAGCTTTCAGAACCTTTCAATTGTATTATTCAGGCGTTGCTCTTCTGTAAGAACTCCGCAGGTAACAGAAGCGGGATGGTCAGTGTCAACCTTGCCAGCCAAAACCCATCCAAGAAGCGTATTTTGCAAGACTGGCAATTCGATGCCTAGCTTTATTTGGCCAATGGATAGCATACTAATGTTCAGCACTTAACAGAAGATCGATGCGTTCCGTATGATGGAAGTTTGGATTAGCCAGCTTCAAATATTTCGGTATGGGCCACTGCAGTATGTTCAGTTCCATCGATGGCTGAGTACATATTATTTTGTCGGGTATATATGCCTCTAAGTGCGGGGTGTATGCATTTAATCGTGATTGCAATACAACGTTTACCCTTTTCTGGGCCCTTTGAGTAGCACCTCCAACCTTTTTAATAAACATAGTGTGAGGGCGAGAAGACAAACTCAGTTTCCTTACAATGCGTTCAATTATTAGATTGACTTGTGAACCGGGATCCAAGATGGCTCGGGACTCCATGCTCTTTCCGTTGCTGCTTATAAGCTTTACAACCACAGTACTCAGGAGTACATAACGAGCCGTCTTTTTGTTATGAAGAGTAACCAGAGATAATGAGGTGGTATCCTGACATTGTTTGCCTTCTGGTTTTTTATCACTGGAGGTCTTGAGTGCATCCATTTTCTGCTTAGATTTACTGCTTAAGTGTCATAGGCTGTTATGTTTTCTTGAGCATTCTTTACATCCTCGTGATGTACAGGCAGCAGCTCGATGGCCTTCCTTGAAGCAGTTAACCCCCTTGGTCAGGACTACTTTGAGCTTTCTTGGTGGAGTGAGCTTCAAAAATTCTGGGCAGCAATAGATCAGATGGATTTGATTGCAAATCAAGTACGACGATGTTGCCACTGCTGCAGCTGTAGCCTTTGTGGTTTTGGTCCGAGCCTCCTCAATGCCTTTGGTTTTGTTGACTAATAAAAACGCTTTCATTCGTTGCAGACTGCACGGATTTGTCAGTGATTGCTCATACAACGAATGAGTAGTAGTGTCTAGCTTCCTTATCGGGATCCCATCCATCAGAACTAAAGTTACTATTACTTGTATATTGAACTAAATATTTATTTTTTCGTTTCCAAAACCGTGAATTTATTGTATATAAATACATATGTACATTTCGTCCTTCACACTAGGACTTCATCAGTGTAACTGATGAAGTCCTAGTGTGAAGGACGAAATGTACATATGTATTTATATACAATAAATTCACGGTTTTGGAAACGAAAAAATAAATACTTAGTTCAATATACAAGTAATTTAAATAAACCGTTGAGATTATAAGGGTTGATTGAGAAATCGTTATAATGTTACTATTTTCTAGACTTCTATACATTCTTGAGTCGTGTCATGCAGTGACGTTATGGCTGCGGCTGATGGCTTATCGCTTGCACAAGATGATTGACCCAGTAGTTTGTTAATGAGGGCAGCAACTAATAACCTCCGATTATCGTATCTGTCATTGAGCATCTTCCATGCTGACGTGTAATTATCGTCCGATAATGCAAAATTCCCTAAAAGTTTTTCAGCTTCTCCTGTCAGGTTAGCCTCGAGGCAATTTGATATCGTTTGATTGTGCACCATCTGTACGGAAAGGTCATGGATCTGTCGCGATTGGAGATAGTCGCCATCAAATTTAGGGAGCGTAATTTTTGGAAGGTTTATTTCAGGACTTGAAGATGCTAACTGGGCTGGTGTGTGTGTGGTTTTCAGCTCTTTGAATTTAATTTCAAGTCGAATCAACCAATCTTGAGTGATCTCTTCAAGTTTTATGTGTTGATTGAGATTGTATCCAAATATCACTGGTTATCGGTGCACTCCAAAATTTCTTGATGATAGCCCTCTAGCTGTGTCCAATATTTGTTGATCGACTCCATTTTCAGCTTGTAGAACGGGCGAGGTTGTTCAGTTACATCTAGCCGAGTGAAGAATCGTCTTAGCGAGTCAGCTAGTGCCTTATGCCTTTGAATTAGCTTCAGGACCTCTTCATTGTCAATTGATAATGGCTTATTAGTCATTTTAGACTTACTAAGAGTATCAGCACAACCCATCTCAGTTGGTTCTTCGTGGGTGTCTTCAGCCGCATGGCTTAACGCCAGCAATTTTTGCTTGAAGTGGGCTTGGAAGTTTGCTTGCGTTGTCTCATATACTTGTGACTCACTCAAAAAATAATCGTGAGTCCTGGGCACATCCTTCAACGCTCAAATTTTGGAATACGTTTGCTCGAGGAAATCCCAGGATGCCTTAATTCTTCGAAGCCTCTCTTCAAGATAATTTGCCCTTTGCTTTCGGGCAGCGGGATCTTTTTTATAGTTCGCAATGATTGCATCGGTTTCAGTAGCTATATGCGTCTGTTCCTCAGCCCAGAGATCTATGTTGCTCGGAAATGGCATATCTCAAAACGATGGATTAACTCCTGCTACGATCCTGATCACGTCGGGGTCATCAAACTTGAGTCAGACCTCCTTTGCCTTGACTTGGTTCCGTATAGAATTAGGCCTTATGCCAAAGTCTATTACTCCACTGCATGTACTGGCGTAATGTAACTCGTGATTATTGGCCTTATGCTAACAATAACTTATCCTACAATAGTTCTTGTACTAGGACAAAATTGGTTTTAAATTTGCACAAGTGCATAAACTTGTACACAATAATTGCTGCGCAGATAATATAAAATTAAAACACACGCGTTGACTATTTGAATGCAAGTGAAGTTTGTTTGCGTATCAAGCCATTTTATACACTTAGCAGTGCATCGTGGATTTGCAATTCCCCCCCCCAATAACTTCAAGCACAACGAAATTCAAGTATTCTAAAAAAAGTAGATTAGGTTGCATCCGCATCTGAATCTTGTCCAGCGCGCATCGACAAGATATGAAGAAGCGCACTAGACAAAAGAAGCGTCAAATTGCAGCTCCTCGATGTACGTACAATTGCCTTTGAACAATATTATGTAAGAATTTTAAATTTTGAAGAATACATACACTTACTGTTTACAAAGTAATTTGATAAAACGAATTTATGATGATGAGCTTTATGTGGTTATATCTATGAGAATTGTGATGAATAGTTGCTGACCAAGATATCTGATGTTGATTCTCATAGATATGACTAGACATTGTAATTTGGTTACAGATAACACAATGGCGAGACAATAAAGTCATCGCTGAAGTTCTCGATGTAGAAGGCACAGACCTGCGAGCCTTAGTCATAGAGCATGCAGACGTGCCGAGTTTAAAAGAGCATATATTACGAGCTAAGCTTGGTAAGAATTTTGGAGGGCATCGTTTCTACTAAGAGAAGCTAATACAACTACCGGCGCTACAAAATTTAACAGTGACGTGAAGCTTGGTGAAGATCAGCGAGTTGTTTTGGGAAACCCGCAAACTTGGGACTGACATATAGTACTATACCTCATGGCATACCACGCAGCTTAGCATGCATCAACAGGGGAAACACCATCAAAACTTATGTTTGGGGAGGACGATCTCATTACCTGCTGATGTTAGATTCGGGGTCACTCCAACGGAATAACTATCAGCGATTCCGGGCTATGGTTTCAAAGTTGAGGCCTCATCTGGACAATGTACACGAATTGGCGCGAGGACGACTTCGGTTGAATATGGATCGAATGACGACAAGATACGTTCTGAAACCCCGGGAAAAAACTAAGAGTTTTTTCTTGGCGAAATTACACAACCAACTTCGAAATGTCCAGATGCTTTAACTGTATACCCTTTGAAGATAAGTTAATAAAAATTATATATTTTCAAGAAAAATTTCGTCCTCTGCATCTTTATTCTCGTCAAATTTCCTCTAAAATCGAAGGAAAAACAGTTACAAACGCAAGTATAATCAAAAACAAGAGAATCACAATCTTTTCGGATCATTTACAATTTTTGTCAGCTCATATTTCGTAGACGTTAAGGTTAAGGTAGGTATTGAAAAGTGGGTATTGTTTTGAAGGGAATTTAGTAAGCTTTAATTATGACCCCCTCAAATTTTTCGATGTGAGGTACCTTTTTCAAGATATGCGACAATAACTGAAAATGGTACCTCTGACTCTGCCCCCTACCCTCGCGATATCGGGAATTGAGATGATTTTACGAGGGCGGTTCAAAACAGTAAAAAAATTGCGAAAATGTTCTTTATTATTCAACATGTTCTCTTTTCAGCTCGATACACTTTTCCCAATGATGTTCAATAGCTTCGATACCCACTTTATAGTAGGAACCGTTAAAATCCTCAAAAAAGCTATTTACCGCAGACTCTACCTTTTCATTGTTGACAAATCATTTGCCGCCGATCCATTTTTTTCAAATTCGGAAAAAGAAAACAATCCGCGAGAGTCAGATTTGGCAAATAAGGTGCGTGAGGAAGCAATTCGAACTTCAACTCATTGATTTTAGCTATCGCAATGACGCACGTGCGGTCTGGTGCGTTGTCGTGATGAAACAATACCTACTTTCTTTTTTGTCAGATTGGGCCGTGTTTTCTTGATTTCATCACTCAAACACTGCAATAAGGCTGCAAAATATGCGCCGTTGATTGTTTTTTTTTTTTTTGACATAATCAATAAATATTAATTCCGCTCGCACCCCAGAAAACGGATGCCATGACCTTGCCAGCTGATTGAACTGTCTTTGCTTCTTTTGGAGCCGGTTCTCCCTTTTCAGTCCACTACTTTGACTGCTCCTTGGTCTCAGGTGTAAAATGACGGTTTCGTCCATGGTTATGAATCGATGCCGAAACTCAGTTTCATTGCTGCGAAACATAGTCAAACACTCGATGGAAACATCCTCACGTTGCTGTTTGTGCTCCATTGTGAGCAAACGCGGCACCCATCTTGCGCAGAGCTTTCTCATGTCCAAATTTTCGGTCAAAATACGATGCACAGCACTTTTTGAAATGCCTGCCGTGTCTTTTAGCATGCGCACTTTTAGTCGACCGTCATCCAATACCATTTTGTGGATTTTCTTCACATTTCTGACCCAGTGACCTCATCTTGCGGTGTTCATCTTGGCAGCTCGTACAACCTCGCTCAAACTCAGCTAGCCGATATTTGACCGTTGTAAATGAAGGAGCAAACTTCCCCAGAGTAGAATCGAACTCGGCTCTGATATCGGTTGGAATTAGAGCTTTCAAATGAAAGTAATGTATCACATAACGATGCCCGATTTTTTCCATATTTACAAATTCACCAAGAGCGTTCACTCTAGATGTCTGTAAAAAAATAATAATAAACGTACCGTTATGAATTTTTCATATTAAGTTGTTGAAAGGTGATATTGTCGATCGCAGTAATTGTTTTTTTTTAACTAGAAGTATTCATAAGTCAGGTCGGGTACTTTTGGGACTACCCTCGTATTAGGCGCAACTTATGTGACTTTATTCTACACATCAGTGAAAGGTTTGGCATAGCATAATTACTTCAGCAAAACTACGAATTTCACTGGACTAAAAGAATGATAATGGTCCTCTTCCACTGAAAATATTTCAAAAATTTCTTCGATACCCAAATATTTAAGAGATCATCACTTCTTATCTACGAATCATTTTTGATGTCTGCAGCTGATAAATTTTGAAGAAAAACTGGTTTGACACACAAACGGATGGGTAGACAAAACCAATTCCAATACGGTTTTATAGGTAGTGCAAAACTCTTAAAACGCGTTTAAACTCCTAATTGAACTTTTTTACGAAGGACAATTTTTCTAGCATGTTGTTTCGTAATAAAGAAGACAAATTTGAATCTAGTCCCTCATTTTGAATTTTACGATCCACATTACATGCTTGATATATTGTTCACCATTTTAATTATTTTGCATTGAATCCTGCACGGAGAATTTCAATTTTCGCATCACATATAGTGGTCACACATTTATGAGGCACTTGATGGTTTAATAAATGGTCAAGTCTTGAACCTACAATGCATTCTACATATCATTCTAAGTCGAATACCAAGACGAACGCCTATCAAATATTAAGGACTTGATAGCATCCGAATTGGTCAATGTGAAGGATCATTGTCGTCATGAAAGTCAACGAGAGCATGCGATGAGGTCAACTTCCCTTCCTCTGTTGTTGGGGTGACAACATCCGGGCCTCATGTTGGTCAGTTTCTTGTTGCTGCTGTTACACTGTTTAACTCTCTGTCTCTCAATAATTGGTTACACTTGAAAGGTTTCATCGTGTTGGCACTGCTGATACTGGTTATAGTAAATGAACTGAATAATTTAACCCGACGCAAATGGTTATAAAGAAAATTTTCGAATCTAGTTTCATATTGAATTTTCAGATAAGTAGCGGGATTGCCAATAGAATACAAAGTTTTTATTGCGCCATTTTAAATTCATTTATTCAAACAGCTTGAATTTAAACCAAAAAGAAATCTCATCTCATATTCTTACTGTATTTTGGTCACAAAATGGTTAATTTATCGAAAAGAGCAAAACAAGAACAATTTTCCACGTGAGCTTAAAAAAGGAAACTCATACCGACGTTGCGGTTGGTTGCCCAAAACCACTTCTCTGTCGCATCAAAGCCTGCTTTACTTTTCTTCTTCTCTTTGAAAATCCCCAGCCACACGTTTTCGGCATTATAAATGGTCAATGCTGGAGGACTCACTTGCAGATCCGGACAGGTGAATACGAAATTAGTTCCCACGATCGTAAAAAAAACACCGAATACACCTTGCACACATTCGCTCTTTTTATGCCCATCTTTCCATACGTGGCATGGATGGTAACATAACGTTAGCAAGTGTACGAGTATGTACATCGTGACAATAAATGCGATACGCTCGGCGATTTTCTTCGAGAAATTTTTCTTATTCATTTTCTTATATAAAGATGCGAACAATTAACTCAACACTTTTATCGGACGTATCTTTGATGATTTGTTGTTCAGCGGTAAGTGTTGATACGATACAAAAGAAATTGATGCGTTAGTGTAAACCTTAACGCGAAAAAGTAAAGCGGAAGAGAATGGTTTGGTGCGTTTACTCTGTAGGTTTCATTAAAAAAGGGTGGTCTCTAGTATGATGAGTTGAAGGGTAAACCTGGTTATGTAGCCAAGAGGCTAGTTGGCAATTATCTTGAAAATTGGTCTAGTTATGCTTTGGGTGGCCATGTGTAATTGGATAGTTTCCTTGCGATTATAAACGAGCGGTGTTTGTAGGGTGAACTCCATTTAATTAGAAGAAGATAACATTTCTTAGATGTAAATGAGCACTTTAAGATTAACTCATTTGCATTGGTATGAATTCGTGAGAACGCGTTAATATTATTTTGCCAGGTTTCAGGGGACGGTAATTTGAAGTGATGTTAGTTAACGCTTTATTTGGTTTGTATTGTTTAGAATATGATGAGACTTACAAGATGCTTCTGAATAAGAAAGATGGAACAGCTTGAATAAGCTTACCTCATTTGAAAATAAATTTAAATATCATAAACTTATAATATGGTTTGATAGTTATTACTTTTTCAAATATATTTTAAAATATATTTTTTATGACAAATTGTGCATATATAATCATTTTTAATTACCTATTATTTGAAAATTATCTAGGAATAACATCAATTAGATCACACAGCGTAAAATGTTGGAGCACTTGTACCTTATATGAAGTCATCGACGGAAATAAGCAAAATTAGAAAGAAATGGAAACCAACTCAAAAATGCCATGAAACATGAAATAGATTTCCAGGAATTGGTGCCAAATCAGTTTTGCCCTGTTTATTTCATGGCGGTGAACAATTAACTAATTTTATATCAAAGCAATAAATGTACTACTTATTCCAGGAAATTTGTTTCATGCTTTTAAAAGAATTTTGAAGTCGTTGTTCATGTTTTTTCTAATTTTTTTCGTCCATTTTTCAAACTAAATTTATATCAAGTTGTATGAGTGACGAGTTCCTTTTAAGTAAGAAGCTTAATTAATAAGGCTTCAGAAAGAAAAGAACCTGTAGCCAATGTAAAATAGTACAGGTGATTTGGAAATTGAGGCGTTTGGTCTTCTTTCAATGCGATTTTAGCGTATGCTTGAAATGTTTCGGAGCGCACCGAAATATTTGACGCATACGCTAAAATCAGGGACAATTAATGGATTTTGTTACCATAGATTTGCTCATGATTTAGTTAGTAAAGCAATTAATGAAATCCCCGAAATGTTTTGAAAGCGCCCTAGCATAATCTTTTTTTATTAAAAACAACATTTCTTCTTCTTTTCCAGTTTTGAAATAAAAATTTGTTTTCGCAATAACCGCTTAACTTTTGATTCGTTATTTTATTCCACTTAATTTAATTCGAATGGATACCAGCCTAAACTCTGATACGAGTGGCTTCAACCTGCATAACTTCTAGCAATCTCTTTGATATGTTCCTACACACCACGATTTTTTTCAATTATTGCCTTGAGGGAAATTATTCTCCGGAGACCCCACCCCCAACTGACTTTTAGAGGTCGACCTCTGCTGATTGCCGATCTAGAAATTCTGAACTGATTGGCTAGATTCTTTAAATCATCATCATTAGAGCTGCTAACCAACTCAACGAACCATTCTTGAATTTTGTCTAGAAATATTGAAATAACATTCAGTGGTGACATTCGTGCAATAAATGTTTGACGGGTTGAAAAGTTGCATCCCGTTCAGCCGCCAAACGATGAGCCTCTTTGAAAATCTTTGCATATGCAAATAAGAAGCAATAGCACCTCACCATGCCCTAAACCATGGATGGCATTCTGGCAAACTCTACATAAAAAGTACTGTCCATTAACCATGACTTAGCACTACTGCTACTTAGCACTGCGATTAAGGTCTTACTGTCGAAAATTAATTGATACCCCGTAATATACCGGGTATCCTGTAACACCAATAGTTTACCATTCAAGTGCCTAACTTCTTCAGGAATTGATATTTCTTCTACGTTTTTTGGCTCCTGCCAAGGACTGGCTTTGTGTCGAACACGCTATAGCTTAGCAGCCTGTGTTTGCCTCGCCGGAGTTAAACAGGGCAGCTAAGATTGCAATTAACACGGGCTTGCGAACCAGTTGGCATGGCAGAATTAGCTAACAACTTAGCTTGTTCCTTTAGCTGATTGTTTGCTTCAGTTGCTGGCTTTTTATTCGCAAGAATATTGTAATTATGTTCTTTAGGCATAACTTTTATAATGTGTTTCCCTTCCATCACTTTCAACTGCAATTACACAAATTTTACGAATTACTGATTTGCTTAGGCTACAAAGGAAACGTTTTCCTACTTTTATTTTTGCGAATGAAATGATGATCGTACCTATCGATAAATAATTTTTTATTCCCGTTATTAGACTGAACTACCGATGGTAGATATCATGGAGGAGCAAAATGCTCTCTATAATTATATTTGGATTGGATTTACTTGAAGAAACTCGTTCATCCTTTAATCCCAGAAAACTGTTTCTCTTATTAAAATTAAATCTTTGAACTTTGGTGTTTGCTTCTATAGATTTTGTTTTATGGATTTTGGGTATGTAGATTGTGTCAATTGTTATTTTGTACATTTGGATTTTAAGATTTTGGATTTTTTCTAAATTTTTGGATTATGGGTTGTGGGATTTTGTTCTAATAGATTTCATGGTGTTCCCGTGAAATTATGTTCAGCCAGGTGTACTTGTAATTTTGAATAATAAGTTGACACAAGATATCGCTGAATTCCACAAGATCATTTCAGAGCTGGATACGGAGATTCTCGCGCAAGTAAAAAATATTGTGGAGAGTCCTTCCTCCGACGGTAAATGCCAGGCTCTCAAAGATCGTCTACTACTGTGCGAAGGGCAAGAAAATAAGAAATAATTACCGGGTTTCTCACTTGACGGTCAGCGTCTATTTCAACTCTTCCGGACGATGTGTTCCAAAGCCACAGGAAAGTCTCCGGACAGTGGTTCCGATTCGTGTAGTTAGAGAGACTATTGGTCGATGTAAGAGCTCTGATTATCGCCGCGAATTCTACTGATTTGACACGCTCATAACATCGTCAAAGTCAAGGCAGCTCCCTTGGAAATAGAGATCTAATCTATAAAAGAGAATCCTCAAAACAAAGTTTTAAAGAACAAAAGGAATGGCTCTCATATCTGATATCTGGCGCTCTCAGCGGCTGCCTTTTATGAATTACTAAGCCTTGTAACGTAATTTCCGTAAGCCTCCACGTAGCTTCCATTATCACCGTGCCCCTGATCAACACTAAAATCTGCCGGACTGTGTTCTCCACAATTAAATAGGCAACCTAAGTAGTGCCACTTTCATAAAAATGTTGGCAAAGCAGCGTTTAAATGTCAGCTGCCGTATGATTTTAAATGCAAAGCCACTTTAAAACCCGTGTATCGACGTATTTTTGAGCGGCATTAGAAAGCATTTCTTTTCCAAGCTTTATCTTGATCAGGGACAAAATTAATAAGCTGCATTTTCTTAACGATAGCGGGATTGAATTGTCAGGTCTTCTTAAGAAACAAAGCTGCAGCAACATGCTAACGGATTACAAGTTTTTTGTTGCCAAAGGTTCGCAAATTGCTATATACGGCAGAAAATTCTAGCGATGGACATCGCCCTCAGTCACACTTTATTCTGGAAATTCTGCATTGCTGACGTAGCAAAGTTAATATTAGGAGCCGATTTTCTAAAAAAGTTGGAACTTTCGTGGACATTCGAAATCGCCAGATTGCAAACCCATCATCAAAGTCGACAGCGAGCAACCTCTGTGGTAGGAGAATCGCGTTTCCACAAATTATTAAAAGCATTATTGTTGTTAACCAACAATTCACAGCAACCTCAACTTCTGCAGCTTGCTTCATAACACCGCAATGTTTAGTTGGAATTGGGACTAGCCCAAAGTTTTCATTCTCACCTGAGACCTCTGCTACAGTATATATAACACAAAGCAATTTTGATGCCGAATGGATGATAAAAACTGTAGGCTCATCAAAACTTTCATCTAACAGTTGGAGGTCTTCATTTGTGGTAGATATAACAAAAACACAACTGCGATGAAACCTGGCACCCCCTGCTATCTATGTACCCCCGTTACAACTATTTCTTTCGAGATTAGAATACAACACCTCAGTTGAATACATCATCACTCATATCAAATATAGGCTGAACTTTATTTCTGAGTTACTCCAGTGCAATGATGTACCTGATGAAATGATGGACAGATATATTGCGTCCTTCAAAATTACAGTTTCTGCCAATCTACGAGGGTCATTTGAAATGTTTCCGGCCTTCCCGGCAAAATTTAATTGTACCTTCAAGTTTTCATGCCAACCAATAGAAGGCCTTTACTTATGTATGCTATAAAAATTTCAAGTCATTCTGATCAGTACAAAACACACGGTACCCTTCCAAAGTAGACAGGTAACAATGGATAAAATTGGGTATCGTGCAGTGATAAAGTACCTCTATTTGAAAGGGATAAAGACTCAGGAAGTGAAAAAAGAGTTAGACTCCGTGCAAAGCAAATCGCCCCCTCATTCACAACCGTGAAACAATGGGTGGCCGAGTTCAAACGCGGTCGCACAAGCATTTTTGGCGATGAACATTCTGGATGTCCAAAAACCGTTATTGTTTCAACGGATGATATCGTCAGTTTAGTGCACGCTGCCGTGATGTAAGATCACGACTAACATAAAGGATATTACTGAGGCTTATGATATATCAATGGAATGGGTGCATAAGATTTTACATGAAGATTTATGCATCAAAAAATTATCCGCGCGATGGGTGACGCATTTGTTGACGATCGACCAAAAGCGCATACGGATGGACGTGTCGCGCGAGACTCTTTAGCTGCTCAAAAAGAATCCTACCGAGTTTCTGCACCGATTAAATACTGTCGATGAAACCTGGGCCCATCACCATACTCCGGAGACTAAACAACAGTCAATGCATTGGACTGTGATGGAGGAACCAGCTCCGAAGAAGGCGAAGGTCGTTCTTTCTACCAGAAAAGTGATAGCGACAGTTGTATGAGACAACCATGGAGTAATTATGGTTGATTACCTTCAAAAAAGTAAAACCATTAACCGACCCTATTACGCTGCGTTGCTGGACTAATTGAAGACGGAACTCAAGAAGAAGCGACTACTCTCGGCGAGGAAGAAAGTGCTGTTTCATCAAGACAACGCGCGAGTCCACAGATGCATGACCACAATAGTGAAATTGGACGAATTTAAGTTCGAATTTCTCTAACACCCACCCTACTGACCAGACCTGGCTCCGAGTGACTTTTTTAGTTTCCCAACTTGAGAAAATTTCTGAGTAGAAAAAAATATGGGTCAAATACCGAGGTTGAAGAGGTAGTAAAACTGTATTTTTCAGGTTTACCTAAAGAATTTTTTTTCTGATGGCCTGAAGGGTTGGGAAAGGCGTTTGACCAAATGCATTGACTAGCATGGAGACTATGTCGAGAAATAAATTTTTTTTTGGCTTGAATTATGTGATTTTCTTTAAAAGGCCGGAAACTTTTCAAGGAAGACAAGCAATTTTGGCCTCCTGGTGTATTCGTCAAAAGGTTCTTTCCAAATCTTAAGTGGAACAATACTATGTCCTTTTGCACCAGAAGAAATAATTCTTAGGGCTTATAATTAATTTCAACACGAATTACTTAAACTATCGAATCTGACTTACTATAACCAAAATGCTCGTGTTCTGAGGATTAAAACTGCTGAACTTCGCTTTTCTTTCATTTTTTTTTCATACCCTGTCATCTGCTTAATAGAAACATGGCTGACAGATGACATTAATATTGTAATAGCGAACCTTTCCGAATCATTTGATCTTCCGTCAAGATAGAGACCGTAATGCTACTAGTAAGTCTGACAGTGGAAACACTCTAGTAAAATTTGTGATGTTCTCCTATGCATACGTCTGTTGAGTGTATAATTGTGCTAGTCTCTCTAACCGATTTTCTTTCCAGTACATTCCTTGTAACGTCCCTGTTACTTTTTGTGCACATTTCTTTGCAGAATTCTTGAGATACATTAATACTCACTTCTCACCTTCGCTTACACTGTTCTGTGGTGATTTCAATTTGCCCCCCTCTCCAAACATTCTGCCAGTAGTGTATCATTTGCTCTTCCTGGTTTTATTTTCCTCTGTTATTTCACTCAATTCAATGATATTCCTGTTTCCAATTACAAAGTACTTGATTTTGTTCTTTCCAACTTGCCACCTTCTTTTCTGACTGCATCTGCGGCGCTTTCAATCTTTATAAATCCAGATTCCTACCATCCACCACTCTCTATTGAACTTGCTATCACATCTTTTTGGTCCTTGAGGAATTTTTCATCTCCTCGTTTTAATTTTTTAAAAGCTGATCTATCGAGTACGGAAGCTAACTTTAATACCGAGAATTGGTATTTCTTCTTCAGCAACCTCCACATTGAAGATTCTGTTGATAAGCTCTATCTGTTTCTTTCATCCTTCATCTCACAATTAAGTCCTGTACTTCCATCCAGGAGGCCTAAAGAGGCTTCTTAATTTAATTCAGACCATAGTACATTCACCTAGTACCCACACCTTCCATTTACCCTGTGTTGAACACCCAAGAGCCGGTCAGCTGATCCGGGGCACGTCAGCTGAGCCCAGGCCTGGTGCGTTCAAGAAACAAAGCAGAAAGCAAATAAAATTTCCGACGCACGCGCTCTTTTACGCATTTCAGAACATGGGAGTGATGCCAGATCCTAATAAAAAACTAAAAGATTACATGGAACGAATTTGCTTTTTTTGCAAAGTTATTGATTTTTTGAAATTGGTAATCCTGAAATCTCTCATCGAAGCATATATTTATATTCGCGCCAATCCTTGCGTCAGCATTTACCTACGTACCTACTACCGAAGTATTATGGCTCACTGTTCGGATTTTTCTGGAGGGTTGATTGAGTGTGGATACTATATGAGTATACTATGATTCAGACGTTGCTATTGCAATTAAAGCAAAATATGCTGGCCGGAGAAAATTCTTCCAAGTGATCCGACTAAATTCAAAGAGCGTCATGCCACATTCAAGAAAATTAAGTTAACCACATTGAAACTTCATTTATGTCGAATCAAACTCGTGCATTCTGGTGGTATGTAAAATCTTCAAAGAGCCCTCAACGTGTCCCGGATAATTTCAGTCTTGATGGCATGACATCGTCTCCTCATCAACAATCCTGTGAATTTTTCGCTTCTTTTATATCTTCCTGTTTCAGCAGTGCTGAGCCATCTTCTTTCTTCAACCAATCTTTTCGTTTTTTTCCTCTACTACTTTTCGTACAAATTCCTTGCAGGTTTAACTGCTCTGAAAAAATCTTGACAACAGTATCGGTGGGGGATCTAGCGGCATTCTAAATTTTCTAGGTAAATCTTTATCTTCTTCGCTTTGTGTTCCCCTTCTCTTATTTTCAATTTGAGTTTATCCTGTGGAGTTTTCCCCTTCCAATGGAAAATTGCTGACATTGTTCCTATATGCAAATTTGGTGACTCCAATGTCATCTTAAAATATCGTCCTGTTTTCTACCTTCCTTGTCCTGGTAGAACCCTTGTTTTTTCATCCTTATCATATCAACAGCATCGTTTTGTCAGAGGCAGATCTACCCTCACAAACTTACCTTCTTTCACCAACCATATTGCCGCAGGCCTCGACCAGTAACAAAAAATTGAAGCATTTTTTTACGGATCTCTCTAAAACTTTTGATTCAGTAACTCTTTCCCTCTTTCATATGGGCAACTTTTAGGGTTCAGTATTATTGTTCGTCTCTAATCCTGGCTTCCCTCATTCTTTCATTCTCCCTTACTAGGGCTACTTTACCACAGCCTCTTAAAGCTTTTGAAACTTTCATGAAAAATCAAGTTTATAAATACAATTCTTAATTTTTGACATAATTGGACTGCAATGTCTCTTTTTAATTTCATGCCTACTTTGAAATATGTATAAAGTTGTACTTCTTTTGCTTCTTCGTAGCACTACTGCCCTTCTCGGGCCTTCACTCCCAGCAAATTTTGCCTCCAACTGTCTCGGTCAATTGACCGAGTCCTCCAATTTTGAAATCCGAGCAGCGATGAACTGTCTTCATGGACTGAGTCAGACCAGCGTCCCCTCGGTTTCTCCACTGGTCACTGGTTCAGTCCTCCCAACGGATAACTTTTTGGATATCCGTTGTTCGTCCATAGGATTTATATGGACTGCACATCGCAGCTTCCACAGTGTTACAATCGTTGAGACATTCGGCTCGTCAAAAATTTCATACAGCTCATGGTTGTATCGAGTTCGCCAATGGACCCCATCTAGTTTCGCTCCGATTATTCGCCTCAGGACCCAGGGGTTTAATATGATTGCGGATGCTTGGGTTGGGGCCCATGTTTAACAGCCATACCATAACACAGGTCTTATCACAGATTTGTATCTTTGGAGCTTTGTTTTTCTACGCATGTAGCTGGTTTTCAAGATCGTTAAAGGGATCTATCCTTGGTCCCGACCTTTGGAACGTGTCTCACGACGGCTATGCGGATGATGTTGCGGCTCTAGTCGCTAGACGCACCGTTGACCAGGCGCAACTTAGGCTAGGTATGCTAATGCGTCGAATGAGGGAGTGGGTGGCTGCTCACGGGCTCAGTTTAGCACTGGCGAAAACCGAAGTGGTTATCTTGACAAAAAAGAGAATCCCTACAGTAAGATGATCAGTATTGGAGACATACGAATCGAATCGAAGCCATCGGTGAAGTACTTGGGGCTACTGATCGGCTCGAAAATGAGTTTCTCTTAGCAACTCAGGGCAACGGCTGAGAAAGCTGCTTCGGGAATATCGGCTCAGAGTCGACTTATGGCCAACGTAGGGGGACGCCTCTTGATGAGTGCTGTAGGGTCAGTGCTATTGTACGGAGCAGAAGTATGGGGCAACGCTCATAGCAAGGAGGTATACTGAAAACTTTTGGCACAGGTACAGAGGAGAGGAGCACTGAGAATTGCATCTTCGTATCTGGCAGTCTCTGACTCGGTGGTGAGAGTTATTGCAGGCGTTATACCTGTCGCCTTCTTTGCTGGAGAGTGCCGCACTATTTACCTGCGCCGACACGAGAATGCGAGGGAGATGGTTGTCCGGGAGGAGAGACAGCGCTCGCTCAGCGATTGGCAGCAGTCTTAGGTGAATTACACGAAGGGAAGTTGGACTACGCGCCTCATCCTGAATGTGAAACCGTGGCTAAGTTGAAGGCATGGTGAGACTGATTTCTATCTGACCCAGCTTTTGAGCGGGCATGGATGTTTTCAGTCTTACCTGCATATTCAGCAATAAAGATTTTAAATTTTAATGCAAGACTACCCAAGTACGAGTGAAGCAGCATCTTACAGCATGGCTCAGCTAAATTGCCAAGGAAAATTTCCTGTCTTTAGAATATTGCATAATTGCATTATAAAACATCTATATTACTCTCAAGGTCATTTGCGCTGATCTAATATGCATCCACATGGAACTCCTGAGCTAAGCCGACATGGGACCTACAAGTACAAGAGCTTTCTAATGTGAACGACCGATTATCCGAGGCGCCATGAATATATCGATTTCTGGGGTTTTGGAACGATTTGAGAATTTAATACAACTGACATACATACGACTGCGCAAAAAAGTCTATCCGCACTAGCAATTGTGCAACGTCCTCTAACTTACGGCAACATTGGAATTCGGAGAAAACTATTACACGGGAAATCGCTTCACTCACAGAGTTGGTTGTGGTGCACAAATAGCCCTCAGGAATACTGTAACCGCACTCAGTAGCACACACGAAAAATCAATTTTTCGAACGAAAACTTAATTGCGCAACCGCCCGGACGTAAACAAACATTTACTACTGTCATCGCCTGACAGTGGCCAAGGTAAGTTAAATGGAAAAGGATCATGCATTAGATCCACACTAATTCCGGAAAAGCTTCATAGTGGAATCCATTGAATGGGAATACCCGGAATCGGCATGGAATGCGAATGGGGCCTTTTCAGAATATCTTATGTGGCTTTTGAGGGACTACATGAAGGCCCCAAGCCTGCTTTATGATACGATGCATGGTCGACGAAACATGGAAGTTACATTGGATATTACTTAAGGGTCCATCCTTGGTCCAGACCTGAAAGATAATGAGTGCTGTATTGAAGATTGTCTATCGTTTATTGGTGCCTTTGAATAAAACGTTAAACAGTGAAAATAGAGAATATCCTGAAACCCTCACTAAGCCATCATTTTCTAGGGTATTGTACTATGTTACAAAACTGTATTGAAATCAGGAGCTGTTTGTCTATCTGCCTATCCATTCGTCCATATATCACAGAATTTTACTTCAAAACTAAGTAGCTGTAGATATCAATTTCGGTAGGTATATTATATTGTAAGTGATTGCTTCTTGAAAGTTTGGGCATCAATTTACAAAGCTTCTCCCCGTACATAGAAGTGACCATTAAAAATTGTTGGTCATGTGGGGTATTTTACGTCACCAACCCTACCGGGAGGCGTGCATTACCTTGTATTCTGACTGCAAACATTGCATTGTAGAGTCGACAAAATACATATGTATTAAGTAAAAGCGTACAGTAATACATGATATGAAATACTGATGAAATTTTCAAAAATGCTGAATAACAAATGAAGGATGGCATTCAATCAGAAATAAGAGGTAATTTGGTGATTTTTGTTTTTAATCAATTGAAGAAATATTTACCTAACCTTTAAGTTATTCACACGATTTTCATGACGAAATTGGTTGCCCACTTAATTAACTTTGTAAAATATGATACAGATCATAATATAGAGGCGATTCTTTTTATTAGTCTTTGTTCGAACAATTAGTCTAGATATTTATCCAAGAGTATCCTTCAATACCTCTTTCATTACGAAATTTGGTAATTAAATGCTACTCTAAATCATAGTGAGATAACTCCAACTTAACAAAAACTAACTCCTGAAAGAAATAATCAACATTATTGCTCGCCGCCAAATAATTACCCTCTGTTCACCTCACCACTATAATTTTCCGGTGAAATATGAGAAGGTACTTAGCGTTCTTCATTTATCAGTCAAATAAATTTAATTGGTTAACTGAAAACCTTGTTTGCGTCGAATGAAGTAAAGTACAATCAGCAATGAGCAATTTTCGCCATAGCGGAATGTAAAAATACCAAAGTCTATCAAAAATCATAGAAATCGTAAAATATACTCTCGTTAACACTTTACCATTTTTATTGGACCAAAACATACTTGAAATTAAATAATACGTTTTCCAATTAAACTGAACTCTATTGTTAGGAATTTAATCAACTTTTCTCCATAGACTAGTCTCTGTATGCATCAATTGCCACTGTATGTGCTGAAATAAAAGAAAATCAGTTTTTTCTTCGCTGTTGCGCTACTGATTAACTTTGAAATCGATTTGAGTAGAGTTTGAAAGGTACAACAATAACTCGATGGATGGAAAAGAGGTCTGTGAAGGTGAAAACGCGCTCGTACTGGGAAATTGTGATCTCAAAAATCAACTTGAAGATCATTGATCATGTATCAAACTAATCGTCTATCGATAAGGTAAGCTAAGCGTAGATAATTGCCTTTCTAAAAATATTGTAATCGTAGTTTCTTCACAGGCCCTAGTGTTACAAGCTGAACATACACATGAACGTAATTATTAAAGCACACAACACATACTCTCGCATGATTGAAGGAACCGCCAAAAATTTGAACTACAACTCCAATCATGCTTGATCGATCAAACGTTGATGAAAAAAATGTTGGTCGGGATTACGTAGTGCTCGCTTTGAAGGTAATTTATAGAGGTAAATAGGTGGAAATGTATTTAAAAAGAAGGTTCGAAAGAATTATCCAATATTGCGTGTGTGTTGAATGGTACAATTTTTTTCCTTGTAGCAGTACAAGACATACTACTTTCAAATTGTATTTTCGTGGGTTCGGTGCGCATTCAGTCGAATTTCTAAGGGAAATGTATTTTGAACAATAATTGTCTGCTAGATTTAGCTTCCTTCTGTTCATGTGAAATTTAATAGAAGATAATTTGCACTGGTAATTATTAATTTTCTACGAAAATGAAATCCATGTCCACGGATGTAGGTTATTTTTAGAAAATATGGATTTGTGGATAAATGAATTGTTCCTTTGCAATTGCGATTGAGCATGAAATAATTATTCTGTAGCTTCAATTTGTTAAGTAAGTAGTTTTGGGTCATACATGTATGCAACAAATAATTTGATATGAGTTCAAGGTTTCTAGGAATAAGCGATCAAATATGCTGTGGATTTAGATTGTTTCAACGATTCAAATGCGTTGAGCGACACAGTAGATGTTTTTGTTAGTAGAAACGTTTGTCACATTAGGAGTTTTTACCAACACAATTGGATTGCTTCTCCTCAAGATTAGCATGTAGCGTTCTTATTAATCCACGCCTTCGGCAAAGTATGTACTCGTACAGACTCAAAAAAATATTTCTGGAAATTCCTGCTAAATATATGTTTCCACGTTTTTTTGGTAATTATTTAGTTTAGGTGCCATACTCCCGATTTTTTTTGAGATTTCAGTATATTATACAGTTTTTCATGCTGAAAAAGAATATATAAATATATATACATATGTTGGGCACGGAAAACATTCCTTTACATAGTTTTTAAGGTTTGAAAATTGGGAAATGTACACTATCGTGAAAAGTTGGTATTTTGCACATACTTGATGTTGTAGAGAATTGACAGTAGGGTGTGGGGGGTGTTAAAAATTTAGAACATCGTTTTAACAGCCCCCCCCCTCCACTCTCAATCCTCTCCAACATTAAATATAACAAGTTACGACTGATATAATAACACAAATTAATTTCTAACCAATAACTATTTATTTATTCGTGCAAATAATTATCAATTTCAATTGGATACATTCGTGACATTTCTTCTATACATGCTTCAATTTCTATTTTAAAATCTAATACACGTTATTATCTAAATTTTCAACCATGAAAAAGTATGTGAAGGAATGATTTCCACGCCCTATATATATATATATATATATATATATATATATATATATATATATATATATATATATATATATATATATATATATATATATATATATATGAAATTAATCAGCATAATTTTCTCTACAACATACTGAAATTTCAAAAAAATTGGGAGTATGGCACCTAAACTAAATAATAACCTTTTTTTCTGTAAAATAGAAGACTGTTAGAGACTTTGATCTCACTACATCCTCTTTTGTGAAATCGCGAAAAATGTGCTTAATAGTTGCTTTAACCCTGATTTTATTTTATCACATGTCGGCGAATGACTTATTTCTGCGAAAATACTATAATCTATTTCATAGTTTCAAACTGTACTGACTTTTGGTATATAGAATGAAACCGTTACTACCATTGATATTTAATTCCTTTATTATCCTCCATTTATGAAAATGGATCGCACAAGCTAGAAACAATGCGTTGAACAGCGATAATACAAAACAGAAAGAAAAAAGAAAACCGACTTCAAATTGCACAATAACGATGAAATAAAATTAGTGGGAGCTACGCCAAATCAGTTTCAACTACAAAATAACCGACATGTGATAAATATTAATAAAACAGTGAAAAACTGATATTGCACTACTTCCATGAAATTCATTTCACCCTTTTTAAGCCATTTTGAAGTTGATTTGCTTTTTTTTCTAATTTTCTTTTTATAGCGCCCTTTTTAGAGGCAAAGTTTTTCATTTAAACTCTATTAAAGCTCAGTTTCTTGACTAAATTGTACCATGATCCTCGTTATTAGCTATGAAAATCGTGCCATCAAATCCATACACTATATAAAACGCGCGCAAGCATTTCACATGAACGTTCATTACAATTTAATTTCTCGATTGCAATGCACTATGCTGCTAATATCCATTTCGAAACATGCTGTCTTGCATATGGCACCTCAATTATGAAAATCTACAATTATACCGAAAAATTACCACAAAAACTGGAAGTTTTTTGTTTTGCCAGTAAATATCTTTTAATCAACCGTTTTGTTTATTTGATATCTACAGGCCAATTCTCTTTTTTCTAGAAAAGCCGTCGGGCCTCACTTTGTTGTGTGAGCAGACGCGTTTAGACTTTTCTAAACTTCCTGTATCCTTCAAATGGGCCTTGACAGAAAGTCAAGCCCGATTCTTGGCTTATAGTCTGTCATTCGACCCGACGGTATTTCACCAGAGACCTTTGGCTTACGGGGTGAGCAATCTAACTACTAGACTAAGCTGACTCGTATTCAACTCAGGGTTGACTAATTTAACAGATTTCTAATTACATTCTTCTTCTTCTTATTCGTAGGGCTAAAGTCTCTCTCGGGCCTTTGCCTCCTGAAAAAAGTGTCTTGAACTGTCTCGGCCCATCGACCGCGTCCTCAAAATTCGAAACCCGAGCAGTCGCCCTTCAGTTCTCCCAGCCAATACTAATTTGGTAGCCAGTGTTCGTCCATACGATTCGAATGTCCAGCCCATTGCACACTTCGCAGTCTTACAATCATTGAGATCTCCGGCTCGTCAACAATTTCTACAGCTCATGGTTGTACAGGTTGTATTCTTAGAATTTTGTTTTCCTGTGTATGCAGTTGATCTACAAAGAATAAAATATTTTATTTGGAGCTGTACTATCGGCGTATTTCGTCTCTTTCATTACTGGTTTTCGTTATTTTGGCACCTGAATGTAGGAATTTGCTCACATTTTCCCTGGGCTGCGTCATGACGTTTGTTTCATTATCATTGATTTGTAGCCATACTAATTTTGCTTTGCTGTCGAGTTTAAAGAAAAGCTCTTTGGCAGTTGTTAACGGCCGTGACAAAATATTGATGCTGTCTGCATAGGCCACATTGAATCAAGATAATGAGATCCTCTAACTATCTCCAAGCAAAGGCCGAAAAGGGCTGTAGTGCTAAGGCAAAAACCATAGGCTATCACTTGGTTCGACTTGTTTAATACTTTTGTAGCGACAAATAACCTTCTTATAACATATTCCAGAGTAAAATTAAATAGCAATGGGGCCAGCCCATCTCCCTGCTTTAGTCCGATATTTGTGTCAAAGGCGTCGGTGAGTTCATCATCGTCATTTTGATACGATGGACCAATTTGGCTGGGATGCCAACGCAAAGCATTATTTGGTACAATACGTTACGATCTTTACTGTCGTAAATCAAATAATTTCCTGTACGTCTATATTGACCTCTCAGCATTTATCAACTACCTGCTTGAGTGTAAGCAATTTTTTTGTCGTCGGTCTATCTGTTCTAAAACCACCTGGATACTCCCCGTTTAAATTGTTGGCATCTGATTTGACTTCATTTTACAGTCTTTGAAAATATTTTGTACGCCGTACAAAGTAGTGATATGCCCCTATAGTTTTCGCACTGAAGCTTGCCAACCTTTTTATGGGTAGGGAGTACAATTGATTAGCTCTACTCGTTTAGAATATGTTCTTGTTGCCAAATGCATTAGATGACTGTATGGATGGCTTTCTGAACACCGCTACCATCATATTTAATAAGCTCTACTGCAATCTCATCGTGGCCCAGCGCTTAATTATTCTTTAGGCCTTAATGGTCAAACAACCTTTAATCAGAGTTGGTCGGAGCAATAGAAGCTCTCCGGAAATATGTCTGAAGGATTAAGAAGGTTCTTGAACTATGATGCCCATCTTTCTTTAATCCTTTTTCCATCAGCGAATATGTTGTCGATAGAATCACGGCAGAGCATATTCTTGGGCTAGTATCTCGTTTAAATGTTGACCGCGACTACGCCGTAAATGATGCATCCTGAAGGTCCGATTTTGAACGACGTGTTGCATCATAGCGACCGATGTCTCGCGAATAACACGCGTAAGGTTGGCTTCTAAAATGTAAATTGAAGCTGGCTTATCACTGAAGACCAGAGACTTCGTGTAACCCCAAAGAAAATAAGTTAAAGGTGTGGTAATACACGATCCAAGCAGCTAATTTACTGGTCCAAATCAGGTTCTCACCAAAATTATTTCTCAATAACTCTATTGTTTCTTTTGCTGTATGCAAAGTAGCGCCCTTTCGTTGAAACCGAAGTTCAAGTTGCCTAACTTCGACATCAACGAAATTAACACCATAGTGATAAACACGGAAATGGAAATAAAATTAAAAACTGATTGCGAAGTATTTTACCGACTTTACCGCTATGGTAAAACTATTAATAAATTGATGAAAAGTGGCATAGTTCGGGAGTGCTCTCTTAAAATAAGAAAAGCGAGTTAAGTAGATTATCCATGGGTTACCGTGCTTTAAATAGAAACACTATTAAAGGTCGACATCCTTTGCCTCGCATCGATGATCAGCGAGGGCAATTAGCTGATAATAAGTATTTCACCATCATCAGGATTCCATTAAATATAAATAGCCAAAACTCAATCTGGAAATCTGCTGTCGGCACCCCAGGGCAATATGAATCTTTCTAAATAGCTGTCAATATTTGACTAAAGCAGAGAGGTGAGTTGGCCCCTTTGCTGATCAATTCAACTCTGGAATATACCATAAGGAAGCTGCCTATCGATACAAGACGTAAGTCACTATACAAGGGGCAGCCTATGCGAACGACATCAACATTTTGTCGCGGTCGTTAAAAACTGAAAAAAAATTTTGATGAAACTCGACAGCGAAATAAAACTGTAAGGCTACAAATGAATGAGAAAAAACAAAGCTCATGACACAGTCGAGGTGAATACCACAAATATACAAAATATAAAACTTAGCGAATACAATGTTGCAAAGGTGGGCGAATTTGTGTATCTAGGCCCTAAAATAATTAGAGATGCTAATGGAAGAGACGAAATACGCCGAAGGATACAGCTCGCAAATAAAATACCTTATTCAGTTTTGACGATCTAGAAGACCAGCTGCATACACAGGAAAAAAAGCTCCAACTATACAAATCTGTGATAATATCTGTTCTATGGTATGAGTGTGAAAAATGGACCCTAACCCAAGCATCCGCAAATATACTGGACGCTTTCGAAAGACGGATTTTTACGTGAGTAATTGGAGCGAATTCGATACAACCATGAGCTGTACGAAATTTTTGACGAGGCGGAGGCCTCAACGAATGTAAGACTGTGGAAACTGCAATGGGCTGGCCACGTGAATCGTATGGACGAACAACGGATACCCAAAAAGGTATTCGTCAGGTGAACTGAAGAGCGGAGACCAGTGGGGAAACCGGGGAAAGGTTGTTTTGACTAGGTTGACTAAGACAGTGTATATCGCTGCTTCGGTTTCGAAATTCGAGGACGCGTACAATATACAAATGAAGGTGCGTTTTGCAGGAAGCAGAGGCCCAAGAGGAGCTGTAGTGTCACAAAGAAGACGAGGAGACACATCCATGAATTGTTGGAATGTTTGGAAAAAGTATTAAAAATACAAACCCAGGACGGATTCATGTTCAATTCAGAAAAGTGTAGATTTCTCCAAAATCAATGGATTATTTGGGTTACGAGATATCCGATGAGACCTGGAAAATCAGAAATAAGTGCAATGCTAAAACAGCTAGCACCAACGAATGCAATAGTTTATGGGTATCGCAAATTATTTTCGAAAGTTTGTTCCAAATTTCGCCCACTCTAATTCTTGCATTACGAAGCTCACACGAGAAGGTGTAGCATGGAATCGGGACGCAGCAGGCGAAGAAGTTCGGCTAAATACATTGACCAGATATCATCTATCCTAATTCTGGCCTTTTTTGATCCTACGCTTTCTACTCAAATACACACCGACGCATGCTCAATAGGATATGGAGCTATTGTTTTTCAAAAATATGGCAAACTACTGAAAGTCGTTGGATATTCAGTAGAGCGCCAAGACCTGAAGAAATGCGATACCACAGATCTAACTCTAAAAGATTTTTGCAACTTGGAATGAAATTCATAATAATCTCCGATTGAAATGCGAATAAAGCAACTCAGAGTAAATGCGATCCAATTCCTTGGGCCGCCAGACGTTGGACATACCGGCAGGATCTCGAATTCGTTACAGGGAATTACAAAGAAAAACAACTACAACACTTCGACTACAACAGATATGCGCAATAACACATATTAATCGAGCAAGCTCAGGGCGAGCAAACGATTGATATCATTAAACGACTGGAACAGGACATTGTGCAGCAAAGGAAAACGAATTGTGGAAATAAGATATTTATTCCACGAGCCTTCCTTGGTAGAATACGCCAGTACTTTAAGTTTCAATTCATCAGTAGGAATTCACGGAAGTTTATAAACAACTGTACAAACTGTTTGGCTGCAAAAGAGCACTCTGGAAAGATAGAAGCGTCGCTACTTCAATTGAAAAAATCGCTATACCTTTTCACACGATCTATATCGACTATATTGACCCGTTCCAGCAATCTAATGTAGAAATTCAGTACGCAATTGTGATTGTCAATGGATTTACCAAATTAATATTTTTAAAGCCGTTGAAGATGTTACAAGCTGACCAGACCGCAAAAGCTTTCAAGCGTTTTATGACGATATGTACCAGCTCGCGTTGTTAGTGATAGTGTGAGAAACTTTACTAGTTCGGCATTCAGAGACGTAACTTACATCTTCGGTATAAAACACCATGTGAATTCACTAGGCATCTGACGAGCCAATGGCCAAGCTAAAAAATACGTTCATATAGTCACTCATACTCTCCTAACCAGTATCGAGGAATTGACAAATTGGGCAGATTATTTAGATCGAATTCAGCTCTCCTTGAATTCAGCACAACGTATAACAACCGGCCTATCTTCGTTGAAAATGTTAACTGGAGTTGACGTTAGGACCCCAAAATCAGTTCACTTTTATTTGAGTTAGGTATCGAACGTAAGTGCGACGACCTTGACGAAATCTGAGATCTAGGCAAGCAACGTTTAGAAAGAACAAAACAAAAAGTTTTATTCGAGCGAAAAAGCAGCCTACCCTCTTGGAAATCAGAACCAGAGTTATATGCAAATCAAACGCGGAAATCAAAACTGAATGCACATTACCAAGGCCCGTATATAGTACAAGCTGTTTCCCCGAATGACCGGTACACTATTTAAGGCCATAATTGTCAACTATCCATAGTGACAGCTCATGGAAGTCTGATATATATATATATATATATATATATATATATATATATATATATATATATATATATATGTATATATCTGTATGTATATACACATATATATATATATATATATATATATATATATATATATATATATATATATATATATATATATATATATATCTGTATATATACATATATATATATATATATATATATATATGTATATATACAGATATATATATATATATATATATATATATATATATATATATATATATATATATATGTATATATATATATATATATCTGTATATATACATATATATATATATATATATATATATATATATATATCTGTATATATACATATATATATACATACATATATATATATATATATATATATATATATATATATATATATATATATATATATATCCTTTTTTTGTCATTTTACGATTGAATATTTATTTTAGGTAAAATGGATTTTATTTAAGTACATATCGTCCATTATTTTCTTTGACCTTTTGCTAGTTTTTGGGTAGGGCCATCATTTCATCTATGTAGAACTTCTGTGGTTTACCGGCGAAAAACTTGGCCAAGTGATTTTCACAGTCCTTTTTTGAAGTGAATTTGTTTTCATTAAGGAAGTTTTGCAGAGACCGAAACAAATAGTAGTCTCATGGTGCAAGTCTGGACTATACGGTGGATGCATCAAAACTTCCCAGCCAAGCTCTGTCAATTTTTGCCGGGGCATCAAAGATGTGTGTGGTCTGGCATTGTCATGATGGGAGACAACGCCCCTTCTATTGATCAATTCTGGCCGGCTTTGTTGGATTGCTTGTTGCAATCTAGTTAATTGCTGGCGTACAGAGCCGAATTGAGTAATTGGCCAGGTTCTCATGATAAACAATTCCCTTCCAATCCCACCATACACACAGCATAACCTTATTTGGTGTCAATCCTGGCTTTGATGTCGTTTGTGAGGATTCACTTTTTTTTGACCATGATCTTTTTTGAACGACATTCTCGTATCTTAGTCATTTTTCATCGCCCGTTATGATTTGCTTAAAAAATGGCTCGATTTCTTTGCGTTTTATTAGCATTTCGTGAATGGAAACTCGGTCGATCAAATTTTTTTGTGTTATTTCATGCGGCACCCAAACGTCGAGCTTCTTTGTGTATCCAGCCTTACGTAAATGGTTCAAAACTGTAGCAATGTCATTGCCGCTTATATGTCGGTCTTGTTCAATTTTTTCCAATATTTCATCGACTTTTTCAGTGATTGGTCGACCTGAGCGAGGTGCATCTCTTTCGATAAAGTATCTTGACCGTAGACACTAAAAATTTTGTCACGAGTCTGCAATGCATTCAAACTTGGATTGTGGTGATTTTGTATAATATAACAATTTTTTTTCAGAAATTTCACTCATTTTTAAATGAATACAATTTTTGATACAAATAACGCAATACAAAACTGTCCATATGAAAATTGTAGACTGGAATATCACCTTTCAAACCAATGTCAGTTTGAATTAATCTGATTAGTATTGCCCGATATATGACAGCGAACACCATCTAGTGACAAAAAGGCTCAATACGTTTTAGACTATCCGATACATATATATATATATATATATATATATATATATATATATATATATATATATATATATATATATATATATATATATATATATATATATATATATATATATATATATATATATATATATATATATATATATATATATATATATATATATATATATATATATATATATATGTGTGCATATATTTATCGTCGAGGATACGCCAAAGTCACCTAAGTGCATTTTTATCCATTTTTAACTAAGTTGATTCTCATAATGGTTAGGTCTACAATATGCCAAAGGTATGTATTTGAATTCCTATCCCAAATATGTTAAATTATCATTCAACGTTTCATATATCTATAAAATGCCATTTTATGCTTCGACAAAGTAACTTATCTACCACTTGGGTGAGTTTAGCAAAGCGTACTTCATTTGTTCCTCTCTAAAATGGTTAGCCGATCTTCACTTTCAATGCACGGGAAGTAGTTTCCATAGTAATCTGGTTATGTGGTATTTGTTCAACTTTTTCTGACCAATGCAGATTTTCAGTTTTATCATGATCGCTTGCGCTTCGTTACTAGTTGTGTTTTTTAACGTTCTGGAAGTAGATTTTTGAGATTTGAAAATGTATTCAACCAGGTCGAGAAAAATTATTGCAACGTGCGCTAATAGGGAGAGAGAGGAAACGCTTTCAGGTCCAGATGAAACTTATTTCCCTGAAAATGAATCATCTTACAGTGACTGCAGCAGCTTGTTTCCTGGTACTCCATTTTCAGTACTCCACAGAACCCAACTTATAAGAAGTAATCTCAATAAAACACTTTTTCGTTCATTATTCTTTTTTTCTTTGAATTAATTTGAGGAATAATCCTTGTGCTCTGCATCTTTTTCTTTCAGCATTGAAATGGAATGACCAAGATGATATCTCTTGGAATTTACCTCAACCAGGACCTTCAGGTTTAAATAACGAAGAGCATGGAGAAATAAATGTTGGACTACCAGAAAAACGATGTAAAAGAAAATGGAAGAAGCAAACTCGTCTTGAGAAGAGATTGAAGGATGAGTCATATTCTGGATTCAGAGGTGTGGAATATGCCGCCTGTCCCGTGCTACCATCTCCTTGCATTGCTAGGATTAATCACCAATGCAGTTCACTCGTTACCGAAGATCATAGGCGAAAAATCTATGACGGTTTTAGAATCTCACCATCAATAGATCATCAGAGATGCTTTTTTGCTCAACATGTGAGTAATACAGCCAAGAAGTGTTCAACCAGGGCTCATACTACAGAGAGAGCATTTACTCGTGTTTATACTCTGACTGTTGGCAATGATAAAATTTAGGTATGCCGTGAATTCTTCCCAGCCACCCTGAAGATCACAGAAGCTTTAGTACGTAGTACATTGAAAAAAATTACGGATACGGGAATAGTGGAACCAGACATGAGGGGGCGTCGTACTCCATCCAGCAAACTATCTTCTGAAGCTGAAAAGTACTTTCGGGAATTCACACTATTGCCGCAAATCTTCTAGTAGAAAATATTTAGATGCAACATTGAACATCTCTATTATGTATAGACTGTTTGTGGAACGCTGTGTACAGGATGGAAAGGAAAAAGTTTCGTTTGAGAAATTTAGAAAAATGTTCCGAGAGTTTAATATTGGATTTTTTCGTCCAAAGAAGGATCAGTGCAGTAAATATTTGGTGTATCGAGTGGCACCTATAAGTGACAGAGATGCATTAGAGGTTGAATGTAATAAGCACATTGAGAGGAAGGATGCAGCTCGGGAGTTAGAAATAACGACAGAAATTTATCAACAATAGCAAATAATCACTGCTTGTCATTTAACTTTGATTTAGAGGCCGTTCTTAATGTTCCCAAGGGCAGTGGGGGTCAGATATTTTATCTCTGCAAGCTGGCTGTGTATAACTTTACAATTTTCGATCTCAATTCACATGACGGCAATTGTTTTATGTGGGATGAAGCGAATGGTAAATGAGGTGCTAATGAAATAGCCTCTTGTTTTATGAAGTACGTTTCAAATGAAATTAGGAACTAACTCAGAAATTCGCCAAATAAGCATGATGTCTGATTCTTGTTTTGGACAGAATAAAAGCTCGCTGGTTGCTGCAATGTGTGTTCATCTACTTAAAAACTACCGCATTGCACCTAATCAAACATTCTTTCTTCGAGCCAGGACATTCTGAGATGGAATGTGATTCAATTCACTCGAAAGTGGGAAAGAAATCTAAAAACATTCCAGTTTATGTTCCAGAAGATTGGTTTCAAATTGTTAGAAGTGCTCGTATCCATCCTGAACCATTCCATGCGACAACAATGGAATACGACGATTTTCTCGATTTCACCGAGTTCTCAAAAAAATTTCACAAAGGTGTTGTTCCTTGAGTATAGGAAGACCGACGATGGAGTAGCTGTATTCTACAAAGAAGACTATAAAAATGAATTGATACCGGTAAATCTAAAGACTGTTTGAGGAAGACCCAGCAACCAAGCCCCACCACAGGCGTACACCCAACGGCTTCCGATTTCGACAGCGAAAAAAACGAATCTGATAAAAATGTGCAAGGAGCTGACCATGTCAAAGCCATACCACATATTCTATTCCGGTATCACAGGTTCGTCTCACCAGAGGGACAACGTGGCTGAGCCCCATGAAAGTGAGGAATCCAGTTACGAACATGACTTAGCACTAACATAAGGACGTAGATGACTAAAAATAACCGTAGCAAAATTTAAAGCCTGATTTTTTTTTCTAATTTTGAATGATCAATAAGAAAAATAAAATACCTCTTTTACATTGAACGTGTTATTTTATGCACTGTTATTTGTGCACCGAAGTGTAACTTTAAACAAAATCACACTTTGCAAACTCACCCAAGCGACATTTCTGACACCATGGTCAACCATAATCTAAATCTTATAGCAGAATAGTAAAAGAAGACCTTTTACAGTTATTCGACAATAATCTGAACCAACAATATACAATATAAGATTTTTCAGATATCTCACAATGTTTGATTGATGTTTTCTCAAAAAGAAAATTTTGCACTTAAGTGACTTTGGCGTAGCAACGAAGATATATATGTATATATATATATATATATATATATATATATATATATATATATATATATATATATATATATATATATATATATATATATATATATATATATATATATATGTATATATATATGTATATATATATATATATATATATATATATATATATATATATATATATATATATATATATATATATATATATAGTGGTGGAAAAATAATTAGAGAGGATGAAATTAATGAACAACTATTTTATTACAACATTGCTTAAACACTTCCCAGATGCGATATTCTTTACACTAAATTGCAGGTTAATAAGTACTTTACACTCTATACTACACATTTTTAAGACTTTAGAAATAGAATATGCGAAATTTTAATGTGAAATATTCTCGATTGCTTTTCTTTTCAAAGGAAGTATGCCGTATACAAAAGTTGTTGAATGCAATCAAGAATTCTGAAAGCGGGAATTTTGAGGGTTTTGTACTACTTACAATAAATCAGTTTTGTCTGCTCGTCCGTCCACTCGTTCGTCTGCATGACACAGCAGTTTTTCTCCCAAGCTATCGCAACTACAGATATAGTACCAAACTTGATAGGTAGATCAGAAGTGGTGATCCCTTAGGAGGAGCCTTTAAAGCGTTTTTGCCGAACATAGCCGTGTGAAGTGTGAAATGAAATGTCTTAATGAGAATTTCCCGCAACAGATCTTAAAAAAGCGTTACCAGCTACGTGAAGTGCAGGGGAAGGGCAAATAAGCCGTAATGCACTCTACCAACAATATAAACAAATATCGAATGATCATCAAAGGCGAGCTCATATTTCAATAGGTCGGGCTCGAGCTAAGTATTCAGCAAATTTTAGTAGCACCATAATTATCAATTTACAATCTAAATTTAACGTAAAATATGTAAGCTATTAAACGTTAAGTAAAATGAAGCACTGTTAGGATGAGTTGGTATATAATACGACAAAATTTTAACAAAGCATTCATTCACGATACAATGATTTTTTTACTGACTAATTGCGTAGATATACCATTTTCTAAGGGCGTGTAACCGCAGAAATCGGAGCAACAATGCTTTTTCTCTTAAAATGTACATATCATCGAAGTGTTTCTTGAGTTTGTTGATGACTGCGTATGGTAGATTGAGTTCAAGGCCATTCTGACAGGAGCATAGTTCTGTCTACTAAGCTTGATTAGTTTATTATTTGGTTGAAAATAGCCAGACTTCGTTTGCCGTGATCCTGATTTCAACACTAATAAACGAAGCTGAATTGAAAACATTCAAGATGAAAAAACAAGACAAGAAATCATCCCATCGATTCAGTTTAAGGCTATCCGATAAGCGCACACACGATACTGGTCAGCTGAGGTTGGGCGTTCATAGCTCACAGATTCTTGCCAGTCCATCGGTATTTCTGTCTTGTAAGGGCCCACTGCGAAATTCGTATATTTCACAACACAATGATAGATGACTGCTTTTACCGACAATTTTTTTTTGAAACGTTTTAAAATTTATTTCTTAACAGCTACTTACGGTCATTAGTGGAAAATTATGAGAAGTTTGATCGCTTACCTGCAAAACAAGAAAGAAAAATATTTTGAATTTTATATAAATAATGAATTTTTAAATAACAGAAATGTGGATTTTTGCTGAAGACATACTAAGCTGAAGAGTGGTCCAAACATAATGCACGATGTTAATTGTGAGTCATACCTTAACGTTAATCATTTTGCCCAACTTAATTTGACATTACTTGGTTTCAGTGTTGGACAAATTCAACCATGCAGAGCTACAAAATTAAGCAGCGCGTTAAGGTTGTTGAAACCTTTTACGAAAACGGGTGTTTGAAATAAAATGCATTTCGTGCACTGCGTGATTTTTTTGGTCAGCATAATCGACCAAATCTGTCCACAATCGGGAGAATTGTGCGCAAATTTCAGCAAACGGGTCGGTGGGAAAGGTGAAATCATCTATGCATGCTCATCTAGTTCATTTTGCGGAAAACATTGGTGTTGTTCACGACAGTGTGGCAGAAAAGCCATCAACCTCTACTCCTTTTCGTGCCCAACAATCGAACATCTCACGAACACCACTGTTGCGAATTTTGAATAAAGATTTGAATTTACACGCTTACAAAGTTCAATTGACTCAGGAGCTGAAGCCCACTGACCATTTCAAGCGTCGGCAACATCCCGAAGGGTTAGTTGAACAGACAGAAGGGAATGGTGACTTTACAAAGAAAATCATCTTCAACGACGACGCACACTTTCACCTAAGTAGATTCGTTAACAAGCAGAATTGCCGCATTTGGGCAAATGAGAATCCACGAGTGATTGTTGAAAAGCCGATGCATCCACAAAGAGTGACTGTTTGGTACGGTTTATGGGCTGGTGGCGTCATCGGGTTGAACTTCTTCGAAAATAAGGAGGGCCAAGCAGTTACCGTGGATGGTGTTTGCTATTGCGAGATGATAACAGACTTCATGTGCCCAAATGGACCTGGACGATATGTGGTTACAACAAGATGGTGCCACTTGCCACACAGCCAACGAAATAATGGCTCTTTTGCGCGAAAAATTCAATGGCCGCGTTATCTCACGTTTTGATGATGTTAATTGGCCGCCACGATCATGTGATTTGACACCGTTAGACTTCTTTCTCTGGGGATATTTAAAAGAAAAAGTTTACGTCAATAAGCCAAGAACAATTCAAGAGCTAAAGGATGAAACAATTCAGCACATTGACGACATTGAAACGCAATCATGTCTCAGAATCATTAAAAATATAGACTATCGGATATAAGTATGCCACCGTAGCCGTGGCGAGCATTAGGGCGATATTTTGTTTCACACATAATTGTCATTGATTTTTCTATTATAATAAAAAATATTAACATAATTCTCTGAAAACTTTTTGTTTTATTTACAATTAACATCGTGCGTTTTGGTTGGACCACCCTTTAGAATGCATTATACGTTAAACCTTATCAGTCGCTGACAACTCTTTCGAATACTAGAAGCAAAAGAAGCATTTTAAGGGTCAATTGAGGATGATATATCTCGGCTTAGATGGGAGCCGTTATTAAGAAAACCAAAATAATTGCCTTTCTTAAAACAAAGCAATAAAGTAATAATCAGATAAAATTAACATCAATTTGATCTGCAGATACCAGAAAAACAAATTCGTCAATGGTTTTATGAAAATAAGTTACAACTTGATCTTTACAAAGATAAGCTTCTTAGAAACTTAACGTTTTAGTTTCAAGCTTATACTTTTGCAGTAACATTAACAATTAAGCAGATAGTGTCCTATTATTTTAGCTATTCTAAGCTTTCTTTCTCTTCGAATCCTCTAAACTGGTAGCTTAATTCATTAATAAACATCCAGTCAACTTATATCCTATTATTCGTATCTTCAAGTAGAATTTTACTGTGTTATATCAAAGGCTCTCCGCGCTGAAATTAATTTTTTCTTGATAATCCCAAGTGGCTACTGTTTTCCAAAATGATTTTGTTATCTTTATCACCTTAGCTTACGACGGAATTATATTTACAGATTTCAGATCCCGCAAACGGTTAGTTTGAATGGCAAGGAAATAAGAATTTCTTAAACGTTTTATCTTATGTAATAAAATATTTAGTTTTGGTTTTCTTCTTTTTCAAACATAAAATTAAAATTTGAGCATACCTGGCCAGAGGCAAATATCAAATGAATTTTATGCATTTCATTATGATTATTAGATTGATAACTTTTCAAGAAACCAGTTCAAGTTCACAACCACAAAAAATTGAAATTAATCGAAACTCATCATGCAGCTGACGAGGTAGACCCATCACTAATTTCTTCTTTGTTTATACTTCAAGCCATCTATAGCATCTTAAAAGTTTTGCAGTTTACTTTCATTCGACCCGAAAGATCAAGACCAAAACCTTGAATTTGGATTTTCCAAGAACCAGTTTTGTGCATTACAAGAGTGTGGCCGGGTCTTTTATCGTTTCACCGGCTCTGGACAACCATTCACAAAAGACAAAATCTAAAATTCAATTTTCCTCAAAGACCGAAAATTACAAAACCAATTAAACAAATTTAACAGCATTTCAGCTTAAATATCTAAATCCATTTAAAACAGAATGAATTTCAATGTATCAACGGTTATATCTGTTTCTTATAGGTTTGCCCGCAGTCACTTATCTAGTCGGTAGAGATATTTTCTGTTTGAGTTATTCATCCGGTGCCTGATGATGGGCAGAAGAGGTTTCGGACAACATGATTCAAGGCAAAGATTGTAAATAAAATAGAGGCTAATTTTCGGTTATGCAAATTTCAATTTTAATTACTACACACTACTTTCCGTTTTGAAAGACGTTCTAGATCGAGATTTGGTCGGATTAGAAGTGCAGGAAGGATTTTGTTGAAAGGAAACTAGTTTTTGCGTAAATGGTTGACATAATTTCTTGATTGGGGTTTTCTGAATGCTTTTCCTACATGATGCCATTTTGAACCGGTGATGTTAGACATGCAGTCTATTTTGTTTTAATGTTAAACTTAAATGTCAACTAGAACGTTTGTGAAAAATTTCATTCATAAAAAGAATCCAAGAAGTATAGTAAATGTGGGTGTCAATGAGAATAGATTAGATTAATATTCATTAAAAAAATTTTTTGCGTAGACAAAACGCAAGATATGGAGGCGTTTCAAATGGAGTTAATGTGGTAATTATGCAGAAATATCCAAGTTTCTCTGAAATGGCAAATATTCTTCATAAATTAAAATTGCGTTGCCGATTTAAATAGGTTTTGGTGAAAAATTAATGCCTGAATTGAGAAGTTACTTTGATGTCACGTATGAAAATTACCTTGAGCAGTTTTACTTCAAATATTGCAAACTTGTAAGTGTAAAGATTAAGTTTGATTTCAGAATTGTATTTTAAGAATGACTAGTTTCACGCACTTTGTAATGAATCGGCCCTACGCCACTGCCGATTATTAGTCAGTCGTTATCGATGTCGACGAAATCGGAACGCACCCTCTAACTTCTAGCTGTTCCTGAACCGCTTTTGGTCAGCTGAGAAGAAGGTGATCATATGTGTGAAACTTGATGTTGGATGAGAAGCCAGATGGCAGCAAACTTCACTACCACACACATGACCATTAGGAGGCGACTAATAAATATCCAATGTGCCACTGTATGACCTCCCATCCTACTTCAGTTTTGTCTGGGAGTGTCACGTAATTCTTTTTGCGACGCAGAACAGTTTGCGTTTTCTCGAATTCTGTTAAAATTTCGCTATCGGAAACGGTGTTACAGTTGCGCGATTTTCATTTTTATATTAAGCCAAGGAGTTTGCTCATGGTGTTGCAATGCCCCTGCCCTGGTTTTGAATGCGCCACCGGTTTCCTTCCCATGGGGCGAAAGTTTACCAGGTGCAGTTTCGTTTTTGGCCTTTTGATAAATTGTTTTGGTGAATTTACTGTGGGCCGGTTCCCTGTGGCCAAGACTTGTGTGTTTCTCACATTTTCTTCCCGGTTTAGTCGCGTGTGCAGCGATTGCTGGTAGATCATAGAGGAATGCAACGAACCATTTCTCGCTTTTAAGTTGTGGCGCTGCTTCTTGCTCAAGGCAAACAAAGGATTGAAGTCGGACGAATACAGCGACAATTGTTTGGAGGTTAGCAATGAAGTTCAGCAAGTGTGAGAACCATAAAAATGATTTTGACGACGATTCATTGTTGATGGCATCTAAAAGCTGCAAACAGCATGCTATGGACCAGAAAGCAAAGAAAGAAATGTATAAAGTAATTTCAGCCGGCATCAGTTATATCACTGAAGAGTGTTGAACGTTTTGGAGCCATTCATAAAGTTTTCGTCTCGTATGAAGCTCCCAGATATTTTTAAAATCATCAACCAATCAATATCATGAACATCTTGCAACGCATTAAAAATGGCAAATATTACAGTAACTGATTTCGAGATTTCCTAGCACCCTGTCAAAATGCTCAAATGTATCATGAAAAGCTTCACTAATTTATGACAATTCAGTTGAGATACGAGTCTTTGCTGCTGCTTGCCAGTGAATATTGGGAGAGGATTGCTCAATTGAAGGATCTGAGAAGGGGAAGAGGACGAAATGAAACTAAAGCTGAATAAGACAAGCAGTAATGGTTCAAAATTGAAAGTCTATTGACACCTGGTCCTAGTAGTAGCAGCGGATCAAGCTTTGTATTGTCGGTTGAGAAGCAGTCCAGTCGAAAATGATCATTACAAAAATACGCTGTCTTAGAGAAGGGCTATGAAGATTTAGAGTTACATGTAAAGATACATGGATCTAGTATTAGTAGGTTTTAGTTTGGCTGATTAAATTTGCAGGAAGTTCAATCTTTCCTTCTTTTCTGGCTTGATTTTTCCCTTTTAGATTATAATTATAGAAACAGTTGTCAGCCTATATTATCAGAGAGAATTTAATTGAGTGGATATCTTACTATTTTTGCTAGTGGGAATTAAATTAGTTGTAAGAGAAAATGTTTCCCATTATAGATTTCAGAACTTAAATTAATGAAAATGTAAGTGCTTCTTGCTTCTATATTTAAATACATTCAACTGATAACAATAAATAATACGTAATAACTAACAATAATAAATGATACATAATAACTACGAGTAGTAATAATTAATTATAGGCACAAATAATGAGTAATTATACCAACACATGTAATAAATAGTAAGGAAAATAAACTAATAATAAGCAATTATAAAAACTAATAGTGGGTAAACATAAGAAGTAACAATAAATAATAACCATGAATATTAATAATTAAATGTACCAAGCATAATAATAAATAGAACAAGAAAAAACTAATGATGGTTAAAGTTTTTCACACCTGATTGGCTTTTTGTTCTGGGAATCGATCAAATAAAATAGCCTAATAAGCATTGCAAGGAAGAATAAAATTCAAAAAAAGATAAAAACACAAAAAACGATGCTGTAAGTTCAGCGTTAATTTTCTCTATAAACTAAAAATAAGTCTCTGATTAGATTTATTCCATTTAATAATATATCACAGTTAATAATTACGGGTAATTTGATTTTAAAGTAGAATTTCATTGGATCCTCATATCTTCAGAGAAGGAAGAAGGATGAACATAGTTTATTTCTTCTGAAGAACCGAAATAAAAAAATGCTAGTATTTGCAAGAAAACTTCAATTGTTGGGAAGCCGGGAAATCATGTTGCACATAAATTTCCTTAGCTCTTACTTGCTGAAAGTAAACAACAATCAATTAGGAAAGATATATATATATATATATATATATATATATATATATATATATATATATATATATATATATATATATATATATATATATAGAAGAATATCCCTTTGAAGCAGCCATTGAGTGTTGAAAGAAGATTTTTTATATCTTGATTCATTGATGCGAATCGTTTGTTTTCCTGGCTCCACTTTGATCATTTTAATGACATTGGATAAAGTTAGAATAAAATAATTACAAAGTAGCTTTTAAATATGAGAGCACGCAAACTTTCATAGTTGGAGTTTAGGAAATGCATATTACTCTGTATCATACTATTCAATTTAACATTATAAATATTTAAATATTAAATACCATCTTTATATAAAAAAAATTTAAAAAAAAGCTAAATGGAAATCTATTTTTTTAATATTGACCGTATATTACAGTGCCAATCGACTTGAATAAAATGAATCGTTAGGCTAAATCAGTCTTTTCTGTCCAGCATGCCTTTCTAGGAATGGTAGCGAACGGTAAGTATGCCGTTAGGAGGGTAGGGTTGTCCGCGGATGGCCGGTTTCGCGTTGCGTTCGTTACGCGGTACCACAAGTTGCTTTGCGTTTTTTTACTAGAGTAGGTTGTTTCGAAGTTCGCGTTAGGGTAGGATGTTTTTCGGTACCACGTCGGTGATATTCGGGAACGCGGAATTAGATACAGTATTTGTTGTTGGCTGGATGAATAGAAGAAATACGGAACAAGGTAGAGATAGGTTTCTTTTCCGTATGTTTGTATTTTTATACGCATTTGAAACGGGCACTTGATGGTGGCTGATACAACGTAATTTAGCGTAATCCATTTGAAAGACCTGCGATCGAAATCCTCTCCGAACCACCGCGAAATAGATTACGGGTGCATGGGCTGGTTGACCGGGTGGTACCATTCGTCGGCACGACTCAGACTTCACGTCTAGAACCGATGAGGGGTCGGTTCAGATTGCCTTCGGGAAATCTCTTCGTTCGAGCGATTTGGAAGCAAAAATCATTACAAATGGCGCCCAACATGGGGTCCGAAGGGGAAACAACACCACTGTCCTTCTTTCCTTCTCCTTTTTAATTTTGCTATCGGCAGATGAACCGATTCAATTTATATTGTCGCCCTCACTATTTGATATCAACGTAGCATACTTTGGAGGGTTCCGTAAACTAAAGACAGAGTCACCAATAAACTTTCTTCTGTGTAGTGTTGGTTGTCTTGTCTTCTGTATAGTTAGGTCTATAGCATCTTCTGGAATTCTTCGTTCGTGGTGGCTCTGCCGCCTGAATATGCCGATGATGTTATAGAGCAGTACGTCTCTTAATGTTGCCAAAAGAAAGGTTTGCACTTTTTTATATAGTTTGAAGTCAGACAGTTCTAATTTTGAACAAACTGATGGTGCCCGGGATTTTCAAATACACTGCTTGAAATTGCGTCAGTTTATGCTGGAAGCTAATCTGATGCCCGGCAGTGATAAAATCCGCATCATCAATTAGTCCTGACCGACACCCAGTTTGTTTTTATGATTGGTTAGCGTTTTTTATTAGCATACTTTCGTAGAAGACAGGGACTTGTATTCAAGGAGAGGCGCCTAAAATCATCTCTCCACTGCGGAAACAATTTTTTCTTCAACAGTGAAGAGCGAAATCCTTCAGTCTCTCCATGTCTGGGTCGACATCGAAGAGAGCAGCCCCGTGGTGATCAGGAGTGGCTGCTCCTGAAGAGATAAGGTGGTCACCCCGTCATAACTACTCAGCTTGTTGTTTTACGAGTTCAAAGTAAACTACATCCATCATGTTTCCATCCTTTTGGCAGAGATGAGTGGTTCACTTCAGCCAGTTTAACATCTTTAGGTTTGACATTCCCCTTGTAATGCAACGACCTTCTTCGGAGAAAGTAACGGTTGCTTTTTGCAAAATGTTTGCGTTTGTCTCAAGCCGCCGTGTCCGCTAACTTTAACGAGGCAAAAAAATGTTTAATTAATGTAGAGTAGCTTAATTGACGCCTAATAGAACATTTCTAAAGATAGTAAAAATTGATCGGTACCTCTCGTAGAGTAGAGTACGCGTGATAAGTATTTGGTAGTGTAGCTTCGTGGCTCGATAAGAGTCCGCCTCATATGATCCCGCAAATGCTAGTCGTCAAACACACGTACGCGGTCGTTAAGCGAAGCTAGTTAGCTGAGCTCGGTGTTGTTTATAGCTTGCTGACACTTGTGCCAGACTATCGGCACTTGTGTCCTACACGGATTTTTGAAAAAAAAGAAATTCATTACAACTTTCTATAGACCATTTTGATTTGCAATGATTGCACAAATATTTACAACCCATTCGCAACAGTATACACTCTCCAACTTTCCTGTCGTCCAATTTACTCCTGTCCTAAAAAAAATCATGAGAAACAAATATTGCTTCGTTGTCCTACTTCACTTAAAATAAAGTTGATTGCTTAATGCAATCGAACTTCTGTGAATACGTTCCCATCCAATTCGAATCGAATTACATCTTATTTAGAGGACCCACAATTGAATTTCCTAGCGTACACGTTCGCCCAATTCTTTTCATCCATCCGAATCCTTCTTTCCCTTACCTGTTCCTTTAGTCCCGTTCTTGCTCTCGGGCTCCTTTTTCAACGCACATCAATCCATCACAACTATACTATCCTCAAGTCCACGTGGAGGGATGATGAGATGAGGTCTTGCTCCCCAGCTAAATAAAAATGCAAATTGACTTCCGCATTGCGTCGCACATCTTCTGTTTCGTCACTTACATACATATATACCACCCTCGTAAATAAGTATAAGAATAAATGTACAATTTCTTCGCTGACGTCGTCGCCATCATGTAACTAAGTTCAATTTTCCGTATCCACTTTGAACATCGATGTTTCTGCTCCCTTTTTTCACTGCTCCCCCTTAATACATATTTTTCGGAAGATACGAAAAGCAACTTTCTATTGAGGTTAATAAAAAAGAGCAAAATGATGAAAAGGAGGAGGACAAGAGGTGTTGAATTGACAGTGAAAAAGAAAGATCATGAGCGCAGGGAAAGATATTTTGCTCAAGAATGGTGGAACAAATATGAATTTTTAAACCCCCAGTCAAGGATATCCTACTTCTCTATATCAGCGTGTATAAGCCATCGGTGTCCATGTTTTAAATTCAAATTCGCTAGCAAAGAACAAAAGAAAGTCCTATCTGATGTAGTTGTGTTTAATTTTCTAGAAGATGAGGGTGCCAGTGAGTTCAATGGTGATCTTTTGCTACATTCAAAAGATATTGACCTTACTACCTTGTTCGCCCAGAATGCCAGCCGATTTCTAAACATTTGATGACAATACCTATATTGGGTTATGAATGGAAAACAAGCACATATTCATTGAATACCAAACATACGTTCATCCTGCCAAAGGAGACGGAGACATCAACAGATTACTTGCACACCGAACATATCGCTTGGGGATGAAGATTTCCAATGAAACACGTCAAATATGGAAATTATAAGAGGAAAAAGGAGCACTGGATGCCTATCCTTGTACCTAGAGGTTTGTTTGAAAGATTCATAGTACGTTGCTTATACATATGTATTCCTGTGGAACAAAACAATACTTGAAGTAACTTCAATATATAGTAGATACAAGACAAAATGATAGCACCGCAGGATATAATAATTTCAGTATGTCAGTCAGATTGGTAGCAGGCATGATTGGTAAACTTCATTGGCATAATGTCGCCGTCTTTTTTGAGAAAAGAGAGGGAGAAAAAAATTCGAAGCAGGTTCATGATGTCATCGAAGACGTATACCAAAACCGAAGGTTGAAATAGTATTTTTGAAACAGAATCTTATAAAATGGACTGACTCAAAACACGGAAAAGGGAGAGTGAAAGCAATAAGTCACCGAAAAAACGAACGAAATGTCCTATTGCTAATAATTTCATTATGTCTATCATGTCCATCATATTTTACTTCTTATGCGAATCACACAACTTTTCAAATCGAATTTGAAATTGAAAGAAGCCTCGATGGAAATTTCATTTCTTGTCGTTTTCATTCAAAAAAAGTCAATTGAATATTCAGCGTTGGAAGAAAAAGGAGAGACTCGACTTAATAAGTTTGAATATAAATGTACTCATAGTATGAGAATTAAATTATTGATGTTTTCTGTGGAGAGTTTCATGCGGGGTTTTATTCATTTTTTGGTGATGATTTTATATTAAGTCCATGAAATTAGAAAGTTAAGTATCTATTTATACATACTCTTTTCTGGAGACGAAATTCTGTTATTTTTTGCTTATAGTCTGCGTGATCAACCAGTTATAGTACTTGCTTCATGCACGCTCACTACTGGGTTCGAATCTCATCGGTGACAAAAAACTTTTACTTGTGGTTTATCTGTACCGTCTAAAATCGGTAGAGAAATAAATCAGGTAATAACCGTTCAGTCAGGAGAGGTTTTAACGATACCACTTTTAAGAGTCCTATTAAGTTGCAAAGCGAGATCCGCCACATAATGTCACACTTCGATTTGATATAGGGTAGAACGAGGAAAATCGGAGCACTTTTTTTTAAAGATTGAGAAAACCGTAGCAGAAAGTGATACATGTTATTTTTATTGATGCAAACGAAAGCAGTAAAAATCAGCTATGGAACCAACATTAGAAAACATAAATCAACGATCATTTCTTTTGACTAGCGATTGAAAACTAAGAAACTTAAAATCACCGGATTGCCCCGATTTTCGGGGTGAATACAGAAGATTTAACGAAATTTTAAGTTTTAAGGTAAAATAGCGTTGGCATCATTGAAAAATTTAAGAAAAAAGAATAAGAAGGTTAGTTTTAAGTATTAGCACATAGATCCCATTTATATAGTCAATCGTTCCTCCCAATATCACCACATTTTTCATGGCATCATTCTTCGCAAACATGCCATTGAATCCTGATGGGGGATGAATGAAAATTTCGAAACAGTAAATGTTGCGCCACTCTCACTCTTTTCTAGATGAGCTCGTAATTTTTAAACTCGAGTTTACTTTAATCTTTATTTTCCTCTTAATATTTTCTTTTTCCTCAGTCTTTTCCTTATTTTACTTGGTTGCTAGCCTTGAGATGTTTTTTTGTTTCTTTTTCGGGAAGATTGGTCTTTCTCTGGGGTGATTTTAAATGTAAGACCGGTTTCGAAATTCTACGTATTCTCTTAGAAGTACTTGTTAACTTTGAGGGTGATGGAAGAACTTCTCTAATTATTTCTACGCAGGTGAAAGACTGGGCTTTGTCAGACTGTTATGAACTTATAGATGACATTGCATCATCAAAAAGTAGTCTTTTTTTGGCTTCGATCCTTGCATTTATTCGTGACTATACTTGTTCAGCACCTGAGGATTGGACTTATGACTGGATTTGTGTGAAATTGTGTGGAATGTTAGACTCTTGAACACCGATGAACTTGTAATCGGGCATGGCATTCGCTCTTGGTGGATATATTCCAGTGTTTACGAAGCTTTTTGTAGCATTCTCAACGGTGGCACCTGATTAGAAGCCTTTTGAAATGTCCTCCAAAAACGAATTTTCTAATCCTTTGATTCGGATGTGAATGTTGCCATGCTTTTGCTTTGTGATGATAATATGGTTTGAGTGGCTTGTGAAAAGTTACGTCAAACGGTTGTTAGACCTGTGATGTATGTTGAGAAAGACGTAAAAGTTCTGTGTCAAAACAGTCTCACCAGTCTACCATTGAGTAGCTAATCTGAAACACATGTCCATCCAAAACTATAACCACTTTTCCCTGGCTCCGATACCAATTAAAATGCTGTAACTTCAATTTAAAAGCTTCTTCAGTTATCCAGCTCTTTTTCTGTCATGACAACATCAGCGCCATGTGGCATTGCAATCAGGCAATCTTCGCGCTTACGCATGCCTTTAAAAAGAACAAATGGGGTCGTGTATTGTCTACCTACATTTATACAGGCTTAGATGTTTACATTTTCACCTCTTTCAACGCTCGTCATACTGACAACATCTCTAGTACCTTTCTGGGCTATGATATTAGGTTGGCAATTACTGAGTAGCATTTCCGTTTCATCAGCATAGTAGAAACATCCAGATATTCCCCTTAAGTTATCGTTTTCAAAGCCAGGAAGAAATCAGCAAATCCTTCTCTTTTCATTCCATCAGTTCCCGCCCTTGATAGACCCTTCGGCTTCCAGCCAGTTAAATTCGAACTTCTTTTCATGAAACGATTAAACTAGTCCTGGCCTGCCATTCCTGCACTTCTATTAAAATTGTGTTTAATTGTTTGACGTTCGGCAAAACCAACGCAAACTTTCGAACGGCCATAGGTGTTATTCCAAAGCTAAGGCTTGAAAAGTGCAATAGGCGGCCAGCTAACCGTTTTTCTGCATCCTCGTTATTTAAAGTCAACATTTTCATCATGGTAAAGTTCTCGAACCAGCAACGTTTGGAAATTATTAAACACTACTACCGAAATTCGGAGACGTACCGCTCGGAGTGAAAGAAATGTCGCAGCCGTAAATGCATCGATTCAAAATGAGCCAAATCAGTCGATTCTACGTCGTCCTCTAACATTAGACATCGTTCAAACGACACTGTGAAATATTTTTCGAGAAGATCTTGGCCTACATGGTTACAAGATCAAATTGACTCAAGAACTAAAGTCATTTGATCATTTGAAATCCCGAAACTTCTCCAATTGGGCTCTGGCAAAGATTGAAGAAAACAACAAATTTTATCGAATAATCATTTTCTGAGATGAAGCTCATTTCTGGCTCAATGGATTTCTTAATGACCGAAATATGCGTTATTGCTCAGCAACAAACCTACATGTGCTTCTTAAGACACCATGGCATCAGCAAAAAATTACTTTTTGGTGCGGTTTTCATTCCGAAGGCGTGAATGGGCCGTATTTTTTCATGGATGAACACTACCGTCATGTTAACGTTAATGGAGAGCGCTATCGTGTTATGTTGGAAGATTATTTGTGAACTTGATATCAACGATATGTGGTTTCAATGATATGGTGCCTCTTGCCACACAACACGCCTTACAATCGATTTATTAAAATGCAAATTTGGTGAACGTGCTATCTCGAGAAATGGTCGGGTCGAATGACACCCTCATTCATGCGATCTAACGCCATTGGATTTCTTTTCATGGGGCCATATCATGTCACTGGTCTATGCGAACAAGCCAGCATTTTTGGGGGAGCTCAAAGACAACATTCAACGCGAAATTGCCACCGTTCCGGTCGAAACGTGTGCCAAAGTGGTGGAAAATCGGGTCCAAAGAATCGACTGCTGTAAATGGGCTCGTAGTGGTCATATGACCAAAACCATAAAATGTAATACTTGCATTACACCCACAATAAATTTGAACTCAATATCTCAAATATTTCTGTATTTTATAAATAGATAAAATTGTTATGTCCTTAATGGAAAACTCTTTACTTTCAAACGAATCGATATTCCAACAAACACCCATTACTAAACACCTTAAAATAACTCATTTTAACAAAACTCTATTAACTGACACAAAAAAATTGTTAGCACTTTTTGTAGAACACCAGCAAATTTGTAGCAAACACCCAAGAGTAGTATGTTTGGCTCCTTTTCCTCTGCTAGCCCGTAAAAGAAGTATGCTCAAATCGCTAAGGTTTTGATTTAACTTTTCTGGTTGCATGAATAAACCGTTCTGAAAATCAAGGGTTACATATAGTTTTTTGTAGTTTATGTCTACTGTGAGGCCAAGGCATACTCTGTTTCTAGCATGTGGAGTAGTGTTAGTTTAACCAACGAACATTTTTCTAACTTTTTCTCCAACCTAGCCGTGAGGTTACCTCCTGGGATGACAGGTAACGACCCTGATTGGATCTGGACTGATGCTTGGGCTGGCGGATATGATGGTTTGGACCTAGTTGCTTTGCACAGTAGCGCCAAGGTGACACTCGTGTGTGAACGGCTCCAATTCAACTATCATACCGTCTCCGTCCCGGCAAAACCTTGGCAGAACTCGGAGTAGGTTTGAAGTTCGCACCATTGGGTTGGTGGTGTAGGTTTGGTTGAGACGGCCTCCCGATTAGCGCTGGTCTGGCTCTCAGCACTTGTCCCCACAAGAGTTTGTGCTAACCCTCGCATGGCCTCCCTGCTCAGCAAAGATAACTATGGGACCAAAAAGGTGGCGACACACCCAAACGGAGATAGCGGCTCCGAGGGGGAACCCAATAAAACTGGGATAACAATAACATATAAAAAAGATCAAAAAGCCCAAAAAAAGAACTAAAAAATAATAGCCATGACGCAACCAGCGGTTGCAGCCACCGTGTTAACAGTACATCGAGAGCGGTACTAGCGATGACATAAACGACGATTTATACAACGACAGCGAAGACGGACGAAGAACGGAGATTTGCAGACAGTCTGGTTCAGACTGAGATTCCTGCGGCGTTCGGGCGCAGCAAAAAAATTATGCAAACGCCAGAACGTACTATAAAGGAAAAGCGGGAAACTCTGCAGGACGCTTCAGGTGTTCGAGCGGTGGAAGAACATATAAAGAACATCCAGAATTCTATGCTCACTGCTGCAAGGGTCGTAGATCCCGATATAATAAAGAATCACCCTGAAGCCAACGAGGAGATTACGGCAGGAAAAGAAACGAGTGACCAGACAAATAAAGCGACGTTGTGTGATTGCATCGCCAACGTGCCGGAAGTACTGTATTTGGAAACGAAAAGACATAACCTCTCCCAAGGATGGTCGCAAAGTACAATTGCCACTCAACACCACGAAGAAGAAAGGCTATTCCGAAAAGCGGGAGATGTTCTGAAAAGAATACAATCTGCATGCGACTCCCCAAAAATCAGCTAGGCGGTAAAGATTGGGCTCCTTGAACTAGAGTAGCTCCTAGACTGCATAAGTCATTATCGTGGATTTGCCTAAGAGCCAAAGACGAGCAGAAGGCTAAAGAAACGCTGGGGGCGAAAATCTAAAGGCCACATGCAGATAGCCATACCATTAAAAAGCAATAAAGGAAAGGCGTCTAGCCCAATCAAAGGCGATCGGGATAAAAGAAGGAAGGAAGAGGCACTTGATGGGCATGGAGCACCAGATCACGGGTTCCAGACAGTGCTTACAAAAAAGCGAAGAAAACCGCAAAGAAACTCCTTCAAAATGTGCCAGAAAGTAAAGTTCGCACGGACGCCCAACAAAAAAAAAGGAACTGATGCATAATAGGAGAGACAGAAGGTCCCGGCAGCAGGCATTGCTCGTATGACCCCAAGATGGCCGATCCTACGCGGAGGTACTGCGGGACATCAGGGGAAACGTAAGGTCCGAAGACACCAGCACTACCATTAAAGCAGTACGACCAACGCCACATACTGGTCGAATTCATAGCAAAGGCCGACAATAAGGAAGGATTCTGCGACGCAGTAAAGAAAGTCCTCGGCAAAAGCGCAACTAAAGCCTCACTCGAGCCGATGGCAACGATCAAAATAAGAGACATTGGGCTCTTTCACACGGAAATGGTAAAAACCTATATCCAAACAGGTTTCGCGCTTACGCCCTTATGTTTACACGTTGCATAGTTCAGCCAACCTATTTTTGTATACGATACATGTCTTGCGAGTGTATGTGTCAAAAGGGTCATTTGATCGTTAAACATCGCGTGAACAACATGAGAGCGAAGACAGAGAGATAAGCGATTGAGAATTTGTTTTAGCCTTGAATTGTGCACGAGGTAATAAAAACTGGAATGAACAATGTATTTTATGATTGTTAAAGTTTGTCGATTCAAATTTATCTCTTGGATTTATTTGGATCCTCTGTGTTTTTCCGCTTTCTGAAAATATATTCCAAATTTGAATTCCTTTTTTAGTCGCATAACTTGCTTATCATAATGTGATTCTATGAAGATTATGCGTACTGTTAATTGTCTATGGATTCACAATAGGCAATTTAACTTTATTGAAATCGTGATATTCGTCGTGTTGTTTCCTGAAACTGAACATGACCTCCGCTTTTATAAATTTATTAAATAACGCGTAGCTTCTCTCGTCCACGCATCCATTTTTGCACGCAAAATAAAGAAAGGCAATCGTTTCATGACGACTACCTTCTTCACCGAATGTTCAATTTGGAATGGTTACCGGCGTTTGTATAAAATTTCCCCCACTTAATGATCAACAAAATGCGTTTGTATATGTGCGTTACGCTTGTGCACCCTAAAAAATGTTGGCATGTTTTTACCATCAGGTCCCCTCAATGCCTCTCACTCTTCTTCCCATATAACCTGTTTAACGCTCACTTTTAACGCTGCGTCTAAAAAAGCCCATTGACTGCGTGACGGATCTGGCCGAGGTAGAAGAGGCCATCAAAAGGGAAGTCCCTAACGTGGGAAGGATTAACGCTGGACTGACATCAGAAAACAATAGGGGACAACGTATAGCCATAGTTGACTTGACCGAAAAGGACGCCAAACAATTCCTGAACAAGGGCAAAATACAAATAGGATGGGTTGTCTATAGGATACGGCGAAGCGCAATGCCTCTTCAGTGTTTCAAATGCCATGGCTATGGTGACACCACACAAGTATGCAAAGGACCCGACAGGAGTTCCCTATGCTACAAATGCGGTGAAATGGGATATAAAAGAAAAGATTATACGAAGGAGGCACACTGTATTCTTTGCAAGGATGCTGATCCAAAACCTGATTTTGGACACGCCTTGAGATTAGGAAAATGCCGGATTTTCCAGGAAGCCCTAAACAAGGCAAAATCAGAACTTCGATGACCCGTATCCTGCAGCGAAGCCTACACCGCAGTTCAACCGCCCAAAATCTGCTTGAGCAGCAACACGAAAGCCGACTTCTTGCTGCTGAGCGAGCAATACCATAATAAAAAGTCCTGCATTATGGTATCCTGACTAAACTGGTACTGCCGCCATCTGGGTCCGGAACAGTGTTTTTTAAGCGGAGAGTTGTGGACGGGGGGATGGTTTCGTGTAGGTTCGGTGCTCAAGGACCACCTTTTTTAGTGTGTACCTAACGCCTAATGAACCGATATCATCTTTCCAAGCCAAGCTCAATGCTCTGGAGGGCGCAGTCTCGAACGCAGAGGGCAACGTACTCGTTAGAACAGACTTCAACGCGAAAGCAATCGAGTGGGGCATGCCTCAAACAGATCCGCGGGGAAAATGAATCCTGGAAAAGGCGGCCAGGACGGCGCTCGTTGTACTAAATACCGGAAATATGCTGACTTTCCACCGTATTGGCTGTGAAGGAACACTACCGGACGTGACATTCGCTTCAGAGTCCTTAGTACGGAGGATACCCAATTGGAAAGTATACAAGAACTACTCAGCCAGTGATCATCAGAGAGAAGAGGAGCGCTGAAGATTGAATCTTCGTATCCGACAGTCTGTGATTCGGCGGTGAGAGTTATTGCAGGCGTGATACCTGTCGGCCCCCTTGCTAGAGAGCGCCACTCTATTTATCTGCGTCGAAACGAGGATGCGAGGGAAATGGTTGTCGCGAAGAGAGACGGCACTCACTCAACGATTGGCAGTAGTCTTGGGTGAATTGCACGAAGGGAAGGTGGACTCCGCGCCTCGTCCCGGATGTGAGACCGTCACTAAATCGAAAGCATTGTGAGACTTCTATCTGACCCAGCTTTTGAGCGGGCATGGGTGTTTTCAGTCTTACCTGCATAAGATTGGTAAGTCACGGTCCTTCGATTGTCGGTATTGCCCAGGAGAGGAAGACAATGCCTGCCACACATTTTTGCGTGCATGAAATGGGACAGGCTGCAAAGAGCCCTCTACAGGGAGACGGGAGAGCTCACCCCAGATAATATAGTCGCGGTGATGCTCAAATCGGTTGACAAATGGAACCAGGTGGCACAGAATGTTCGGGTAGTCCTGAAAGATAAAAGGGACTCACAGCAGCCGGTGGTGTTGGGGCTGGGGAATTGCTTGTCTGGCACTTCCTCTTCCCCTCTCCCCTCACGCTAGAAGAGGGATCCCCAGCTTGAAGGCACTTCACAGCGCAACAAAAACATGGCCCGAATTAATGTGTCAACCGGTTCCAGGCTAGGTTCTCAGGTTGACAGGGGATGTGTTTAGTGGGTAGTCCGGTCGCCTTTTTGCTATCATGGGAGTCCCACAATCTGTGCGTAAATGGGCATTCACCTCCCTACCACAAAAAAATGTATCATTTTACGCTACGTGTTTTACTTTTTTATTAAAATCAAGCGTCATTAAAATAGAACACAGAACAATTTCGCCTACAGATTCCATTAAGATTTATGAGTGAGTCATCAAATTACCAGTGCATATATCAGGGAAAATTAGGCATTTACTATTTTTCTCACAAAATTATCTAATTTTTAATAAAAGCAATTTAATATCTTATGGAAGCTAGTTAGTAATACTTAGATTTAGTGCTGAATTTAATATTCCTTGCATTATAACTACTTCGTCAGATTCCTTTTCATATATTTCAATATTTGCCCTACATTCACCATTCAACATTGCTTAATCTCTTTTACCACAAATCAAACCAAACATCTATTCGAATCAAATTTCCATATTTTAGAAAATCATTAAATCTTCTTTTGCCAACAGGAAACGCCAATGCTCGATTAGAACTTCTCCGGCTCCGAGTCGAAAAAGACTCCATATATTACAACTTGAGGAATAGAAAATCTTTGTGGTAAATCTGCATTTTCACTATGGAAGGAACGTTAATAATCCATTTGCTAAGAAGCAATTACGGAGGTCATTAAGCTCCCTCAAGCCGGTGTAACCCATCTTCCAACCGATTCGTAACGATACAACAAGTAGTAGATATGGAATAGGAGCAGTAGCAGTAACTTCTTCCCAATCAGCTTCATTTCGAATGCCCCCCGAATACCTAATATTATCCAGATGAAGTCAAGAAAGAAAGGTTGGCGTGTAGGCAGAAAGCATATAGGCAAGCTTGCAGGCCAAGTAGGTAGTAGGCATGTTGCCAACTAAGCAAAGGCAACGTTACATTAGTTCGAGTACCGGGTATGAGTCTAATTATTCCACCTGGTACCGAATCAAGATATTCCGATCAGGTTCACTTTTTCGACGATAATAGTGTGTGTTTCGCTAGTTCATTTTCGTCTTATTATTACATGGTCGTGTGAGTTGAACAAACGTATGAGTGTCCATATATAGGGACTGATACGTAGGTGCGTACGCGGATGATTGGTAAACATACATAACGCACGCTAAAGCAAATTGAATTGTAGCGAGTTCTCAGATGAACTACGTGAATTATTGTTGAACAAGGTATCCAACATTTATTTATGGTGAAGGAATGATTCGTGCCGCCTCATCACTTGTTGGATTGCACAACTATCGGCTTATGAGAAATGTTGCCAATTCGATTGGAATTCACCACTTAATATATCTTAGAAGTTTCCCTGGTTTAAATGATATCCCAGAAATACTTTCTAACATTTCAATATTTATCCAGATACCAAATTAATTATTAATCCCCAAGCATCAATCATTTCTAAGCGAATTTTCTCACTTGGCAACCCCATCTTGAAGCGTATCTAAAAAATATAGTAGCTGTAAAGTAATCATACCTGAACGCAAGCAAACGCTCCCAACAACAGCCTAGAACAATTGTTTTACGCGTACAAAGCTACCTTTGAAACGTACGTGCCTGGCCTTCAGTTCCGGCTATTATCGTCTCCTTCCCACTGCCGAACAGTTCTAAAGTATATGTTCTCAGGCTCATCGGGCCTCCGAAAAAGAGGTGGCGGAGTATGAGCGCCAACCAGTGAAGCGCCCACCTGGCCATCTATTTACCTGGAAATGACCGAGACGCTTCATCTGACCGACGAAGACGGTTAAGGCGAACTAATCTGTAAAGTTTTGTTTGAAAGTGTAGTCCGATTAGAAGCCCCAGCAGCGCTCCAGCTTCAATGGTTGATGAATGATTGGTCATTGATTTGCCATTACCACGGAGTCCATTATCCACTGAGATTAGAGGAAGTATGGCAGAGTAAATAGTGTGGCGTTAATTTTTGCGCAACGGATTTCAAACTGCACTGATTCAGGTTGATATGGAAATGATGGCAAGGAAAGTAGGCGAGCAAAGCAAGACTGAGTCGGATTAATCTCAGCGTCAATTAAGATTTTCTCTAAATTTCAAGTTTCAATTAGCTAACTAGATTGTAATAATTGCGAACTGTTTGCGAAATCGCTATAATCCCTTTTCACCATATTTCCGTGCAGCTCCACACAAGAAGCCACTCGGAATCTTGCGGCTTAACGACGGGCATTAAACCGTTGACCCAGCATCCAGCCGCCATCAATATTCCGAACCACTTTCGCCTCCTTACTTGCGATTCGAAAATGATATTAAATTCCAACAATAATTTTATTCATTTATCATAGAATTTAGTACCGAATTAATCCTTTAAGTGCACGAGGGCAAATTGTAGAGTCCATGCTGTGCTCGTAGGCCTACAGGCGCCCGCTTGCGACACGGCCATTTCATTCTTCTGAATTGACAAAACCATCCTTAATTTTTCATCGTAATTGCATAATTTCAACTGCGCGATAGATCCTTTCGTTTTGGTGACGGCGGCATCGAAACATGGCCAACATACAAATTACTGAGCCGACATAATGTCCTTCGGGCGTGCACAGTTGGGAATGATAACAAAGATGGTTGTTGCTGTCGTTTCTTGTGCCTCATTTCCTTGTTCTGGCTCTCATACCCTTTTTGCTCTTTCATCCGTCCCTGACATGGACGAAATTAGAAAATACCTCTTTACTAAAAACTCCCAACATTTCTGAACACCAAAAATCATACCCCAGCCCAGTTTGTTTGCCATCCTCCTACCTACATCGGCCTTTGTGCATGATACTTCTAATGTCGAGGAACAAACAGGACTCTCTCTTGAATATTTGCAAGCCGACGAAATGGAAAGTACTTGTCCTCATCGTCTCCCCAGGGAAATGCCGATAGAAATCATTCTTTAAGGTTGTTTGCCAAACAAGTTCAGAGGGTGGTTACTGTTTATTTGTTAGCCCACATTCATACACATTCTCGCATACTCTATCAACACAAAAAGTATATACATTTGTAATGATGTCTAGAATGGATGTACCTTGCTGTAGTTTGGTGGCTAAAGGACTCACAATTCATGTATTTCAATGAGAGAAACACCGTTTCTTTGGGAATAGGAAAATGTTAACGGTTTTTTAGTCATCGTGGAAAACAGCAACAGAAATAGCTAGGAAAAGAGTAAAAGCATTAAAGGTATAGGTAGTTGGGTAGCTCTTAGAACTGCTGTAAACGATATAATGGTATTAACAGTGGGAAATGCTGGAGAAAACTTTCATGGGAAAATGCAAACTTTATTATGCGCTTGGTGTAGTTCAGATGAACTTCATTGTATGTTTTGCGCAGCAGAGTTCTTAAACAATGAATAAGATACTTTAGGGAAATTAAATTTTGTGAAAGCTTAACATCATGCAAATTGCTGAATTAATTTCTCGAGGTGAATGATAAAATATTTGGAATGGGTAACGGAAGGAAAATAGCGCTTCAATTGTTATGTTTGGAATCAGACTTTTCCAACATACAAACGCGTAGTTATCCTCCAAACTATGCACTACATGGACTCAGCATATTTCGCATCTATACTTAAAATTTAAAGCTCTTATTTTAAAAACGCTAAATTGTTTGCGTTTCCGTTACAACTTTTAGCTACTTTTCGAAGTTTTTGAATAAATAAAGCACTTGCAAAGTTATATTTTAAATAGGTTTATTTTAAGAAGAGGAAGTATTTTATTTAAAAGCGCTTACGCGTTTCATTTCAAATCTTTTAGACGTTGCATTTTAAGACGCTTAAAGTTTTTTCTGCAAACGTTGAAAATGGAGAACGCATTCAAATATATTCTTTTAGTTCGGGGCTCCTGACATAACATAAATATAAATCCTCTTCTTGGTTTAATTTATGCTAGATGCGTAAAAGGTTTCGCAAAGATTTTATTAAAACGCTCAAATGTTTGAAAACTAGGCGCTGAAGTTTTTTAAGATAAAAAGATTAGTGTTTTGCAATAATAAGCTTAAATGCTTTAAAATAAAGTACTTAGCGTTTTAAATTAAAATACAGTCAACCTCTGTTATAATGAACGTCTAGGGACCGTGAGAATTCGTTCGTTATAACCGAAGTTCGTTATATCCAAATATTAAACGAAAAACCAAGAAATATTTTTTTCCGTAAGTTTATTTAAAGCAAAATAATGTTTTCAATAATGAACAAAATAAATATGTATGTATGTACTTCAAGATAATACCAAAACGTAAACTCAATTTCCAGTTAATCCGAAATATAATATCAAATGTCCATGAATACGTAAATTCGTTTTTTAAAATAGTCTTTTATTTTTGTTTGAAGCTCTTGAATTTTCAGCGTGCCTGTATAAGCTTCAATTTCTACCAATTTATGTAAAAGATTCTGTGGGACAGCATGAGCATGGAAAAGTCGACGAACTTCTGTTAGTTTTTGCACTATTGATGTAGTAGTTGCAACTGGACCCTCAGTTAACTCGTCTTCAGTTTCACTATCAGACCTTCCATTATTCTCCATGGCTTGAATATCAGCAACTAACTCCTGAACTCCTGAGGTAATCTAATGGGACATGGAAATCTTGAGGTTGTTCATATCTATTGCTGCTTGGAATGCTTCTTAAAAGCCATTCATTAAGAGGTAACAAGTCCTCCTCATCTAATTCATCGTTACTGCTGATCGCCAATAGTCCTGTATGTTTATGATTTTATTGTTTCAGTAGATACTTTGTGCCAAGATTTGTGCAAAAGATTGACTGCATCAAGTAATGTAACATTAAGGCATGTACCAGCATCAATGCTTTGAACAATGTTCAACAAAAGTGCGCTTCGATAATGACTTTCCAACGAACGGATGACATCCTGATCCATGAGCTGTAATTTTGAACTGCTATTCGGTGGCATAAACACCAGCTTTGCGGAATTCAGCTGCCCAATTTTCGGATGTGCAGGACAGTTGTCAACTAATAGTGCGATTTTTCGTTTTTTCTGCGTTAGCTTTTGGTCTCATTTGCGTACATAATTGATGAAAATTGCGGATGTCATCCAAGCTCGATTATTAGAAGAATAATCAACAGGCAACCTTTTAATGTTTTTGAAACACCGGGGCCCTTGTGACTTCCCGATAACGAGTAGTTTCTGTTTTTCCGTGCCGAACATGTTGGCACACACTAACACAGTAACCCTTTCCTTCGCCAATTTGCCGCTTAGCACTGTTCGCCTTTAAATTTCAAAGTTTTATCGAGAGTCAACTTGTAGAAAATACAGGCTTCGTCAGCGTTAAAAATGTCATCATCGCCAAACCTCTCTTTAATTGTGCTTATCCAATTGTTCACAACATTTGTGTCTACGGATCCGGATTCACCAACAATTTTGCTGCTACAAAAATTATGGCGTGTCTTCCACCTACCAATCCAGCCTTCACCGCAGACGAATTCATTATAAATTTTTCAACCAAATTCTTTTGCTTTTGCCCTTAAGACATCCCCACCAATTGTTACATTACACAATCTTTGTTGTGTGAACCATTTCAGGAGTAATTTATTCACATCATCATGCAACGATTTACGCATTTTTTTTGTCCCACTATTAACACTTTCAAAGGCAAGAAGCAACTCGTCTTTTTTCCACATTGTCGTAATTGTGCTTATATTTTTCTCACGACACACATCACTTTGTTTCTTTCTACTTTGAATTTCCCGGATTATGTTAACATTTTCTTCTAGGGAAAACTACATTCGCTTTTTACTCATATTTTGTATGAATTTGGTCCCACTGTAAAAAAAAAACATGCAGTCACGAAGATATAGCACTAAAACAACGGCGGTATCAACTGCGAGCTGCCAGATTCATTCAGGCTTGCGAAAATTACCGATAGCTATCTGAAATTTGAAGGCCAAATATGCATAATGGGAAATCCTAGATTACGTAAGCATATAAACCAGCGCTGAATTATTGATATTCCCCTAATTGTTCGTTATATTAGATAATGATGACCCAGAAGTTCCTTATATCCGATAATGATTACCCAGAAGTTCGTTATATCCGATACTTCTACCAAACTGTGCGAATATTACGTTCGCTATAGACAAATGTTCATTATAGCCGAGTTTATTATAACCAGCACTATTTCTAAGGAAAATAGTGGAAATTAGATGGCACTTGCTAAGTTTGTTCGTTATATGCGAGGGTTCTTTATAAACCGGTGCGTTATAACCGCGGTTGACTGTATATACAGGGTTTTCTAATAAGAGGTGTTATTTTGATATTAAAAGAAAAATGCAATTTTATGATCGGATGTTTATTTCATTATAAAGAGGAAGGTATGCCGTTATTAATGAAAAATAACATCAGGCAAATGACCACCACGACCACGCTTACAGGACCATATCCTTTTCATGAAATTTTCCATAACCAAATCGCAAACTAGCTGCCCTATGTCCTCGATAGCCTCACGAATTCCATCTTTGAGGTCTTGAATCGACGCTGGGCTGTTGGCGTAGACCCGCTCTTTCATGTGATCCCAAAGGAAGAAGTCGCAAGGTGTCAAATCACAAGATCTTGGTGGCCAATTGTGATCACCTCTTCCAGAGATAACACGGTCCGGAAACTTTTCCCGTAAAAGATCAATAGTTTCGTTGCTTGTATGGTACGTAGCGCCGTTTTGTTGAAAGTTAACGTTGTTCAGATCAATACCATCCAATTCCGGCCATAAAAAATCATTAATCATCTGTCAATAGCGCAATCCATTTACCGTAACTGTTGCTCCAGCCTCATTTTCGAAAAAGTAAGGTCCAATGAATCCGCCGGACCATAAACCGCACCAAACAGTCACACGTTGAGGATAGAGAGGCTTTTCAACAATAACTCTTGGGTTTTCCGAGCCTCAGATGCGACAATTGCGCTTGTTGACGAAGACACCGAAATGGAAATGGGCCTCATCACTCAAGATGATTTTTCGATGGAATTCTGGATCATTTTCATGCATTTTAAGGACCCAATCAGCAAAGACACGACGTTGTTGATGATTGATTAGCTTGAGTTCCTGTGTTAACTAAACTTTGTAGGCCTTAAGACCCAAATCTTTATGCAAAATACGGTGAAATGACGTTTGTGGATTGCCTAGTTCCAAAGAACGACGAGGAATGGACAAACCTGGGTTTTCTTCAACACTTTCGGCTACAGCAGCAATATTCTCGGCTATTCTTGAGTTACGTGCACGGGTCATGAAGTTGCCCTAACAACACGAAGTTTTCCACCAATTTCTGTATTGCGGTCCGACAAGGTGCTTCACGACGACCGAAAAATGTTCGAGTTTTACGAATCGTCTTCGCCAAATTTTCACCATTTTCATAGTGAATTTTAATAATTTCAATGCATTGTCAAAGCGTGTATAGTTCCATTTTTATAAATGACGTAGTTTCTACTTGACAGCTTCAAAAGTGACATCAACCGAAATAGCGGGTTATTCAAAATAACTCCTCTTATTGGAAAACCCTTTAGTGTTGCCTAATCTCAGTAATCATAAAACAAGCAGCTAGATAAAGTATAGGAATTTGTCATAGGATGACACTAAAATATCTATATATGAGAGTGAACCAAAAATAAATGGGATCTCATTTCAAAAATATTGCATTGAAAATTAAGCGGTAGTTGGGTTTTTTAGGAATGACAGTGTCCTTGGTGAAAGAATTGCATTGTTTTTCATAAGAGCCTTTTGGCTATCCACATGATAGCACATCTAGCCCGGTGGACATCAGCTGATTCCAGCAAAGGGCTGATACTAGGCCTTCACGATACGATACGATACTGATATTAAGGCTATTATCGGTATCGTACAGAGTTAGATTTTTTCATATTCTATCGATATCGGCGATATTTCTTTTGTAAATTTATCGTTTCGGTATCGATTTTGAGTCGATACCGATATCTCGATATCTCATGAGCTAAAGAATATATATATATGAAATGGCGAAAACAAAATAATTAAATCCCTTTTTAGGTTTTTGTTTAGTAGTTTTCATAAAAACCTACCAGTTTCTCGACCTGTCTGTCCGTCCGTCCGTCCGTTCGTCTGTCCGTCCATCTGTCTGTCTGTGCGTCACAGAAATTTTCTTAGAAACTACATAAGCCACAATCTTGTAATTTTGGGAACAGTTCAGAAGTGATTACCTCTCCAAAATTCAGGTATAAAAAACATTTTATAAGGTTTTTAAGGGAAGGTCTCCCATCCACAGAGGTGACTCTTAAAATTTTTTTTCGATATTGGTATCAAAAGAAAGGACTTTGTGAGAGCTTTTTAAACCAGGTGAAAAAAGTAAGATGATACTATCAGGGAGTTTAGGGGAGGTCCAAATAGGTGGAAAAATAATTTCCTCCCTCGCATTTGGACATTTTTGAGCCGAAATATCTAAAAAAAAGTCATGAAAGTAGACCTTAATGAGTACGTGGGCAACAAATTCCTGACAAGTCTAACTCGATGAACTTTGTTAATAATAGCACGCGTTTGGACATCTTCGATCTGAAAAATCTGAAAAAAAACATGGAGATATATCTTTAGAGTACAACAACAAAAAATACCTAAAAAATTCAAATTCACTCAACTTTGTCAATAATAGTATTATATATAAATTTTACATTTTCCTCAATGAAATTGCAAGGATACCCCTAAATTCAATAAAGCTTAGTATTTAAGTAGTTCCTTAAAATATCCTTATATTCTGTTAGTTTCGTAAAAGTCAATACATAGTTACGGAAGTTTTAGTCATTTGAATTTTCTCCGAGTACAAAAACAATTATATTGGATTTTTCGACCACATGGGATCTCAATCGACTCTCCTACTACAGTTTCGATTGAATCTGCACGAAATTTTCAAAAAAGATTGTCAACATCAAAATCTTTGAGATAAAATAGTGTAAGTAGTATCGCAAAAAAATGACGGTCTCTTAAAGGAAATTAATGTTAGTTTTTCCGTGAAACCAAATATTTGATGTGAATTTCATTGAAGAAGTTCTTAAGTTTCTTCATAATTGCTGGTTACATACCATATTTTGAGTACAAAACCCTTCTGACACAAATGTAAGTCTGTCTACCCGGCTTGATTTGAACTAAATACCTGAAGGCGGAGGTTGCATTACATAGGCTAGAAAAGCCATGAATATATTTTACGTGAACATTTTTTAGTTCCATGAATTCTCGTGCATTGAGCACAAAATATTTGTATCGCTTTGTTACACACACTCACGCACACACACACACACACACACATATGTATTCGATAGAAAGAATTTGTATCAAGCTATCGGAATAATAAATCTCACGTTTTTCGGGTGAAAAATGTAAGGATTTCAGGGCCATAAAAATGTCGCATATTTGTGCCGGCCCCTTTTGGTAACGTTTTGAAAATGACTGTATCAAGTCATCTTTTAAGTCTGATTCTTAATCTGCATTTCCTTCCAAAATGTGACTTCTAAAGTCCTTGAAGATCAGTATGAAATCAACATTTTTTTGTTTAGGTTTGATACCATTGTATCAAATTTCATCGTATTCGATTAATCCGTGTAATCATAATCATAAAAAAATTTTAAGCGTATTTTGAATTTATAACACTTGCCATTATGGAAATTTGATCAGCTAGATGATACCAACAGCTACCTCTGTGTCAATTTTCATTGCTGAAACTTAATTCGAGTATGAAATTATTTAATTTTCTGGATTTCATTCACGGCATTTTATTAAAGTCTTAGAAAATATATCAGATTCAAATCACCAGTCCTTTTGACTAAAATAGAAGTCGACTTTACAATATGTATTATATTTTCATCGGACTTGACATTATATACATTTTTTTTTAAATCTTAATGTCGATATCGATATTTTCGATAATATCGGGATGTATTTATCGGCGATAAGATAATGTCGATAATTTCCTGAATCAATTGTATCGTATCGTTATTGGTATCGTCACACTGAATATCGTATCGTATATCGAATCAAAAATCGATACGGTATCGATATTTTTAATCGATTATCGTGGAGGCCTAGCTGGTACGTAGCGCTTCCTTTTGTTTTCAAACACTTGTAATTTTAAATTGATCTGCATTACTGGTAACTCACTCGCTAACTGCGCCCTTTAAAACTTATAACTAAGACCACTAAGTACTTTTCGGTTACTTTTGTCATCATGTCCGACCCGAGTTTTGTTTTTACTTACGACTACGTTATTTTAAGTCCTTTTTGCATTTCGTGTTCCACAGTTTATTATGGTCAGGAATTGTAAATTCAATATTCTGGTGACCACGGTGAGTGCGATCAAACTTCAGAGTTTTTCTCTACTATAAACGCCAAAAAGTACGTACTCGATTGCTAGGAAAACGACACATCCACCTCAAATTATTCGAGTCGAACTATGGAAAATACTTATGAAGCAGCCTTTTCAGGTGTGTTAGCATGTGTCGTTCCTTTTTCTACCTAACTTATCTGCCTTTTTTAAGGTATCGATTGGCCCATTTGCATGAGTTAAAACACTTGGCTATGTTTTCTGGCCAAAATTAATGAATCTTCTGAAAGCGTATTACCAAATCTCTATCGCCTACAACGATATCATCAAACCTGCTGTCATGATCCTTTTGGGTTATGCGAATTTACTGTGGTGACCTTTGGGCTCCGGAATGCAGTCCAGTCTTTTGAAGGGCTGATGGACAAAGTACTGATAGGTCTTAGTATCTGCGTGTGCCTTGCCGATGACTTCTTCATAGCTCCAGAGCCCAAAGCGCAACATCAGAACCACCTTTGCACAATCTACAAAAAACTTTCACCAATAGGGTATCGTGAAAAACTCATCATAATGCGTGTTGACAATGAAAAACAAAGAGTACCTATTCACATTCTAAAAAAGATTGAATAGTACCACTCCCTGATGTGTCGCAGATATATGTAACTAGCCTAAGCACACGAAGATTCAGCAAATATACATGTTTTAAGGGACATTTAACTATTACAGATGGTTTTTTCCAAACAAAGCGCAGCTTCAAGCCCTCCTGGGTATACTCCTGACTGACGCCAAGAGAAATGACAAATAAATGATTCAGTGGGCCCCCAAAAGCAGAAGAACTATCGATGAGTGTCGAAACTGCCTTACAGCCACAATTTTGCTGGTTCACTCCTAGTCTAAGATGGCAACAATACTGATAATGGATGCACCAAACACTGCCATCGATACTGTGTTAGAACAATGCCAAAACTGTGAGTAGCTCCCAACTTGCTTTCCATCAAAAAAGTTATCTCGTCCTGAAACTAGATAAAGTGCTTACGACAGGGAGTTACTGGCAATATATAACAGCATCCGCTATTTCCGTTACATCTAAGCAGTTACCAATTTCTCTATAAAAAAAAATCATGAACCTTTCGCATACGCATTAACACAACAAACAGATAAAGCGTCACTCCGTCAGCTATGATAGATGAGTTACATTTCGCAGTTTTCGATGGACATCAGACACATTCCAGGAAGTAAAAATCAAGTTGCAGATGCACTGTTTTATATTGGAGCCATCACAATGCTCGGCACAATCAATGTTGAGCAATTAGCAAAAGAACAATATACGGATAAAGAGTTACAAAAACTATCGAAAGGAAATAAAGCATCATCTCTAATTCAAATGAACATCATATTCAAGGGGAAATTAGAACTTTTATGCATTTTTTCAACGGAATCGGCTTGTACTTTTGTACGTACATATATCAATGCTGAACATTTCCCAGCAACCAACACATTCTACTGACCCAGCGAAGTATACGGTATTTCTAGAAAATTCACGTGGCCCAGAATGCGAGCTAGCGTTCAAAATTGGACGCATTTATATACCTCGCGCTAGCGATTGAAAGCCAGCCGTCACCAAAAACATCTTCGTCAAGAGTTCTACATTTCCGAGAGCAAGTTCAAACATGCCCACTTGGACATAATTGGACCAGCATAGACACGATGGTTACAGATGCTGCCTTATGATAATGAATAGGTTCTCTTGATGCCCGGAGGCAATTTCTCTCGTAGATCAATCAGCCGACTCAGACTTCAAGGCAACGGCAGGCTGTTCGAACCATTACTTTTAAGGGCACTTACTAACTATATCAGCTGCGAGCGCACCATGACATTGCCCTACCCTCTTGCGTCAAACTGCGCCATCGAACGGAGTTATCGTTCATAAAAAACAGGACCCAAGAGTTGTTTTAGGACTCTGCAATAAGAGGACCTGGGCACTTTGGGCACAGAAATGGTCTATAGAATTACACTTGCACATTTAGGGGAAATGTGATTCCCTGGTGACGAAACGAACAGCCCCCATCAGTCTATGCGTCAATCTCGAGTTATACTGGCAAATGATCACAGCAGAAAATCTTTTTTCCAGCATAAAACCCTCCACAATTACACCCACTTTTTTGTATGGATCAGTGCCGTCTGTAGATCGCTAGTTCAACCATTTACCCGCTCACATAAAGACAAAAAAACGCTCAATGAAGATTGATTCTCAGCCAACTATGAGAAGTGTTGTTTGCCGTGGATATAAATGGACTTGCAGTTAACGTCTCAACAAAACGGCTTAAGCCAGCTTTTTCGAATGTTTCCCAGACACCGCCAACTAGCATGGTAATCATTCGCACAAGACTCATCTACAACAATATTTTCAACGTCACAAGAAGCTCCATAAAAATTTCGTACTCACCGGAAACGAATTAACCCATCATCACGGAGTAACATAAAGACGTACCTTCCGACCATATGTCATCTCGTTAATGATATTACTCAGGAAGGAGTATTGTGGGGACACGCCATCTAAACACCAGAGAACGCAACGGTTGTACAGTCTTGTTGTAGATACCAGTTTTCATCATGGTTTGCAACATCGCATACAGCATTTGAGACTCAAAGAATCCAAACGGAGAAAGCATTATAGTATCTTGATTATTTTGTACTCACAGAATTTCAATCATTTCACTTGAGCTGTCATAATTGTTTGGAATTTCGGTAGACAGCAGTTGATTGATTGACCCGTAGTGACTATAGTCCCACATGAGCAAAGATGCGTAACAACTTCGATAAATTTTGACCCCACTATTGATAGTTTTCATCTTCAGAATTATTGAAAATTTGCTCAATCTTTTCATTAATACCATATTTTAGGTTCCTCAGGCAATGCTAAGATGAAGGTTAGACATTTTTCTTACACTGCGAGGAATTTAACAAACCACTTCCACTAGTGCAACAAACAACAAGAAGCATTTGTTTATAGTTTTGCAGAAGTGTCCACATTTTCAGCCTGAAAGTAAGGACTAAGGAAGCATGGGTTCGATGGGTGTAAGACAGCCTCACTCTTTAGTGTGTATCACACCGAATGTAATATTACCATCGTTTCAGGCCAGACTCAGCGCTTTGGAAAATGCTGTCTATAATGTAGAACGGCATATCCTCGTTCGGTCAGACTTCAATATTAAAGCCATTATATGGGGCATGCTTTTGTCATAACCTAGCGGAAAACGATTCATGGGTATAGAAGCAAGAACAAGACCTGTTTTTTTAAACATCAGCAACACCCCTACTTTCTACCGCTGGGGTTGCGTTGGAATCATCCCAGATGTGACATTCGCTTTGCAGTCCCTAACACTAAAGATAAACAGTTGGAGAGTTCTAGAAAACTACTCGGCCAGTAATACCCATTATCTATAGCACTTAAGATCAACGACGACCCTTCTCTGCACACATATGCTCACCCTCCCAGTCTCGGTTGGAACACTCGGAAAACGGACGTTGAGAGGTTTGCTGGGGTGTTCTTGACGGGGGCATCGATGGCTGAAGCTTCACAGGAAAGTGAAAGATTACCAGCTATAGACTGAACTTATGTTCATGTTTTTCATGAACCACCTGTGACCCCGCCATGGTAGACCTCAATTCAACTGGTTTTCATCTGAAATCGCTGAGCGGTAAAGTGAATATTGCAAGCTCAAGCGAAGAGGTGGTCTATGCCATGCATTATTATGTATGCCTTCAGGTCTTCCATGATCCATCAGAAGCCCTGGCTCAGCAAACCACCGGTGTACTAGTGGCCATCTAAAATCGTTGAACAGCGATGTAAATGTCACAAGCTTCGAGGAGAGGCTCACAGGAGAAGTGTTTAGTGGGTGGCCCAGTAGTATTACGCGCTTGAAAGTCCCACACCCAGGCGTTAACCTACTTTCATCTCCCTACTTCAAAAAATCGAGCTGTAAAATTTTTCAATACTAGTCGGTGTACAATAGACTGGGCTTTCAAAGTAAATATGTTACGGGAATTCACTACAAAGTCCATATAGGCCTATAAATTTTTCAGTCGGTGATAAGCACCCACTGAACGAAGACATTATGGTATAGTGGGGAATTCATTATTAAATAAATGTTATTCGAAAAAACTGATATCAAGGGAAAAACAATAAAATCCGGCATCAGAGGTGCAAATTTATATATTCTAAACAACGAGAGAGAATTTCAAAGAAACTGTACCAAAGACCGGTGCTTACATGAAATTCAAAGTTAGATTATTATAAAAGATACGTCGGAATATGGCGAATTTTATTTAGAGAACCAAAATAATGCGAAATGCAACGAGGGAAGAGAAAATTTTTAACGGACTCATTGAAAAGAGCATGGAAATCATATCAATCATTTTATGGATAACAGATTCAGTACTTCTACGAATTAACAACCTTTTTCAATTTCATTAAACAGGGAACGAGATGCTTAACATTGTCACCTGCACTGACGCTTCAGTAAGAGAAATCGCGAAGGAGCTGGTTAATGTATATTAAAAAAAGTAGAAGGCCTCTTGGTATCTACGATGAAAAATGAAGCAGAATTTATCGAAAAGTTAATGAGAACCAGCCATGGTAAAACAAATAAAAAGCAAATATCTTTTGATGTAAAAATCCGTTTCTAAAGTATTTCAGCAAAGCATACTTGGGCCTTATTTGAGGATTGGCTATCCATCCAAAATGAAGCCAGAGCATGGTAGAAACGGGTAAAATAATTTTATTGAATCTGAAGCTCTTTGTATCGTTGCGAAAAAATGGGCGTTTCTTGGAAATGTTTATTTCATAAGCAAAATTATTAATTTAAGCAAACATGGGTTCGTTTGAAACAGAACTGCATGGGATGATATGCCAATGACTGGAAAACATATTGGGAAAGGACTTGCATCTATATCCAATTATCTTCTTGCAAGCTAAACCTCGTCAAATATTTCCGAATACCAAAGTCATTCACTGGCAGCATTTATTGTAATTTGAAATAAGTTCGGAACATGATCAATCCCATTGCTTTCATGCTATTATAACCTGAATTCTTCAGAGTGATGGGGAGAAAAGTTATAACCAATTACTGCTACTTTAAATACAATGGGCGAATTTAAATTTTCATTACACAGGAATTGAATTTTTCAATTACTCAATTGCAATTGCAATAGGAATTGAAAAGTAATCGCAATGGATTGTTTCCAACTGTTGTTAGGAAGCTCACCGTATAGAAGGGAAAAGAAACCTGGCATGGGTTTCCTCTAAACTGTAGACAAATAAACCTCAGTTTGGTTGTTTAGTAGTTTGTCTAAGTATCACTTGCTATTTTCTCCTTAAATCTGAGTTTTTTGCAACTACCTTCCCGTTGCTCGATTCTAGCAGTTTCAGTAGCTTGTCCGTTGATTAGTATTCTAATAAAGCTCATTAAAAATCCCACTTTTAAGCACCCTTTCTTGATTTTTTTATTTAAACATTGTAACTTTATTTGATTTTTGATTGATCAAAGTAATTTGATTCTGCTGGATAGGAGTAAAGCATTTTCACGCAACTCAGACAGAAAATTGTTCAATAGCAAGTCGTTAGTTTAACTGAGCCCAAAAAAAGGCGAAGCAAAAATCTGTGATGTTTAAGTTTTTTTCAGATATCTTAATTAACCAGAGTGACTGTAGATTCCACGTCTTCACCCAACACAATTTATAACAAAATATTTAAGGTTCCCTTCCACTACTTGATTCTTTTAGATTCAGATGCCTATCAGTTATGTTAGTAAGGAAAGCTCGGTAAAGCATCTGCAAGACTTGAGTATGTTGGCGTTTGGTGGGTAGATCTGCTGTTGATTTCAGTTCCTTAAAGGCGAGGGTAATAGCAATATTTTCATACCTTTCTTCTCCTCTGGAACACTTTGATGTAAGTAATGTGGTTTCAATATCTGTTTTGAAAATTATTAACAAGTCCTCTCATTTACCTCACATGACCACTTTTGGAAAAAAAATGTTAAGGGTCCCCTTCTTAAATGGAGAGGTTATGCTCTTAAGAACCTTAATAATTTTTTTTGGTACTTAAAATTTAAATATGCAATGGCTTCTGATATATGTATGTTCTAAGTTTGGTATTGTAGCCGCAATATTTTGAGGGGAAAATGTCTATATAAGGACGGGCAGACAGGAATTTAAAGTTAATATAAAACTCTAAGATATGAAGTAGTAATCTGCGTGGTGTAGTAGTTAGAGCACTCAGCCCGTAAGCTGGAGGTCCCTGGTGTGAGTCTCGTTGGTGACAACGAGATTTTGTTCGAGTGATTCTTCACACGGACTATAAGCCCGTTCAATTATGATACGTGCTGGTTTAAAATCAGGGTGTGTCGCAACTGGGTGGACGGACGCACGGCCATATGTGGTACTGACCACACCATTCTCCCGAGTTGCTGATACATTCGATTAAGATAACGACATACTCTAACAGTCTCTAAGCGAAGGTCAGAAAGGGGCTGTAATTCTAAAAGCAAAGCAAGCAAAAAAAGATATGAAGCAACTTGGGAAAATAGAGGCCCAATAGATCGAAATCAGAAAGGAATTTGAAAAACTTAATAAGAAGAATATTGCATCGCATGAGCATAAAATTGATTTACATCCAGCTGTTTATTTTACCCACAAGAGTACAAAATGTTAACTCATAGCTGGAATAAGCGCACGAACAAGAAACAGATATTCACACGTCTAATATCATCTAACGCTCTGGATTTTGCAGTTTAATATTTTCCTAACTCAATTAAATTCACCCGATAACTATTTCAATTTACGCTTTATAACCTCTGGGAAATTTCACTTGATCTCGTCCATTCTTCTTCTCAAGCACATCCATAGAATATACGTTTCACATACCTCAATAGGAAGAATCTTTTGAACAAGCAGTTCTTAGACGCCATCAGGGCGCACTCAGCATGCTACAAGAATTGGATCAAAGAAGGAAAATCATCTAGTACTCATTCAAGTGCTCAATGTACATTTTCATACACATGTGCAATGTGATGGGAGATCGAGAAAGCATCGCATCATGATTACGTGTCGCTTTTAAACAATTGTTTGATGATAACAATAAGATTTTAAGATCAAGTGCATTTTGAGAAAGAATAGCGCGACGAGACGCGAAGGTCTAAATGACGCCGCACAAGAACTATTTTCCCATTTTCCAACACTTCTTCAGTTTTCCCAGCAGAAGCGCAGCAATAGCAGCGTCAAGTTCAAGAGCTTCTTTCATTGCAGTATTGGGAGGCATCTAATCAATTTGAACGATATAAGTGGAAAACTGTGTAGTGTAAATGTGTGATGTGAATGATCTAAATGGAGAATAAGAAACTTATGACCTCTAACAAGGAATCGGAAATCTATTTAAGAAAGATATTTTTTGTTGTATATTTCTAGATGATATCATGCTAAGATTTTAATAATGTGGTATCCATGTCATCGTTATTATCGTTTCATATACAGGCAGCAATGATGTTTGAAAAAAATAAGATATAAATGCTGCTGAGCATAAGGACCATATGTGGTGTTAACCCTGGAGCGTTTTATAGTTGAAGAAAGATGTTATTGCTTGTCCACCATGTCTTGAAGAAATATCGGAGCGAAATTTTAATACCCATTTGATATAAAATATACTTCTCCGTAACATGAGTGTGCGTAGCTATATCTTTGCGCATTCACAAGGTTAAAAATTTATCTGAATCAAAAGCAAGAAATATGATGTTGCACAAAAAAATCTGAAACGTCAAGCGTGTGGTCCAGATGCGATGCTGGCGGTGTTGAAGAACTAATAAAAATGTTTGTCTCCTGCTGGGAATCATAATTGCCCGACAAGACGACGCAACGTATTTTCGCTCTCATCGCGGTGGTCACGAAAACGTCACCAATGGTAAAGACATTTTTCATTTGCGGTAAAAATACACTCTTGAGTGTTTCTTTTTCAAAGACGTCTAGCAAATTCGATCATTTCTCAAACTTTCAATTGTTTTTCAATCTATCGGGACACTCACCGGCACCGAAGTGTAGAAACGTCAACCACATTCCGGTACACAATAAACCTCATCATGAGTGCTTTGCCAGGAGCGTGGAATATCGGTATCATGTTTATTTAGTTGTGTGACCTTTTCCATATCAACGACACACCACCACTCACTGTCGACGACATGAAACCTTGAAAGAGTCCAGAACAGACCTACTCCTATACGAATCTAGTTACTTCTTGAGAAGTCCTTTTTCTCCACTGGTGTTGACTTGCAATAAAGAAAAGAAAAATAAAACAGGAATTCATAGAAGGAAATCTATTTCAGAATGGTCTTTTGAAGTATGGTTGCCCACTAGCAAACAAACATGCACATACACTTTAGGTTCAGGAAAAAAGGATCAAACGAACAGAAATGTAAAAGCCCATTTGTACACACACGCGATATTCATGTGTAGCAATTTTGTATCTAGGACGACGCGACATGGATATGGATGGGTAAAATGTGACTGGCAATAGCTATAGTAGCATGTGACCACAATGGACTTGGAAAATGTATGTTTTTAAGTAAAAAAAACTTTTTAATGTTGCTCCCGAGTGACATATCCTGACGCTCTGTGTTTGCACACACTTTGTGAAGTGGATGGAATAGGGTTTTTCCGTCTATTCAAAGGATATGCATCGGTAAAATGTTTGTTTGTTTGTTTTGCAGTTGCTTAGTTAAATGGTGATCGATATTACAGGGTAGCAAGTTAGTTTATTACTTGTCCACAGGAAGCATTAAGACACATATGCAACGGCAATTAACTAATAGGATGTGAAACTGAGTGGCAGAGGCTTAATAGGTTACGGCTGATTTGATTTTCGGGTGAATTGGGCCACTGCCCCCTGCTGAGGTAAGAATAAACAAATTTTAGTTTATTTGGATTTAAATCAAACTGAGACTATCCTTATTAAAATAGCGTTAAGGCATATAGCTAATGTTGGGAAGGTAATGTAATGAAAATAGAGGCAAATTAAGATTTTAGCAGTTTTAGTGGGACTCCTTTCAGAAGGGTAGATTTTTGAATAATAGTGGTGAATTTTCATTGATTTTGACAAAACTCCTCTAAGACAAAAGGGATAACTTAAAGCATTAATTTTAGATTTATATAAAATTTTGTCTTTTTATGGAATGGAAATGCAAAATACGCAATTACCAGGCGGATTATAGAAACTTATACTAATCTTTCAAAAACTTATCTCTTAAGTTACAGGCCAATTAAACAGTCCCTGGTTGGATACACAGATGGCGGTGCTAGTATTAAATCTATATGATTTTTAGTTAGTACCAACCTTCGAACGATCCGTGTCAAAATTTGACAGCAGTCCGACCATTAGTTTGTGAGATATTGCGTTGTGAGTGTAGCTACTTTTGTTATTTGAAAAAAGATGAAAAAAAAAGAATTTCGTGTGCTGATAAAATATTGCTTTTTGAAGAAAAAAAATACAGTTGAAGCAAAATCTTGGCTTGATGAAGAGTTTCCGGGGTCTGCACCAGGAAAATCAACCATCATTGATTGGTATGCTAAGTTTAAACGTGGTGAAATGAGCACCGAAAACGGCGAACGCAGTGACCGCCCAAAAGAGGGTGTCACCAACGAAAACATCAAAAAAGTTCACAAAATAATTTTGAATGACCGTAAAGTGAAGTTGATCGAGATTGCAGGCATTGTGAAGATATCATCTGAACGTGTACATCATATCATTCACGAATATTTGTACATGAGAAAGCTGTGTGCAAAATGAGTGCCGCGCGAGCTCATAATCGATCAAAAGCAACAACGGGTTAATGATTCTGAGCAGTGTTTAAGCGCAATAAACCTGAATTTTTGCATCGATATGTGACAATGGATTAAACATGGCTCCATCATTTCACTCCGGAGTCCAATCGACAGTCAGCTGAGTGGACTGCACACGATGAACCGAATCCAAAGCGAAGAAAAACTCAACGGTTAGCTAGCAAGGTTATGGCATCAGTATTCTGAGATGCGCAAGGTATAATATTCATTGATTACCTCCAAAAGGGCCAGACCATCAACAGTAATTATTATATAGCGCTATTGGATCGGAAAAAGGATGAAATCGTTAAAAAACGTTCCCCCATTTGACCGGGGACTTTTCAATTGGCCTGTTACATGAAAAGATGCGACAATATTCACGAAATCAGAAAGCTTGTTCATGAAATTTATTTATTTGATTAGCTATTCTAATAGGCAACAGCTCAATTACAAGAAGTGACAATGGAAGACAATTATTAAAAATAGAAAAATAAGTTAAATCAACTCACAACTTAACTTAAAAGTATGACGCAAAGCATGGACATTAATGTTGAAAATGTAGTGGTAGTAAGCAAACCATGGCTGAATAATAATTAACTTCCTTTCGTGCAAATGGCATGACTCATTCGTGAGCACACCGTGAACCTCTTTCAGGGCTTCACCATTTGATTTGATCAACTAAATTCATATCGATTTGACCGTGGAATAGTTAGAAAAATAAAACACTCATCTAAGGAACACACAACGTGACTGCAACTTTTGAGTTATGCTGTCCGAATTTGCTTTTAGTTTTAACGTGGTCACACGCCGATTTTTGATGAGCCCCGCGGAGGTGCCCCGAAAACGGCTACCACGGAGGATAACTTGACGAAAATCCACAAGCTCGTATTGGCAGACCGCCAATTGAAGATGCGCGATATAGCTTATAGGCATCTCAAAAGACCGCGTGGGTTATATACTGCGTGAAATGTTGGGCATGAGAAAGTTATCGGCGCGATGGGTGCCGCAGTCGCTCCTTCCAGACAACAACCGCAACCGTGAGACCACTTCAAAGAAATGTTTGAAGCTATTAAAGCGGAATCGGAAGTAGTTTCTGCGTCGTTTTGGGACCGTCGACGAAACATGGCTCCACTGATACACATCAAAGGCCAAGGAGCAATCGCAACAGTGGTCTTCACCCGACGAGCGTGCTCCGAAGAAGGCGAAGGCTGTTCGATTGGCCGGAAAGGTAATGGCTACCGTTTTCTGGCATTCACAAGATGTGATCTGCATCGGATCCTTGGGGAAGGGCTTTATATTGCTCAATTATTGGGCCAATTCGACAATGAATTGCACAAAAAAGGCTCCATTTGACGAAGAAAAAAATTCTCTTTCACCATGACAACGTACCGGCTCACACTTCCGCTGTCGACACGGCCAAATTGGGCTACAAACTCCTACCTCATCCACCGTATCCTCCAGATTTGGCCCTGTGCGACCAGACTTCAAAAAGTCACTCGCCGGGCAGAAATTTGAGTCGAATGAGGACGTCATCGCCGCCATGGTGGTTTACTTTGCCGACCTCGAGAAAACGTATTTTTCAGACAGGTTAAAGAAATTGGAGCATCGCTCGGTAAAGTGTATCCAACTAAGAGGAGATTTTTTTATGAAAAAAAACACCATCTTTCCAAAATTTTCGGTTTCCTTTTGCAGGCTAAGTACTCATTAGCCCGCTCTCGTAAGTCAAACACAAATTGCTTAACGAAATTGAAAAAAATGCGTAAGTGTTTATTGAAATTGAAATGATTTGATGTTGAGAATCATACTGCTGGCGTCTTGGATCAATCTACATCGGTTTCACCGGCTTCATTGTTCGATTTGTTCGCCGTGTTGCGGAAGGCGATGATTCTGTATTACTGTTAGTTTCTTTGATCTTAGCTTCACCTTGGTAAGATTTGTTTTGTTGATTCGTCGCTGTCAATTAAGCGATCTCCACGAAAGGGTCGTTAGAGAGTGGTATCACTGGATGCCGTGGCCTAAGCTGGTTTATATGATATCGATTAGAGTCTCCATCTGATAATTCGACTTTGTAGACAACATTTCCTATTTTAGGGATAATGAGTCCAGGCCTCTAATATTGGGATCCCCGATGGTGAACATAGACTAATTGGTTTTCCAGGCTCTGTATTTTTGCCAAGATTGTCGTTCCATTTTCACGTAACGGATCGGTGGTTTATTAGTTGGTAAAACTATATCGAGACTTGTTCGTAACTTCCGGCCATAAAACATATACTACGGTGACTTTTGGTCTGGAAGTGATGAATTCACAGTGATTTGGTGCAATTCTAAAAAGATTTCGATTGTGCACTGAGTATTTTCCTCCCCCTTGGATTTGATTAAAGATTTTTTCAATGTATCAACGAACCTCTTTGCTTAACCATTTTGGTGTGGGTGGCATGGCGGGGAGAAAATATGTTTAATATGATTATCGTAACAGAATTGCTTTAATTCATATGAAGCTAGGTGCCCATGTCAGGTAAAAGTTTTCCGCAAAGTCTCAATGGCTACTACTGATGTAGTTGTCTATCGGAAAAAAATTTCAAGATACTTGGAATAAGCATCCATGAAGACAAAAAAACAACATTTCTTATGTTTATACTAACATAACCTACATGTATGAGTTACTATGGGTGATTTGGTTTTGGTCAGGCAAACATATCGAACGTTTTACACCAGGGACTTGATATCCTGATCCATATTCGGTCAGTTTACGTAGCTAGAGCTTACATTCGTCGTACGCTTGGATGATTTCGATGCAATAATGACAGAATTTGGTCTCGTAGAGAATGTGGTACCACTACTTGTTCTTTGCACAAAATACGTTCATCTTCGATGCTTAAGCCTTGAACCTGTTGTAAAATTGTTGTAATTCGGACTAGTGCGATTTATATACTTGTGGACTTGATCAAGGGAACAGTGAAATAGAAAGGATTAAAGAATGTAAAAAACCGTACTGTTGGTAGTAATTTTTCGTTCACTTGAACGAAGACCTAAGCTAAAGATGGTGCATTAAAATCCATGTAGAGTATAAAGGTGTCATAATTCCATCTTCCGCTCATATATGGAAGTGATGTCTATAAACATTTACGAGTGTTTACCAAAGCCAGGCCACATAAATATCAGATGAAAGGTATTGACGAGAAATTTTAGGATCATCTTAAGACGAACCTGGGAGTCAAATTTGAAAAAATCATGAATGAGCAACACCTCCGAAGCCAAAATTTATTATAGATTGTTAGTAATAGTATGATATGTTAAAATTAATATTTTCTGTGGAAAATTAGGGAAGACCTCTAAATTAGCCAAAAACTCACATAAGGTTGTTTTAGTGATAGGTGATTATGTCCTGAAAATTTTATAGTAGTCGAGTTTTAACCAACAAAGTTATAGCTGACAACAATATTTGACTAAGCTAAAAGAATTGTGGGGAATTCAATATAGCTTTGCGTCGTGTTTTAATGAGCCGTAAACGTCTATCTTTATAAGATTTAAAAAAATATCAATGGGTCGGCTACGTCGAGCATGCAGTGGAAGCTAATGAACAAGAAAAGTGCTGAAAGAAAATGCTGGATACTATTGGATTCTTGGGTCGCTTATGAATTCATTTTTTGGCACTCTCTTGCTTCGGCAGATGATACAGAGTTTTGACTCTACGGGGAATATCTTCTAACTGAGAGTTTCTATTCCGTGTCGCGCTTACGGTCCCTCATCGGACACGTCCTCAGGTAGCGGATAGAGGTTGCTCTAATCAGCTACCCGGTGGGTATGAAAGAAATAAAATACCACTCGTGGACCAAAACTGATTAAGTCGAAGCGCTGACAACACTCCAGTTAGTATTTACTTGTCATGGAACCAAGACAATAGCCTCAGATCGGATTGGATAAACGGCAACGACTATCGCAACGTATGAAGGAATTTGGAATGTTCAATCATTGAACAGACCAGGCGCACTGCGATAACTTCTGGATGAAGTAAAGAAATGTAAAATCAACATCCTTGCAATGCAAGAAACTACATAGCACAGTGAAAACATATTTGTTATGCAAACGCACAGCGTACTTAAAAGCGGAAAACTAAAAGGAAGCTATACATTTGGAATGGCTTTCATTGTTGATGACACATTTAAACAAATTATCACCTCTGCGATTCGTATCAAGAACAAATTCTTTGATGTCTGGCTGGACAACTGTCACGCAATTCAGCCTCCAGAGCGGAACTGATCTGGTAATTCAAAGGGGTGCAACTGCTATCGTTGGGTTGTCGTCTCCGATTCCAGTGAAGCCGACGGGGACTGGCGTTCCCGGGGTATCCGAATCACTTAGTAAAAATACTAGGATTGGAACTGGATCCGAAACATAGTGGCTTTGTGATTGTTCGATACCAAGATCAACTCATTGCTGCGAACCTCTACCCTGTAGGTATATTCAGGTACCACGGGCAGCTGATGAGCCTCCATCTTCGGACGGTCAGCTGATTGGTTGCGGCCCTTCGGGGAGTATTGTGGTAGCTTGTAGTGCAAACAAAGTTTGGCGTTGACCTTATAGCCTTAGATACAGCTGGGTCTTGTATCTACCAGTATTAAAGTTAGAGTTCCCTCAATGTAAGCTGGCACCGAACTTGGGGGCGAATGATTGGCGCTTAAGCCAATCGCAGTCTAATGGTGACCGTGAGGTTAGGCCTTAAAAGGCCGAGAAACGGCACAAAGCGGAACAATTGGAGAATACAGCCTCCTTGTAGAGACCAGGGACAAAAGATGATAGGACTTTACTACTTGTAAAAGCTTCACAGTAAGCTCTACAAGCTTTCTACATTGAGACATCTATAAGAGAACATGGGCATCCCCAGAAGGTTACACATTCAACCAGATCGACCATGTTCTCATACAAAAACAAGCGGACACCAGCATTCTTGACACGCGCTCGTTCCGCGGCGCTGTTTGTGATTTGGACCACTACCTTATAAGGGTCAAGTTTCAATGCCGCATCTCCAAGAGCTGTAAACAAGGAGCATCAGTTATTCCAACGTCGCAGATACCAAGCTAAACGATAGCTCAGTAACGTCCACATACATGGCAGCGCTGGAAAATTGCATCAACATATCCCTACAGGAGGAGAAAGTAATATATCAAAACCATGTGGAAGACAGTAAGAGATGCGGTAACAGAAGCAGCTGAGAAGGTCTTGGGACACCAGCCAAAGCAAAGAGGGAACAATTGGTTTGACAAAGAATGCCTGGAAGCCATTAAATCAAACATGAAGCAGACGCACCAAGAATACATCCAGCGACCAACTCGGGCAAAGTCAAGTTAAAAAAAAGTGTCATAGGAAAAAACGACTGACTATCAACACCAAGATAAAACAGATAGACAATTGGCGTATGCCTCTATCAAACAACTAAGAGACAGCTGTAATCCACAAACGAGTCTTTGGAAAAGTCTACAAGGAGCAAATTAAAAACAGACGGCTAAAATATTTCCAGAAGCTATTGACAGTGTGGATGTAGCATCAGTTCCCAATTGAGCTCCATTGATTTTGACGGGTTGTCATGGGGGTGTGGGGTCTGGCGTTATCAGGAAGGAACATCACGCTTTTGCGATTAGCCAGTTTAGGGTGTTTTTTCTTGATTTCTTCCTTCAGTTTCGATACTTCACAACAGACATTCGAACAATGGTTTGATTTCTTGAAAGCAGCTCAAAGTCGACTATATCCTTTTAATCCCACCACAGAGAAAGCATAATCTTCTTTTGGTGAATATTGGCTTTGGATGTCGATTATGGGGGCTCCTCTTACTTGATTCATGATCGTCTTCGGGCTATGTTATCATAAAGAACCCATTTTTTATCACCCTTTATGATTCTTTTTAGAAACGTGTCTTTTTGGTTACGACTCAGCAAAGAATCGCATATGTTAATCCGTTTGGTGAGGTGGATTTCCTTTAATTCGTGAGGAACCCAAACATTTAGTTTGTTTGTGAAACCAAGCTGTTATAAGCGCAAGCAAATGGTTGAATTCAATATTTCGAGCCATTTTGCTATCTCTCAAGTCGCCATTAGTTTCGATTAACGCCTTTATTTTGTCCTTATCAGCAGTGGTTGGACGACCAGTATGTGGCGCATCTTGCACATTAAAATTTCCAGAAGGAAAGCGGGCAAACCAACGCTGACACTGGCATTCACCATAAACCTCACCAGTCTCATTCGAGCTTGCACCACATTTTTGCCATGTCGAAAGTAAAACTATACAATATTCCGATGATCCTCTTTCAGACCGTCCATTTTCAAGTTTATTTTTAACCAACTTGTCGTTTACTGCTGACGCTCAGTTTTAAACTGAAAATAGTCTTAAGTCTTATCTTTAAAATAGTATATAATAATAATGAGATATGATATGTAGTTCACGACATGAATTATCGAACAACCCAATAAATAACTTTCTGCATCGACTAATATGAACAATCTGGTCAGAGGAGCAGTTACCAGTGGACTGATGGAAAAGTATAATATATCCAGCATACAAAAAGAGGGGCAAGTGAAGGTGAAAAAATTATAGAGGCATTGGTCTATTGTGCACGTCTTATAAGCTGCTTACCAAAATCACAGAAAGAAAATTAAAGCCATACTATGAAAGTAATATAGGAGAGTATCAGGGAGGCTTTCGATGTGGACTGTCTACAATAGACCAAATATTCTCAGTTAAGCAGGTGCTCGAAAAGTGCTGGGAATAGAATATCGATGTGCACCAACTCTTTGTAGCTTTCAAGCAAGCATACGACAGTGTCGACAGAAATGCGTTGCACAAAATAATGCTTGACTTTGGCGTCCCAACAAAGTGAGTCCACATGGTCAAGGTTACGATGCTAAACCTAAAATTCCAGGTCAAGCTAAACGACAAACTAGCGGATAGCTTCATAATGGAATCAGGCTTAAAACAAGCGAGTAGACTTCCCCCAATGCTCTTTAACATTACGCAGGAACACGTCATCAGGAAGACATCAGCTGACAACTCGGCTACACTAATGTTCAAGTCCGCACAATTGGTAGCATATACTGATGACATCAATATTATGGCACGTTCAATATTAGATGCCGAAGGAGCCTTTCTGAGCCAAGAATCCGCAACAAACCGAATTGGCTTACCAGTTCATGAAACGAAAACTAAGTTCATTACTCGACAAAACCTGACCATAGGCGACTATAATTTTTAAAGTTTGGATAACTTTATCTACCTTGGAGCCAACCTGAATAGAAGAGGCAGTGACAAGAATGAGGTTGGACTCCACATTTACAAAACGCTCTCAAACATGTGCTGTTACATGGAAGTGAAACATGGACTCTGACAAGTAAAACCTAGAAGACAATGAACGTATTTGAACGCAAAGTGCTCCGAAAATCTACCGCCCAGTAAAACAAGGAACATAGTAGAGACTACGTTGCAACGATGAATTGTATGAACTATTTGACGATCCACCTGTTTCGTCTTGCGTAACGTTACGTAAATTGTAATGGGCGGGCCATGTTGAAAGAATGGAAGAAAACCAGCTACCCAAAAGAACATTGAGTACCAACGACTCGATTGGAAGTCACGATAGAAGCTGGCAGCAGATCTTTGTTGGGTGTGAACAACTGGCGGGCAAGATTAGTCCCGGTTGCCAAGGCTGGGGTTGGGCTGTCCTACCATAGATGATGATGATGTTGAGACTTTCTGTACTGTGCCAAGTAAAACATCATTGGACTAGTATTTTAATATGTAGACAATAAATGAGGGTTCTCTGGAAACAAACCCATAAATGCTTCTTTATATTAATTCTAAATGAAGTGATAGCATCCTTACCGGACCAAAACATTCTTATATAGCATAAAGCCGCTTAAGCATACTATACATGCAGATGTGGTCAAAAGTAAGTGTAATAATATAATAATTATTACAAATTAAGTAGCTTTTCTGCTAGCTGAATCCTTTTTTGCAGAGAAACTCTGAGGCGAATTCCCCCGGAAAAGTCTTTTGAGAAGTGTCTCATAGTCATAAATTAATGATTAATCACTTACTGTTTGGTCAAAACGATACGTTTATCTATCTTTCCTTATCTTGGCTGATTTTAATTCCATGACAAGATAATTGGCTTGCCATTAAGCCACTTTATTGGGTTTCGGTCTTTCTAGTAATTGGTGCTTTAACTTTTTTGCAGAGCCTGCTGATATTTTTGATTCAATATTTCAGTCAGACATTACGAGTGACTACCTAAACAATTTAAGATCTTGTCGTTTCTTGTTTTTATTCAGTGTAATTGTTCTATTACGATTTATTTTATGGCAAACCCAAATATCTTATACTGCAGAAATTGGTTGGCGTGATGGGGTTCATACCAGTGGGTTCTGGCAGATCGACGTTATGCCTAGTGTGATCATATGACTAAATCATTATCCTGAGAAAAGTAGTCTAAACGTACAATTATTCCCAGGGTATTTTACACAAAGAATCTGAAAACGTATGGCTAAAAACACCTGCAATCTCTTAAAAGTTTCGCGTTCTGCCTCTCGGTTCATCCATCCCTCTGTCCTTCTGCTCTTGTGTCACCGCAAACTTCCACCGAAACTATAGCAGCTACAAGGCTCAAATTTTGTTGTAAAGTCAGAAGCGGTAGTCTGTTAAAAGATTAGGTCTTATCAAACATTTCAAAATTTACTAAGGGGTATCCCCCTATCGTTTTAATCAAAGGTAATGCGGTATCAAATAAAAGTTCTTGATCAGCATTTTGAGAATCTAAAACAAAAAAAGGCATTTTGTGTAACAGAGGATCCAGAGGGACGCAAAATATATGAAAAATTGTTATACCCCCTCGCGATTGGACACCTTGGAGCTGGAAAATCTGGAAAAAAATAATGAGGTTGGATCTTCATGAGCACAAGGGCAACAGAAACCTCAGTATTCAAAAAGCAGTCAACTTTGCCAGTAATAGTATGATTTGTAAATCCTACGTTTTTCTTCCTAATATCTAAGCAGTATCCTTTAACTTCTTAAAATTATTTGAAGGAATATAAGATCCTTAAGCTTACAAAGTTGCATGGAAATCAGATAATAATCAAGAGAGTTAAAGCTATTTCAATTGTAATTGTATAACTCAAGTACATGATTGATGCATATTTCAAATCGACCTCGATAATCTTATTGTCATTTTCATGAAAATTTCAGGAAAAATATGTAATTTGAATATGTTCAATTGGCCGAATATTTACAGCATACACGGACTGATATACCCCGGGATTTTTTAAGAAAGAAAGGGATTTGGGCAGAGTCATATTTATTCATCAATATAGTTGCCTTTGAGGGCGACACACTTGTTATAGCGACTCGCCAGCATTTCGATGCCCTTTTTGTAGTAAGCAACGTTCAAATATTGAAAATACTTCTCCGCAGTTGCGATGACTTCCTCATTCGACCTAAATCTCATTTCCTGGAGATACTGCCTGAGATTTGGGAATGGATAATAGTAGCTGGGGGCCAAATCTGGAGAATACGGTAGGTAAGCACCCAATTTGAATCGTAGTTGGTCCAACTAAGCCATAGTTTTCATGTGATCGTGATGATACAGAAGTTTTTTATACGCCATATGGGACCATTTTTCCTTGATTTCGTCGTTTCAATTTCAATTTCCAATAACGTTGAATGAAACGTTGCTGTGACTGTTCTTCCTTTCTGAAGGTAATCGGTGAAGATTATTCCATGTGCATAGGAAAAAATAGAGGCAATCACCTCCCGGCCCTTTTGGTCGGCTTTCGTGGCTTTTCAGCTACTCTGCAGACTACCTGTTGGATTCAGATGAATGGTTACGGAACCACGTTTCATTCATCGACACAAAACATCAAAAGAGTCTGCTATATTGTGCTACAACACCGCAGAATGGGCTGTTGAATCATCTACGCGCTGTAATTTTTGGACGATGCCCAGCAAACGCTGCACTCATCACGCCGATAGCTTTTCATCTTCAAAATATCTGCATAATGTGTCCTGCCCATTCATTTGAGATGCCTACGATTCAATGTAGTTGCTTTACGATTTCCTCATTCGTAGCCTCTTTTGACCTTCTAGAGCGAGGTGCGTCTTTGGTGCTTGTACGACCAATTTTAAATTCACTAAGCCACTAATTAACTATTGTTCTCAAAATAGAAAATGTGAGATAACATTTTCGCAACCATTGCAATGATTGTTTAGAAGTTTTTTCCATAAAAAAAAGATTGTTTGATCAAGATGCTCTATTCCTGTTTTTCCACTTTTTTACAAAGGTGAAGTAGCGTCACCCTAACGACTGTAGGTTTTAAATGAATGGACGAAATGTCATGAGCTAGTGGCGAATAAGCCTCTCGAAATGAGTCATGTTCATTTTCTAGTGTCACCACCTATTGAAAAATCCCAAGACTTATCGGCCCATGTATACATATATATTCGGAATATAACGAAATTTGTTACATGGTGAAGGTTGCGATTTGTAACGGTTTCCTACTCCGTCTCGTTCGATCGCAATCAGAACCGACCTCTCATCGGTTCGAGACGTGCAGGCTTGGAAATGACAACGGACTGTACCCTTCAGATCACCAAGTCCGGTCACACTTAGTCTGCTCCGTGGTGGCTGCTTGTAGGCTAGCTAGTTCGGAGAGGAGTTTTGGTCGCGGGTCTTACGCGAGCAGACTAAGTCCGAGTTACGTAACTCAGCCACCGGTTCACATGCCCGATTTCCAAACGCGTCAACAACTACTCATCCAGAACGGGAAACCTACGTTACGTTAGTTCTGGATGTGATCTCTCCACAGATCTCAAATCAAAACACTACAAAATCACCATAGGCGCGTTACCGAATCAACGACGCGGTACCAGAAAATAAGCTAAACTACCTCAAGTCTAAAATAACCTACTCTAAGAAAAAACGAGCGCAAACAAGGGTACCGCGGACCGTAACCGCCTAGAAATCAATCATCCGCAGATTATGAAAACCTAACCCTCTTCAAGACATACTTACCCTTGGTCATCACTTCCGCTGCAAAAGAAAGAGCATGCGGAACAGAAAGGCTTATTGCTTCTTTAGTAATTCATTTTAACTTCTCAGAGATTTACATTCAAAATTATCGTTTGCGTAAAATTTTTACAGCATTTTACACTTTTCTCATCTAACAGGTGTTATACTTGCAATGTCATGGTCTCATATTAATAATGTACTTCAATTGTTAAACGGAATTAATCATTACAAGATTTATATTATTATTACAAGTAGATTATTTTTTTCTTTCTTGTTTCTTGTTCCTCTTAAAATTTAATATTATTTATTATCCTAAAATGATTTGTACGTATATTTATTGTTTTTCTATTGCTAAAATGTCTAGTATGTGTATGTAATTATTTATGGCATGTATATACGTAGAAATATATTACTATGACTCATATATGAATATAATGAATAATTGAACACTAATGATTTACATCTTTTGCTTTCATGTCGGTATAAGGTTTAAAATCTATTTGGTTTTGAAATATTCAAGACGGTTTCATTTTCAATGTTGTTTTTGTTCTAAAATGGGATTACTAATGTTAGTGGTTTGATTTTGTTTACATTAGAATTAAATTACATTAAAATTCATGCAATCTTGTACACAGGATGAAGTTTCTCATGCGGTTGATATTTTAGGCTCATTTACAAAGCTACAGAAAGGAGGAAGGAATTAGAACAATTTAAGGGTAAACTTCTTCACAAAAAAATCAGTCATCAGGTTTACAAGCTTAAGGCGGGTGAATAGAGAGAGGGAGAGGCGATAGATTTTTTTTTTCTATATTCAAGTTTCTAGATGCAGGATTAGATTTTCTTGTATATATAGACCAAAAGTGTGTTTAAAATATTTCTATGGAGTTAATACATCAATCTTGTTATAGAATCTTAATAATATGTAAATAGTTGATTAGAGAATTTCCTTAGTATTAATTAACATTTACAAAGTTGTTTACAATAAAGATCAAACCATAGATTTTTCTTTGAAAGGATTGTTTAATTTCGACTTTCAATGATTAAATCGAAATTAAGTAATTTAGTATTGCCAAAATATACGACGTTTTTCGGAGTGAAATTATTAGCTTTATATTTTAAACGCGTTTTTAATATTTTCTTACATTTATTTTCTTTTTTTAAACGAAAGTTCTTATTATAGTGCACATTCTAAAAGTTAATTTTTCAAATTAATTATTTTAAATTTATGAATTTTACTTGCACCGTTGATGCCAACTTCTAACAAGAACCATAATTTTTAGAGTCATAGAATAGTTTGAATAATTTCATGTTTTTGTAATTTAAAGGGTGGTTACTGCATGAAAATCTCAAGGTTTGACTTTCGGCCACAATTTGAAAATGATGTGATTTTAGTAATTATTTTTATCAATTACTACGAGATTGAAAATCTTTCGTACCCTTTAATTAAATGCAGAAAGCAATACAAGAATATAGACACAGCGACGAAATTCTCGAATAGGTTTATACTCCATTTCAAAAGAAATTCAAAATTTAGTAGGCGGAAGGAGGCTAATGTTCAGCGTCACAGCTCCAAGTAATCGGAAGAATTGCGCGATAACACTTGCACTTAAAATCTGATCACTTAATATTCAAGTCTTTTTGATATGATTTATAGCTGAATTACATCAAATAACAATCGAAACAATTTTGTTTGAGTTACTCAGTTGATGATCACTGGGATCATTATAGTGACAAGGAATCTACAAAACTTGGAACTGAGATTCGTTCAGCTAAAAAGGTGAAACATCCAAAAAGTGAATAGCCTTGAGGTTGGGTTCAGCACGCTCAGGTAATGACACAATTCAGATTAGCATCTTAAAAGCCTAGACAGATATTCGCTATATGAACCTAGTATGCTACATAAAACTTACGTCTACCATGTTCTAAAACCTGGTAGAAACCTAGAATCCCAGTATAAATGAATTTTCCTAGTATCAACCAAATTAAATTGATTTTTTTTGGACAATTTTCATTATTTATTTTGACCCAAGTTTATAATTATTTGTGTTGATCGAACCATTTTGCATTGAAAAATATTTGAAAAATCCAGCTTGGAGTCAGATGAATTTATTATTTGCTATCATTTGGTTTTAAAATCTGACTTCAATTGACAGATTATATCAGGTTTATATATTTGCACGTTTGTCACGGTTACTAGGCATGCTGATATTCTATAGCATATGTCTATTTAGGCTTTTAGGGTGATTTGAATTTAGTAGTTTTCTTATTATTTTCATACGGAGAGCTTATTAAGTACTTGGGCGTTACAATTGAATTAAAATTTAACGAATATTTTTGGGAAACCGATATATTCTGCTATGATTTCTCATTATGATGTTTTCAGAATTTACTCCGTTTTCTTTAATAATCACAGCATGTCAAAATTACTTTGGAAAGGATTGAATATACCGTTGACAACGAAAGTGAAATATGATGGTGACATTTTGTGAAATTCATGTAAACGCACCACAATATGCGAAACAAAGGAAATATACTCGGCTTTCTTGATATGATTCCCTGATCATAACGTTGTAAGAGTTATTAAACGTACTTTTGGACACTTACCACCGAGCTCGGCAGTGATTTTCCTTGGTCACCTGGATCATCCTCAGCTCCATTAGCATTCCCATAAGCCACACTTTCTCCGCCTTCAGTGTCGGTATTGCTTTTGATATTGGTAAAATTCTTCGTGATGTCAGCTTTATTTTTGATTGTATCAATGTTTGATGTAAATTCAAGAGCATGTCTAGGCGAGAATTTCAGAATGTTTGTCAATTTGGCATAAGTACTCGCATAGCACAATTTAAGGTTGTATGCCACGTGTAACTCATTGTTGCATTGTAGACAGATATGATGTGGAAGGCGGTCAGTCAAGGTGATCGATGATGATGCAATCGATTGAAGCATGCGAAGAGCATCTTCGTTTCCTTTTTCTAAAAATGAATAGTAAATTATCACTCGCTTCGCAGATGCGGCAACACACCGATTTTACCATTCCTAGATTCTAGAGGAAGATGCGTCCAACTGTTACGAATAACCGTTGTTTTCATACAAAAGACTATTTGTGCAGAACCATCAATGAAACAATAATTTTGGACAACATTCGCTCGCAATTTTTGTTTTCTACCACCGAAATGTCGAAAATCACCACACTTTTCTGTATATAGTGAAAGCTTAAACAAATGAAATACCTTGGTCTAGAATAATCTTCACTCTCACTCATCGGACAGTTAACCGCGCACCTTCTGTACCTTTTTGACGTTTGGATGGCAACTGTGGGAGGCATTGCCAGACAGATATGCTTCGAAATGTATCAGTGTTTTACTACAGCGGATCACATTGACAGAAAATATTTCTCCACAAATATAAATATTTGAAGAAAAATATTTTCGGCGCAATGATATCTGCACAAAAGATGAAGTCTGCTTGCACTTCGAAGTCATACATATCTGGCCGGGTGCCAGGGTTCGGGATCGGAATCACTCCGATTCCCGGGCGTAGGCGTCACGTTACAGATTTTGCTTCGGTGGCGGCAATTTTAGCCGAAAACCCTAAATTTCTGTTTTGATTAAAGTACGACTCCGATTTGGACAAAATATGGTATGACAGATGTTCATTGAGCTGTGCAATGAAGCTCACAATAAAAATTCCGAGTTGAACATTCCACAACAAAATGGCAGCCGCTCAAATATCGAAAAATGTGCAAAAAATTGCTATTGTAGTTGTGACCAAATTTTCGACCAATAATTATGAGACTTGGCAGTGTAGTAGAGACTGTAAATTTCTAGTTAGCAACGAAAAAACTTTAAGGATAAGTTCAACATTTGAAAAGCTTCTAAAAATCACAATTTGCATTCAATTTATTTGAAACATGATATTATGATGCATATTGCTATGATCTAATGATTCCATAATTCAGTTGATCATCTTAGTGCGGATTGCAAAATGGCGCCAGTTCAAATATGTGATTTTTTCGGATTTTTGTAACCCTTTAGTGGCCAAGTTTCTCAACGGTTTTTGATTAAACTTGAAACCATAGATTACTAGAATATGTTTTTTTATAAAAAAGTCGAAAATTCAAAACAGCTCCCATTAGCTACCATTTTCGATGAAAATCGAATACCTGTTTTTCTGTTCAAATATAATTCAGATTTAAACGAAATTTCACAAACTGATGATGATACTCTTTTAAAATAATCCAGCATCAAAACCTTAAATTCAAAATGGCGGCTCTAAAGTTCAGGAAACAAGCAAAGTCGTTATTTTAGTGGCAAGCAAAATTTATAGAAATGTTTAAGTTTGGCTTACATTTGAAGCGTTTATACAACAGATTTTTTTCCTTCAAAGGGTATGACTTTGAACTGGTTGTCAATCAAATTACTATTTGCTGAGTGAAACTAATGGTGCCTTCGAGAAATTTGCCTTTCTGGCTGGGGGTATCAAGGGGGGTTTTATTACATTCTGTTCTACTTATTTTTGGTGATATATCAATGTTTTTTGCAGTCAGAATAAGCCATTGAGCTTAACTTTAAAATGCCCGGCTTTGAATTGTAGTGAACTTTAAACAAATAAAAATACATCGGCATGCCCGCAGTAATTGCTGCTACGGTATTAGTCAAATTCCAAATTAAAGGGTAGTGAACTAGTCTTAACAATACATTAATTACCCTTGCTTTTGTTAAACGCTGGAAATTAACATTTCAACTTCTATTACTCATCAAATATTTCCTTTATCGTTCATCATCAACACCGTCATTTAAGACAAATACTACCGCTTTTTTTTCATCAAAAGTAATTTTTCATTTCCGCAAAACTAAATTTCCCGCTTGCTTGATTTTTCTATTACTCACAAAAATATTTATCTTCCAAACTGTGAACTAACTTTACGAATAAGATATTAAAGGTAATTGGTTTGTCTGTGGTCGCCCGTCGCCTTAACCCAACAACCAGGCAAAAATATCAGCTAAATCATCGTCATGGTCAACTCCATCATCATCATCTTTATCGCCATCGTCGTCTTGGTCGTCGTCATCATCATCATCATCACCACCATCAAAGACCATCATCATTGTACTCATCAGCTTAAACTTCCACTATTTTATCCCAAGCATAAACGCCGGGCAATCATTTATAGAATAATCAACAAAGGTAAGAAGAGGAGTATGCGATGGTGTAATGACTCATATTCCGACTTCAGGTTTACTTCAAGTTACCAAAAAAAGTCTCAGCAAACCAATGGATGGTTGAATTTGATTCTGAAATGAAATCAGAACGTAAGAACCACCAATATGCCAAGAGGGGGGCACCGTAGACACGAGAAAAAAAATCTCGAAAATGTTTGTCATCATGGATGGTAGCGACAACAGGAAAGAAAAGATTTTGATCCGTTTTTGGTCAAGAAAACCAAATTGAGTTGAGTTAAACAAACCTCAACGAACCACTTAACCGTTGGATTATCTGCAAAGCGTTTTCTCGTTTGGAATCTGTATCACTTCACTCGGAGCTGTATGACGTTAACCGTGTAACTGATGATAGTGTGATTTCTGAGCTTATAGCTTGATAAAGTTTGATATGTCATCGCCTTCCCTATTTCAACCGACCGAGCTCCTCCTTACCAATGCTGAAGGCAATATGAGAATTAGATACAAAGCGTGAAAATCACGTTTCAAACACTGAAATCCGATACTTTACCAGATTGTTGTATTGTAATTTAAGTTGTTTCAATTTTTTTCTCACTTTTTTGTTTCAGATAGAGATATTGAATTTGTTGTAAGACATCAGTTTCTATTTGGGTTTAGTGTTTGGTAAAAGAGAAAAACTGTTAGATTCCCATGTTTTGACCGCGAAGATTAAAGCACCAATTCTTGTAATCAGTGTGAATGTTCACTTTGATATTCAAATGGAATCTGCCGTTATACATACATTCAAAATCTAATACTTTCCTCTGGAATATGATCACACAAGAATCTTTAGTAGGTATAATACATTTCATCCCTTGCTTCTCAGATCATTCAAGTGTCATTCCTTTCCTTTTCCGAATAAACACCGATAGTTATCTCCTTAAGCAATTTCAGATACATTTATCTTTCCTACCATCATTTATAGTAATTGCTTCTCCGATAAAGTAAATCTACTCACGCCGTCACAAAAATAACATAATAAAACAATACGGGCCCTCACACCCTCCCCAACGCACCCAATAGCAACATTTCAAATTATTCCAAGAAATTACGACCAATTCCAGACAACCACTTTCTGATAGTTGTGCTTACTATCTTTCCAGCTCCGATATTCGAACTGGATTCATGCATACTATATATCAACGTTGCCACATATGAATATGTATAGCAGATATAAATGAATAAAGCTTGAACCATTTACAACATATGAATTTCTGGTGGAATATACTCGTGCACATATCCGAACGTGCTAGGATGAGCATCCGTTCACCCTCAAAATACTGAGGTTTTGATAGACAATAGATCATCATAGCAACCGCATTAATATTCTCCATTTGAATTGAACAAATCGTTACGAAAGGAAATATGGTTTCTTCGTATCTAACACATGTGGATATTTGATACATTTCCTACGTACATTCCTTGGATTGACTGTTTTATGTCGTAGGAGAGTAGATGCAGTAGGCGGACTAGGTAGGAATTATGGGGTAATATTTTGATATCGAATTGCAAGTATGTTGGTTCCGATGGTTTCTATGGTGAGCATAGGAAGTTAAATGTAGTTCATGGTCCAATAATTTGATGAAATCATTACTATCTATTAAATTAAAGGAAAGTAAATGGGTTTCACTAGGAAATCATCTTTTGTGCTTCACTTCTACGTTTTAGTGATTAGAGATCATTATTTCCAATAAGTTAAGGTGAGAGAAGATAACAATTCATTTAATGTTAAATTATTAACATTGGGCGAATGCAGATTATGCTGGTAAAATGCTGAATACAATCCATGGACAACAGCAATCTTGGCGGAAAAGTGGTTTTTGGAATACTGTAAATTTCAGAACTGATTCAAATTGCGGCAAAACTTATCCTCCGTCATCAGTCGGAAGAGTTGGTTTCATGCAAGTATTTACGCCAATTCGTGGTCAATTATTAAATCCTGAACCCTTAACTGTAGTCGTGGGTCCATTGAAGCTATGTTCAATCTTTAGACGCGTAAAGAAACTTTGCAGACGCAGGAACGCTCCCCACTTCTACGTAACTTCTTACAGCCAGCTGAAGCACGTCCAGCTATGAAACTTTGGGGGAAAATCAGAAGTGAAGACTTCCTGAAAATTTTGAAGAAAAAATATTCAGGGAGTTTTTTTCATGAAGGTAGTCAAGTGGGGTATCATATGAAAGCTCTCAATGAGATCTGATTGCAAAATTACCCGATTAGCATCGTGGGGGAAGAAGATGAGAAATATACGAAGCCATGGAGTAAGTTTTAAAGTGGGTCATGCAATGCTACAACTTAAAAATAAAACTGCATTTTTTTTTTAAATGTTTACTAAGGCAACCTTCTTGTAGACTTTTTCGTTGCGAACGAGGACTTTTTTTGTGATTTATATCATTTTCTCTCATTAGGAACCAACAACCCATTTATTGCAGGATTTCACCGGATTTAATATCGCTTTTCCATTGCTAAGTTCCCTCGGTGGAACCCATTGTTTGGTAATTTTTAAGTAACTCTTCATACAAATTTGACTTCCTGTTACGTAAAAAATGGTGAACAATATTTTTAAATGATGTACACGCTATCCCTTCCCGAAGATTTGATTTGCCTTTAACCACGTTTTCTTTCAAAATTTTTCGGATTTGGTGCCCAAAAAAAAATCCTTCCTTTAGTTAACTTTAGTGCAAAATTATTAATCGAGCCGAGTTTGATGAGCAAAAAGTAGTTATGTTTCCTCGACGACTCTTTCATTCCAGAAACATTGATCAAAAGTTCAAAGTTATCTGTTACAGGACCCTGGTTAGATCAGTTTTGACATATGTTATGGATGTCAGATCTGGTATAACCAGAGTACTTGTACTATGGAAAGGTTAAGAGTTTTCGAAAGGAAATGTCTTCGTGCATGTACTGGTTTGTGCAGAAAGCCTGAGCACTACATATCAAAAACAAGAATTTAACAAACTGCTAAAATGACGAGAATCGATATCTTCACATTGAGACTTCTTCGAAATCATACCGCGAGATTTGTAACAGTGAGCGAAAACCCATGTATTTCACAGCCGTTACACCCTTCGGAAAGGTATTCCGAGACTTGTCTCACTACTGGCTTCATTCCTCCGGAAGCGTTCTTCTATTTCGATATGAATCGGTATGTTTTTGATTCTAACGGTGTCCCAATTATATAGGGTTATCCATTTTACGCTTGGGAAAGTAAAGCTAAAGAAAACACATAAAATATTCAGATGGAAACAAAATTTTTTATTCAATATTAAGATTGAACCTTGCCATTACACGTGAAAAACAACATCATTCAAATGTCCTTCACGGGATCTCTTACAGGCCTAAATCCTTTTGAGGTAATTTTCAATTTCTTTTCCGCACATTCCCGGCAATATCTCGGCCGTAACTTCACAAATATTGGTTTTCACACAATTTTTCGCATAGCTCTATTAAAATAAATCCAAAGGTGTTAGGTCGCAGGATCTTGCGGGCCAATTGACATCACTCAATCTCGAAATTACGCGTCCTGGAAATTTCTCTTCCAAAAGTGCTCGATTAGCCTGTGTTGTGTAGCTTGCGGCTCCACCCTGTTGGAACCACATGTTCTCCAGATCATAATCTTCAATTCCTCTCCAAAAATAATCGGTTAACATCCGGCCACAGCGGTCAGAATTGACTGTAATGGCTCTTCCTTGATCGTCTTCAAAAAAATACGGGCCAATAACATCACCAGACCATAATGCACACCAAACGGTCACTTTTTCCGGATGCAAAGGCCTTTCTGCGATCACTTGAGGATTTTGAGAGCCCCATATGCGGCAATTCTGTTTATTTACGTAACCAATAAGCGAAAAATGAGCCTCATCACTGAAGAAAATTTTGTTCGAAAAATCGTTATCAATGGCTTGTTGTTCAATCACCCAATTCGCATACATTCTGCGTTGTGTATGGTCTTGAGGCTTAAGGTCTTGAGTGAGTTGGATTTTGTATGGACTGAGATGCAAATCCAAATGCAAAATCTGCCACAATGACAAATGTTGACAAGCCCAAATGTTGAGCACGTCGAGGAATCGACAAAGTCGGGTCTTCCTCCACACTTTGAGCAACGAGAGCGATATTTTCAGCAGAACGAATGCTGCGATGATGCACAGGCCTTGCAATATCAACAACCGATCCAGTCTTTTCAAATTTTCTCACTGTGTTTGAAATTCTTTGCTGTGAAGGTCGATTATGTCGACCGTAATTGGCTCGTAAAGCCCTCAATGTTGATACAGCAGAATCACTATTTTTATAATAAAATTTAATAATTTTAACGCGTCCTTCGATTGTTGAACGATCCATATTTCTAAATGGCAAACCTTCAACTAAAACAAACACGCTTTGGATGACAATTAATTCTGACAGATTTCAAATGGCAGGGTTATACTTTCCCAACTACGAACTGGATAACCCTGTATATCACATATATAGACGGGCCACAGATAATAAGATCAAATATATTTTTTCTTTAAAAGCCGTCGGGCCTTGCTTAGTTGTGTGAACAGACGCGTTTCGACTACTTTGAGTCATCTTCAGCTCAGACACTGAAGCAATTATTATAAATTCTCGTTATTTTGGCGCCTAAATACACAAATTCGCCCACATTTCGATGCTGTATTCACCAAGTGTGATAATTTGTGTGTTTGAGGTATTTTGTCTTGACTGCATCGTGAGCTTTGTTTTATTTTCATGGATTTGTGACCCTACTAGTTTTGCTTCGCTGTGGTTCAGAAAGAGTTCTTTGGTAGTTGTTAATGACCGTGAAAAAATGTTGATGTCATCCGCATAGGCCACTACTTAGCTTGACTTGTATAGCAATGTATCTTGTATATCGACAGGTAGCTTCCTTATGACGTACTGCAGAGGCAAATTAGATAGCATTGGGCCCAGCCAATCCCCTGCTTTAGTTCCATATTTGTGTCAAAGGCATCGTTCAGATCGTAATGGATGCGGACTTGGGAGGTCGTCGCCGTCGTTCTCATTTTGGTAGGAAGTATATGTAATGTTTATTATATTAGGTAAAGTGATGAGGTTTAAAGTTTAGGCTAGAAATATTGTGATAGTATAGTATTAGTATAAGATAAAGTTTTTGATTGAATTTTATTAGAATTAGGCTACAACATATTAGACGTAGGATAAAAGTTCACTGTTCTGTTGTGTCAATATTATCATTAATTTTTGAATAGTGTTGGTTAGTTTTTTTCTCTTTTTTACGGTTGAATCTAAAATATGCGAAAATTGAATTAAATTGAATTTGATATTGTTTTTTTTTATTAAAGATTATTAATTAATGATGTATAGATTTAGAGAGTCATTTGGGCCATTAAATCTTACTATTTTGATTTTTCGGAAGACGCTTTATATTGTTTAAAAATTTGTAAAGATAAAAATTGAATAAAGCGCTTTCGACTTTGACTTTGATGTGCACAGGTGGTAGCGAAATCTTCTCAGTGTCAACCGAAGGCATATTCTTTAAATCGGTTCTTTGTAGCCAGTTTTTTTAATTTGTAATGTTTTCCTGTCGCTCTACTGACCCAAAGAAAAAAACAAAACGGCAATATTTGGTGGATCCGCTTTGAAGTATAATATATAGTCTTATGACCTGTAGATCAGCACAAAGCTACCACTTGTAGGAATTAATAAATTCAAATTCATTGACGTACTTTCGTACGTTTCCATCAATTGCGTGAGCATGCGGAATCAACGGTTTTATGTTTCCATTATGTAATGAAACCACTTTTAGACTCAAGTTGGATGAGTATTTGAGCAATCAGCACTTTTCGAGATTCTGACGATCTCCTAACTTCTTCATAAGCCTCGAACGATTATTACAAAAACAAAGTTTATTTCATAATGTAAAAAAAGAAGTCAGCTCCACATTACGAGCTCTAAATGTGGAGGCCTTTATACGTTAAGCAAGCAAATTCCACCGCTGTAAACTTAATGCCAACAACTCAGCATGTTTTCTAGATAAATTTAGATTACACACGATACCGTTGAGAACAGGTTGACCAAACAAACACGGTTTTTTAGGGTTTTGTAAAATAATATTAAAAACTCTACTAAAATCGCGTCCTGTCTGTCCGTTTGTCCGTCTGTTCGTCTGTCCGTCCGTGCGTCACAGCAATTTTTCTCGCAAACTACTTAAGCTAGAAATATCAAATTTTGTATGCAGTTGTTAAGGGGTGCTTTCTTCAAAGTTCAAATACAAAAAATGTTTATAAAGTATATGAGGGGCATCTCCCTATATAGGGGAATTACCCTCGAAAAAAAATTTAATCAGCGGTTGCCGATATGGGTATCAAATGAAAGGTCTTGATAAGAACTTTTCAAAACCGGTTTTAAACTGACATGTAGGGGAAATATACGAAAAATTTGTGTCCCTTACCCTTGATGTTGGACACTTGTCATCCGAAAAATCTAAAAAAATTATGGAGGTAGGTGTTTACGAGCACAACGACAACAAATACCTTAGAAGTCGAAATTCTCTCAACTTTGTTAATAATGGTATGATATTCGGATTTCACATTTTCCAATACCAATACTTTTGTTATGCAAAAGTAGCAATTGGAGGAATGGTTGGGCGGCTCACATCAGATCATTGGAATTGCAAACGGTAGTGATCATCTATTCCCATAAAGCCAGTCGATTAAGTTGGACAGACAAGTCTGGCAACAGGCATGAGCGGCCCAGTTTCGACCTTGATTTGCTATGAGAAAACCGAAATACTTAAGATGTGACAGTTTAGTCAATTTTGTTGTTATCGAAGAATGAAATTTAGGGGTGAACGAACCACACCCTTCCAAAATGTATTCACTATTTTTTACACCCGTATTTATTTACTGCAGATATTTCATGCGAAATTCATCACGTCTTGCAGATATCACGATAAATGTGTAGCTATCTAGCAGTCTTTTTCATAAACAACAAAAAATACAGCCTACTAGTTGTTATCTATTATAAATACCTACCACTATCAAATGAGTTTAAAGGGTGCATTGAAATTTAAATATATAAGGGTGTAATGAATCATACGACGCCGCTGGCGACCACTACCAACACACCTTGCTGCGATGTGGCTTGTCATCTCATGTTGGTTGTGATGGGTGCACATCCCACGTCAATTTTGTCGTGGGATGTCAAAGTGAATTGACCACCCACATGGTAGTGGAGGTGTGAAAGTAGTGGCCGCCACCCAAGAGCTGTCGACGATTTTCACAATAACGCTTGGTGTGAGCAACTAGTTTGTTTAGCTCAGAAAATCGTTACTTAATTGTTTGCATGGGCGTTCTGACAAAGTAAATATTCCTGACGAAACCGCTCGCTGCAGAACAAAAATGAACACTGGTTTGTGAAAGTGCCGAAAAGTAAGCATGTTAAAATTGATGGACGCATGGCATTCATACGAGTCAGGAAAGCGCAAGAATTGAGTTGCTTATCTCATATTTCTGGTTGCGATTCGCCGATTTTCCATAACCATTTAATCTGTTAATCAGGTATTTCAATACTTTTATTTTTATAGTCAATAACTTTGTTTATTTGATATCCGCAGGCCAATCCTCTTTTTTCTTTAAAAGCCGTCGGGCCTTGCTTAGTTGTGTGAGCAGACGCGTTTCGACTACTTTGAGTCATCTTCAGTGTCTAAAGGATGTGTTGAAGGGAGCGACTTTATATAGTCGTAGGATGGGTAATTAGCGAATAGGTAATTAGCGGATGGGTAATTAGCGGATGGGTAATTAGCGGATGGGTAATTAGTGGATGGGTAATGAGGTCAGGAAGTAAATTACTCAATTATACCAGGTAGGGGATATTATGTTTTTGTTTTTTTGCTTGTTGGCTGTCCGTTTGATCTGTTTCATCTCGTTTCCGTTTTCGTCTAAGAGTGTGGTCTAGGACTGAGAAAATTGCGTCGGAATTGGTAACAAGTTGTTCGTTGATAATGTCACCGTCTGTCTTTCTATGTTTATAAATTTCAAGCCTTTCTAGGATGTCAAGTCTCGGTCCTTTGTTTTGTTTGTGTAGCAATTTCATAGAGTTTGTCATAGCATCAGGCTCATGTGCGTGGTTTTGTAGGTGCGTCGCATAATTGGAGTCTGCCTTGTTGTATAAGAAAGATCGTAGGTGCTCTTTATATCTTGTCGTTAGTTTTCGTGTTGTTCTTCCTATATATACCATGTCGCAGTCCTTGCATGTCAGTTTGTATATGCCGCTGCCTTCGTATATCGATGTGTCATTCAGTTTTGGCTTCAGTTTGTTTCCAATGTTGTTGTTCGTTTTGAATGCAGTTTGCAATTTGTATTTCCTAAGGAAGTTTGTTAGTTTGTATGTCTCTTTGCCTACGTATGTTAACGATACCCACTGTTGGTCGTTTTTATGAGTTTCCGTCGGTTGGCGTTCCTGTTTTTGTTTGTACTGTGTGACTAGTTTGTCAATGTCGCATTGTTTGTATCCGTTATTATTAGCTATTCTGTAAATGTTGTTTAGTTCGTTGGAATAGTTAGTAGGAGTCATGGGGATGGAGTGAAGCCTCTGCACCATTGATCTGTACGCTGCTAGCTTATGTTGTGCGGGGTGGTTAGATGTTTCATGTATGGTATGATCAGTTGTGGTTGGTTTTCTGTATATTTTGTAGTCCAATCGTGTTTGGTCACGTGTCACAGTTAGGTCCATATAGTTGAGTTGTCCGTTTGTTTCTTTTTCCATAGTGAACTTTATATTCGGGTGAATTTCATTCATATAGGCAAGTAGTTCGTCTTGTTTATTTTCTTGTGAGTCAACAACAATGAAACAGTCATCCACATATCGTCTGTAAAATATTACATTGAATCTTTTGACAACTTTGGGTATAAAGACTTCTTCCAAAGATTGTAAGAATATTTCTGACATTATTGAGGACATTGGATGTCCCATACCCAGACCGTCTTTGGCAATGTATGTGTTGCTATTGAACTTAAAATAGTTCTGTTTGATTGTGGTCTTTATGAGATTGAGTATTTGATCTGTGAATCGTCGGCTGTTGTTGAATGAAAGTTTTTCTTTTAGTATGGCCAGTGTTTCATCGACAGGGATAGACGTATAGAGGTTGGTGATGTCTAATGATAAAAGTTGACAATTTTCAGTCAATTTTAAAGAAGTGGTAGAGTTTGCTAGCTCGCGGCTGTTCTTTAATGCGTATTTGTCGTCAAGGTGCACGACATCAGCCATTATCGTTGCCAAGTACCGTGCTAATTGGTATGCAGGAGCTGGGCGGTAGTTGACAACAGGACGGATAGGAATATTGGGTTTGTGGAGCTTAGGTTGTGCTTTAAGGGGTGGTGTGCATGGATTTGGGTTTATGTAGCGTTGCTTAGTATTAGGAGGAATAATTAGTGGGGATTGTATAATGGCAGTACGTAAGTCCGCTTGGAACCTATTGGTGGGGTCTTTGTTTATCAGTTTGTAGCCGTTGGCGTTAATGAAGTCTATTGTTTTTTGTACATAGTCCGTTGTTTTTAGGATCACCGTTGTATGTCCTTTGTCAGCCTTCGTCACTGTTAGTAGGTTATCCGTTAGCTTTGTCTGAATGTGTCTTAATATCTTATGGTCTTCGTGGAAATCCGTTTTGTTTATGCTAGTGCGTATTTTTTGTAGTATGTCTACTGCAGTATGTCTTGCATGTGTCTGTTGTTCCTGCGGCAGTTTGTTAATGGCAAGTTCAGTGTCGATTACTAGTTGTTCTAGGTCTTTGTTGCGGTTTGTATTATATAAGTTGTGTTTCAGTCCCTTATTTAACAGCTCCATTTCTTGTGTCGTAAAAGGCGTATCTGATAGGTTTACAGTCCGTGGATAGAAAGTTCTGTTCGCTGGTGTGGTCATTTTGTTTTGTTTTTTCATCAATTTGTCAAGTTTTTTCGTCATGGTCTCATATTTAGTTTTGAGCTGAATATCAATGTTTTGCCTCACGTCATTATAAAACTGTAGAAAGTTTTCAGTTTGTATAGTGTTAGTTAATTGTAAGTGTGAGTGTAGTAGTTGTCGGTTGATTTCGTCCTTTTTTATGTACAGTGTTCTTATTTCGTTTTTAATGCGGAGCATCTGTGCGCTACGTTGTGTGTTACGTGCAGCGATTGTGTTTTGTTTTATCACGATTCTTGCAAATGCTGGTGTAATGTTGTTTTTCAAGCACTGTTTGTTGAACCATATGTTTGCTATTGTTTGATGAAGTTTCAGGGTACGGTTTTGGAATGAACGCAACAGTTTTGCCTGGCTGGCAGTGTTGTAGTCAATAACTTTGTTTATTTGATATCCGCAGGCCAATCCTCTTTTTTCTTTAAAAGCCGTCGGGCCTTGCTTAGTTGTGTGAGCAGACGCGTTTCGTTGTCGTTTCGTTGTCAACTACCGCCCAGCTCCTGCATACCAATTAGCACGGTACTTGGCAACGATAATGGCTGATGTCGTGCACCTTGACGACAAATACGCATTAAAGAACAGCCGCGAGCTAGCAAACTCTACCACTTCTTTAAAATTGACTGAAAATTGTCAACTTTTATCATTAGACATCACCAACCTCTATACGTCTATCCCTGTTGATGAAACACTGGCCATACTAAAAGAAAAACTTTCATTCAACAACAGCCGACGATTCACAGATCAAATACTCAATCTCATAAAGACCACAATCAAACAGAACTATTTTAAGTTCAATAGCAACACATACATTGCCAAAGACGGTCTGGGTATGGGACATCCAATGTCCTCAATAATGTCAGAAATATTCTTACAATCTTTGGAAGAAGTCTTTATACCCAAAGTTGTCAAAAGATTCAATGTAATATTTTACAGACGATATGTGGATGACTGTTTCATTGTTATTGACTCACAAGAAAATAAACAAGACGAACTACTTGCCTATATGAATGAAATTCACCCGAATATAAAGTTCACTATAGAAAAAGAAACAAACGGACAACTCAACTATATGGACCTAACTGTGACACGTGACCAAACACGATTGGACTACAAAATATACAGAAAACCAACCACAACTGATCATACCATACATGAAACATCTAACCACCCCGCACAACATAAGCTAGCAGCGTACAGATCAATGGTGCAGAGGCTTCACTCCATCCCCATGACTCCTACTAACTATTCCAACGAACTAAACAACATTTACAGAATAGCTAATAATAACGGATACAAACAATGCGACATTGACAAACTAGTCACACAGTACAAACAAAAACAGGAACGCCAACCGACGGAAACTCATAAAAACGACCAACAGTGGGTATCGTTAACATACGTAGGCAAAGAGACATACAAACTAACAAACTTCCTTAGGAAATACAAATTGCAAACTGCATTCAAAACGAACAACAACATTGGAAACAAACTGAAGCCAAAACTGAATGACACATCGATATACGAAGGCAGCGGCATATACAAACTGACATGCAAGGACTGCGACATGGTATATATAGGAAGAACAACACGAAAACTAACGACAAGATATAAAGAGCACCTACGATCTTTCTTATACAACAAGGCAGACTCCAATTATGCGACGCACCTACAAAACCACGCACATGAGCCTGATGCTATGACAAACTCTATGAAATTGCTACACAAACAAAACAAAGGACCGAGACTTGACATCCTAGAAAGGCTTGAAATTTATAAACATAGAAAGACAGACGGTGACATTATCAACGAACAACTTGTTACCAATTCCGACGCAATTTTCTCAGTCCTAGACCACACTCTTAGACGAAAACGGAAACGAGATGAAACAGAACAAACGGACAGCCAACAAGCAAAAAAAACAAAAACATAATATCCCCTACCTGGTATAATTGAGTAATTTACTTCCTGACCTCATTACCCATCCACTAATTACCCATCCGCTAATTACCCATCCGCTAATTACCCATCCGCTAATTACCTATTCGCTAATTACCCATCCTACGACTATATAAAGTCGCTCCCTTCAACACATCCTTTAGACACTGAAGATGACTCAAAGTAGTCGAAACGCGTCTGCTCACACAACTAAGCAAGGCCCGACGGCTTTTAAAGAAAAAAAAAAAAAAAAACTTTTATTTTTCTTTCTCTAATAAGAATTGCGTATGCTAGTTGATGATGGAGTTAATGTTATCATTCTCGGGTTTGTGTGCATAAGATTCTGAATTTCATTTTCGTTCTATCAACTGTATGTAGTCCATTAATAGTTGTCCCTATACTGGGTACAAAAGTACAAAACGAAAATTCTTTGTCAATTTGGAAAAAGAAAAGACAATCAGCTAAATAAAGGAAACGGTGCTAGCATAGCTAGCACTAAAACTAAAACTCTTTCATTAGCGAAATTGATTTGAGATGTGAGTAAGAAAATTGTAGGCGTCCTTGAAAATAATGTTAATTTGTTATCCATCTAAATTATTGCAGGGTGCCCATCAAATTTTGTGCAATTAGTACATAAACAAAGTAAAATACGAGGCGACGGCAGCTGTAGATTTGGAAACTGATGAGCTTATGCAAAAAAAAAAAATTCGTACCGAATTTAAAGAGTGCACAGTACTTACAATTGCACATCGATTGAACACCATTATGGACTCAGATAAGGTCATGGTATTGGACAAAGGTGACATTGCTGAGTTCGATTCGGTGACAAATCTGCTGCAGAATAGGCGATCAGCCTTCTATAGTATGGCTAAGGTTGCAGGACTTGCGTAGTAGCATTCTTTTTTTGTTTGTATGAGATTAATTTTTAGTTTACATGATGTTCTTCCTCTACGACCAGATTCTTTATTCTATATTTATTCGTAAAATATACATTGTCAGTTAACAAATCTGAAAAAAGTATTGCACGTGTACCAGAATCTTTCAATATGAATTCATACTTAGTAAGCCACAATCCAAATAAAAGCTTTGATAGTAATTTAGTTGCATATTGGCTGCAAACTTGTGTAACATCATTGGGAGATTTCTAGTATGTACTTTTCTTCAGCATATTTCGATTCGGGCGGTTTTATCGTTCAATTTTAGGCCGCTTGCTTTCTCCACAAAATTTTTCTGGTTTTGATCAAAAGGCGTATCATTTTTTCAAAAATTGATTGTTGTTTTCCTAAGTACAGCATTTGATGGTTATATCTGCTCCAAAAAGGAACCAGGCATACATAGAATATACTCAGCGACCAACTCGGCCCAAAAAGAACAATATAACGTCCTCCAACGACAAGCTAAGAAAATGTTTTACTCGTAAACTTCGGTTATTTGTTGACTAGTTTTTGTTCAGTTTTCCCAAGTTAAATTAAAAGATCCTTTGCTATCTATTCCGGACAAATTTATTTTTACCCATTCGCATACACGTGTTTTGAGGCTCCCTCAGCCTCTTCTACAGCACTCAACCTCTTCTTCAGTACTGAAGAAGAGGCTGAGTGAGCGTCGAAACACGTGTATGCGAATAGGCAAAATTAATTTGTTCGGATTTTTTCATCTAGCCAAAGAAAATGTGTTGAAGAAAGAAATGACTGACCATTAACACCAAAATCCAACAGACAGACGAAAAATGATCCTTCATGAAGTCAGATCGGCGTATGCCTCTATTAAATAACTTAAAGACGGCTTCAATCCACAAACAAGTCGACATTAAAAACAGATGGCTGCAATATTTTCAGAAACTATTTACAGCGCCCCAAACGGCGACTGAAGCTGTGAACATTCCAAAAGCAGAGGAAGAGGCCCCGGTCCCACCACCAACTGGAGACGAAGTACAGGCAGCAGCGCAGGACCTTAAAAATAAGGTTTCTGAAATAGACAGAATACCATTAAGACTGCTCCAGAGCTTCTGCATCGACTAATATGTAGAGTATGGTCAGAGGAGCAGTTTGGCGAGAAACTATGATATGTCCTTTATGCAAAAAGGGGGATAAGGAGTGGTTTGAAAGTTATAGAGGCATTGCTCGACTGCATACGTCTTATAAAATGCTCTCCAAAATCATAGGAAGAAAATTAAAGTCGTGCTATGAAAGTTATGTAGGAGAGTATTATGAGCTACTGGTTTCGATACAGAATCCACAGAAGGATATTCGATATTATGTTGCATTTGCTTTAAAAAGTTTTATCGGAGGTTACCTCAAAACCCAGACGTGATAGAAACAGAATACATTCACTTCCTACATACCTTAACAAATAGAAATATATTGCAGCTATCAGTTTGTCGGGTACCAAAATCATGTCATGCAATATCAGATGCGTCAAGTAGCTGTTGCTTTCTTCTACTTCATCGTAAACGTATTCGGAAGAAAGTATATACAATTTGTATCTTTGCGGTAGGGGTGGCTGACAAAACAATATTGATCATCCTTGGCTTAGTATAACCACAAGTTTTCAGAGAGTGTGAAGTGTGTTTTGGAAAAGCTGAATTTGATATTTCTTGGCATAACTCTTAAGGCAAAGATGGGCTTTTCGTTGAAACTTCTGATGATGAGATTGTTTGCTACGATTCATTAAACTTGTCACAATATTGATAAATATTCGGTAATTGATTCCGTACTTGGCAGCAACTATTCGAATCGAACATATTTTTCTTTACATTATTAACAGCGATGTGTATATTTCTAATTTCAAGTTGACTTTCGCTGTTTTACCTTTGTAGGAGCGTGCCATACCGCGATTGCAGCTGTAACATTCAAAATTATGCACATTTTATTTTAGATTTACAATGTTAGTCTTCTTCCGAACTGAATATAATTTATAACCATAATTTTTCGCCAAAACCTTAACTTTTTGGGGTTTTGTAATAAAATACAAAATCCTATTGAAATCGGTACCTGTTTCCGTATGTCTGTATGTCACAGCAGTTTTTTTTTCAAAACTTTAGAAGCCAGAGCCATGAAATTTTGTAGGAAATTCGGAATTTATAACTTCTAGAAAGTTTTGAGATGAAAAAAAGTTTTCAAAGAGTTTTAAGAGGATCCCGCAATATAGGGGAGTGACCCCCAAAAATTCGTGGGGTATCATCCGAAAGGTCTCAATGAGGTCTTTTCAAAACAGGTATTAAAATTACTTTATCAATATCGATTTAGGCAGGAGAGGGAGAAGCGCACGAAAGTTAGACGTACCTCTCCTCTCCCTCGCGATTGGAAACATTTCATCCGAAAAATCTGAAAAAAATCATGAGTATCGACCTTTATGAGCACCACAACAGCAAACACCGTCGGAAGTCGAAATTTACTCAACTTTGTTAATAATAGTATGATATATCAATGTTACACTTTCTTTAATAAACTCTTAAGGGTACCCTCAAATTAAAAAAAAATTAATGTGTAAATGTCAATTTACAAGTTTAATCACTACTGATAATTTCAGAAAGATCGAAATGTATTTAATAGTGTTATGGGGGTTTCGATTTTCCTGTATTACAACAGAAACTATACTCGTACATGGCCAGAGAGACAATGTGCACTTCTAATCAACTCAGACACTACGGGTTTGCTAGGATTTCCATGAAAATTTCATGAATTATATTCATGATGAACATCTTTGAAAATTTATCCAACAGGTGACATTCGTAATCGTAAAACGAAATGGCGGCTATTTTAAATGAGAATATTGCATAAGGTTGTGTTATTTTTCGCGAACTTCAACATTTAAGGTACATACTATTAACATTTGACTGAATTTATTTATGAATAGCTGAAGATGAGGAGTTAAAATAATAGATGAAAAAATTATGAAGGTAGGCCCAATAATAATAGTAAAATCTGTAAATTATATATTTTCGCCAATAAAACTGTTTTAGTAAGATTAAATTGAGTGAAAGTAAATATTTGGGTGTCCTTTAAAAGATCTTTATAATCTTTAAGTTTTGTAGAATGTAAAGAAGTTATTGCCGTTTGAATTTTGTCCGATTACAGCAATCAATTACGGTTACTACATGGGCTTTCCATCAAATCAGACACTACACTATTGATTGTATTATCTCCAAACAAAAAGACATTTAAAATTCGGCTTAGTCAATAATTTTAGCAATATTGCAGGAAAATGTTAGCCAGTTAAAATAGAGGAACACGGGTTTTTCTTTTAAAGCAAAAATATGTATATTCGTTGTACATGTCATGAAAGTTTTTCTTGAATTAAATCATTCTATACTCGTATGTCTGCATATCGTATGTTAAGTACAAACCCCTTCTGACACGAGCGTAGTTTTGTCTACTCAACTTGTTTTATCATAATTTTTCGATAGATGGCTGTAGGGATCGATATCTTGTAAAGTATCAAACAGAAAATTTCAGGTTCGTGCTTGTTGAAAAGGTAGGATCTTGCGCAAAACAAAAAAGTTTGCTATATTTTATTTGATCCATTCAGTTATGAGTTACTGGGTGTTAAAAATGGAAGTCAACAAAGAGATAATGTAACACATTTTGCAATTTTCTTTGAAAAAGGCGAAAATGTAAGCCAGGCAACTGAAGTTGTGATTGATGTTTATGGTCTCGATTTGGTAGCTGCTAATGACGTGCAATTTCGGGATCGTCGATTCTGTTCACGCACCACGCACAGGTAGGCCCATCGTCAAAAATGTCGATAAAAACACAGAAATGATCGAAGTTGATCAGCATTTTAGCAGTCTTAGCATCGCCCAGGAACTAAAGATTAACCAGAAAACAGTTTTGAGCCATTTGTACAAAGCTGGATTCAAAAAGAAGCTTGATATTTGGATGCCACATCAATTAACACAAAGAAGCATAGTTTGAATGTCCATCTGGAAAGCCTTTGCCAAGTGCAATGAAATCGACCCAGTTCTTAAACGGATGGTGACTGAGGATGAGAAACGGATCACACACAATAACATTGTGCAAAAACGATTGCGGTTCAAGCAAGGTGGTGGCCAAACCTGGAATAACGGCCAGGAAGGTTCTATTGTGTATTTGGTGGGATCGGAAAGGAATCATTTATCATGAGTTACTTCCATATGGCGAAACACAAAATTCGGTCGTCTACTGTCAACAACTGGATCATTCGAAGCTAGCGATGGATCATAAACGGCCAGAGTTGTCCAACAGGAGAAGTGTTGTGTTCCATCAGGACAACGGCAGGCACACATATCTATGGTGACCCGTCCTAAACTCCAGGAGTTTGGTTTGAAAGTTTTATTGTGTCCAGTATCCACCATATGACTAAATTTTTCTTGCATTGCAAAACTTCCCTGGTTATAAGAAATGAGCATCAAAAATAGATTGTGAAAATCAATGACTAAAGTTTAGATACATAGTGAAGCAATTTTTAAAATGGCTATAAATTATAGAACAAAACGGCGATATTTGACCAAAAATTTATAATCCGAAACATTTTAAATAAAGCCTTGAAATTCACTTGAAAATAATGAATTTTTGCCTCAACCCAATATTATTCATTCATTTATTATTTACTAGTATGTGGTATTATGTATTGTTTTTGTAGTGGTAGCAAATCTGGAATTGTAGCAATGTGCCTCGTGAATTTTGTAACAGCGTGCCCCAAACGCATTTTTTCAAATCAAACGCCTGTTTGTTTCATGTCCGTCATGGTTGACTATTGCACTCGATAGGTTCAGCTACATCAAAAAATTGTAAACTTTACGTATATAACATTAAAACTTAAACACTAAAATTTTGCTACTAGCGGAGAAAATGTTCAACTTAATTAATATCAGAACTATAAACACACCAACGATTAAAATACACAAACACATCAGGGGTATAACGGGCGTTGATCGGTACTTAGTACTTGCTGATATAAAGCTGAAGAGGCAACGTGTAACATGTACTAACGTGCCCTGGTATTTCCTACCTATGTACATATCTGAAACAGACATTGAAAATTTTAATCAATGCCTTGGCTTTAGATCTTTTGAGTTCATCGGACATTGCCCAACATTTTTGAAACTCCGTCTCTTTCGAGCCGTCCTCAGTTTCAGGACATAGACCAATGTATAATTTAAAAAAATTCGAACAATATATTTCGCGGCTCAATTGTGACTTTTTAAAAATGTGTAGCTATTGGCCATGACGAAACGTTGAAGGAACATGCAAAAATGCTTTGGAATAAAGATCGTATCCTATTTCAATTTAAAAACATTTAAAATTTCAGAAATTGAAACACTTAAGTGTTTTGAAATAAAGCACTCACAACATACTATGGCTTAGGTTGGTAATTATTAGAACAGCCTTCAACAAAACACTGTCGTAAAGCATTCGTTTTATCTAGTGCGGTCATTTATTTAGAGCAAACAAATAAATAAATGACGAGCTGATGTGAGCGGCCAAGAGGCAAAATGTGTTCTGAAATGAATAAAAGTAAGGCTCAATGGAAATTATAATCGAATTGGTCTATTGTAGCAAAAGAATGATTGACTACAATAAATATCGTTTTGGAGTCCATTTTTCCTTGCATGTTACATAAACCAGAAGAATGAAGCTTAAAAACACAAAATGTAGGTAACTTTTATTTTCAATAGTGTGTTTTGGGATTTTTAATTTTTGCATTTTAAATAAAAAATTAAACAGTGAACTCGACGATCGCCTGAAATCATCACCATTGAAAAGAGCCTCTGTCGGAAAATCAATCGATACTGTTACCTTTATCCTCACCAGTATGAATCAATAAATTCTGATAAAAGCCAACGCTCTCCATCAAAGGCTTATTAAAATCGTTGATAGATGACCCAATGACCATTCCCGTTCAAAACAAATTAAAGACTCTTATTATAATCTACTTCGATGAAAGCATCTTTCAAACAATTGATGAATAATATTTTGCCGACGATATTTCCATAAGAAATGATTCATAATCGCAAGCCCCAGTTAAGACTGTGAATAAAATAAATGGTAGACATACATATGTGTGAAGAGTAGACATACATATGTGTGCATCGAAGAGTTTTTAAGAAGATTTAAATTTTAGTGACATATTCGTTGGCAAAAAATAAAAGAACGATGTTACAAGATTATTAAGTGGGTGACTTAAAATGAATTGATTCAATAAGCAGCCGATTTAGAGTGTTTAGAGAAAATGAAGAAGTGATGAAAGTCATAAGACATTCGCTGCTTCATAATAGCCCAGTCAGTAGGCCATAGTCAGCTCCAACATCATTTTTCCATTTAACTACTAATGAAATAATCTCATCAGTCCTATTTAGTAAAATTTAATTCAATTTAAGTTTTTTTTTTTGCATGTTAGCATACAAGTGATGAGATACGCACTAGACGGAGGGGGCGTTTTTACAATGATAAAACTCAATACTATGTTTCAAAAAATGGGCAGTCAACCAGC